>PVLA01001360.1:53036-368773 GCA_004027455.1 Hydrochoerus hydrochaeris | reverse complement strand
GGTGGTTAGGAGTTAGGAGTAGTTAGGAGCACGGTGGTTAGGAGTTAGGAGTAGTTAGGAGCACGGTGGTTAGGAGTTAGGAGTAGTTAGGAGCACGGTGGTTAGGAGTTAGGAGTAGTTAGGAGCACAGTGGTCAGCAGGACTAGAAGCTATGAGACTTAGCTTGCCTCAGTGCAGTGCATTCAGTTGTGTTAGATGGGGCAGCTCCCAAAGGAACCATATGACTGTGGCTGAAGAAAGAAAAATGGAGCAGAGTGACATATGCAGATCAAAGACTTCCACACTTAGATACCACAGCAGATCCATGACAACAATTGCTTAAGTAGATTCAAAGCAATGACATAAATGTCCTAAGCAAAACTTTTGGATGTAACTTCCACTTGAAGCACATTGCCCCATATTCTTATTTTTTTTATTTAACATGTTTCATTGTAAATTAATGTTTTATTAATTAAATCAATATACTCTTACTTGTTTTAACACACACCAAGATCCTGCAGGAAGGGTTGTTCCATAAGAAAGCCTGGTAATGAACTGGTAGAGCTGTAGGTAGAGCTTCCTGGAGCAAACAATTTCTCACAATAATCCACCACCGGGATAGTCCACATTTAGAAAATTACAGTGTTAAGCTTTTTATCCTGACTGTAGTGCTACTTAAGGGTTATAAATTTCCTAGCATAAAATTTAAATCTCACCTGGATCACAGAAGCTGAAGTCATGATAAAAAATAGTGTTTGGATGCCCTCAAGGGCCAGCACACCTGCAGCCTTTTCACTCAGAAGCCTTGGATAAACTGGTGACAATAATTTCACAGAATTCAAGTGATTTGTCACTAGATTTTTGCAATATATTTTGCCCGATAACTATAATTACGAGGTGTCATTACTATAGCTGGCTGTCGGGGTGTCGAGGTGGAGAAGCGTCTGTGATAAAAGACATTTACAGGCAAACTTAAGTGAGAGAGTGCTTTTGTAGCCGGAGAAGAAGAGTGTGTGTGGTTCTGGTGTTTAGGGTTGTAGGAGGCTGTTTGGCTCCATGCAGCTGAATAGAAATTGTGCCCAGGGGTCACAGCCAAAACCCATCAGACACCACACATTATAGCTGGAAGTGTCCTCTCCGTGCTCCCTGTGGAGTCAGGCCATCTTCATTTCATACATCATTTATTCCTCCTGTGGAGGGATTTCACAAAGAGATGGTCTGGAATAGTTATCAAGCTGCTTGTGACTCTGCCATGTGTGGACACCCCCCACACGCGTCTCAACCACTCCAGTTTCACACCATGCCTTTCTTTCATGACAAGCACCTCATTTGTTAATTTGTCTATAAAATGAACTTTACATTTCTCCAGAGAGTTATTCACTAGCCATGCTTTTGTTTGCTAGAATTGCTAGAATAACATTCAGCAGAGGACACTTTTCTGGTCCTTTCTCTGTCATAACATATGAACACATGCTGGTACATAACAAAGCAAATAAGAAATACATTTGGTGACATTCTCAGTGTAATAGCTTTAAGACCTTTGATAAGTCTTGCTTAATGACTCCCCTCGTGTATGAGGTCTCCTCAAAGATCAAAGATAACCTTAAAATCTACCATGAATTTTGATGGTTGGTAACACCAATTGTTTGATACTCAAAGGGTACTCAAGGATTTTGCAGACATTTCTAGGCATGTGACAGAGAAAAACTGAAATGAAAACAATTCCTTTATTACCTTTACTTATAAAGTAGCAACATGCTACCCAATTCTTGCAAGAATAGGAAATTGTCAGGAAAAGAGCCCATGGGCTCTGTGAAGGTCGAGATGTGAGATATGTTGGTTTGGAGTCCTGGGTAGCATTTCAAAAGCTGACAGCTATTGCTTTCATTGAATTTATGTATCGCCCCTAGGAGTCTGGATGCCAGGAGCTCTGTGGGCCATAAGCAAAGACAGCATTCATAGCCTTTCACTGTGGTCTTGAGAAACTAGTTTTCAATCTGTAATACTTTATTTTTAAGTTTTTATTTATTTATTTTTGGGGGTACCAGGGACCAAACTCATGACTTTGCACTTGCCAAGTAGGCGCTTCTGCCACTGAGCTAAATCTCCAGCCTTCAACCTGTAACATTTTAACGTGTTGCTACAAGACTTTCTTCCTGGAGCTATAACCATCGGCAGAGTTTCTTCTTTTCCTAAGCCCCTAGATGGCTGACCCTTGATGGGATAATAGTGAGCTGTCTTGCCCTTGAGCTCTCTGCTCCTGTGTTCACTGAAGATAACCCAAGACAGGAAGGCCTTGGGACACAATCTCAAAGTAGACTTGTTCTCTTTGTCCATCAGCCAAGTGCTGTCATGAAGAGAAAGGCAGTGGTTGTTCTGCTAATGTTGGAATTCCTCCCCTCCCCATCCTTTATTTTTTCTCAACTCAAACCCCTACCAGGACACATAGGGAGAAAGCTGTCACCATGAAAGGTTTCAGCTGTGTCGCAGTGCAGAGTTGCTCTGCCAGCTCTCCTGGCTTGGGCACTGGCATGAACGCTGAACTTCCATTTAGAGGAAAATGAAAGGATGAAATGAATAGGCTTAAGCCCTTTCACATCTGTCTCTTTTCAAATATACCCCACCTTCACACATCTCCAAAATGGCCTCTTCTAGAGACCCTTTAAAATGGTCTCCTTTTCTGGTAAGAGGACAATGGGATAAAGAAGAAATACTGCTACTGAAATGCAAAGGCTTCAACGCTGGGTATTCTACACAAATCCAGATTGCTGCTTAATAGGGAAATTTCCTTCTTTCACAGTATAATTTATGGAGGGCCTAACCCAGTTTCCTTCCTCAGCCTCCACTTGAACTGCCTTACATACACTGAATGAAATGTAGTTTTCATCTTCATTCCAAAGAACTTTGTGAGTGTAAGGAAACTGGGCGGAGGTGAAACAGTCTATGCTGTGTTTAAAAGGTGGAGGAAAATCGTCACGCCAGGATTTTCCCAGTGGTGAGCAAAAGCATTTGTGTGTAAGTAGGGCCTTGAAATCGGAGAAAGAGAAAAAAAATACAGCTTGTGCATTTGCATTTTGCCAACTCATTCTCTTTCTTTAGACTTTTCAGCAAGTTGTTGATTTCCAACTCACTACCTCTTCTGGGGCTCCTGGAGCTAAGCGTTGCTGTCACTAGGCCCAAAGTTAGCGAGTTGTTACTCAGAACTTTTTGGAAAAAGACATAGACTATCATTAGCCACAACTTTAGACCTTTGCTCTGTAAGAGAGTGAGATTTTAAAAAATATGTTAATTAGGTGAGTGTGATAAGAAAATTCAAGCTTCATGAAACACTTCCAGCATTATGGATTCTCTGTCCTCATAGGGTACACCTGTGACTTGTGGCATTGCCACAAACAAGGTTTTGTTTGTTTTTTGTTGTTTATTCACTAAAACTTCATTCTTTACACTGTTGCCCTGTTTCAGTTCTTTGATTTTGTACAATTTACTGAATCTATTTTATCACTGTGTTCTCACTATGCTTCCTCAAATGCATGTTGCAACAAGAATTTCTTGAGAACTATCCATTGTTTATAGTGAAAAATAATCTGGAGAAGTAGAACAGAAAGAGATCAAAGAGCATTTTCAAAACACTGCTTTGAAATACTCTGTGAGACCCCATAACCCCTCAGCCCCTTCACTTACCTTTGTATCCTTAACTCTTAAAATGAATGTACTTACTGCGCCCTAACTGGTGAACTCAAACTGGAACTCATCTTTCAGTACCCAGCAAGAAATGACCATCCTCTGTCAAACTTTGTGTGATTCATGTAAGCACACTTTTCCACTTCCTGTGTCGCAAAGCATTCTGCATAAATATGCTGCACATTTCTCTCTTGTGCAAGACCACCCACTCTTAAAGAACAGAAACTGTGCCTGCATTCTTCAGAGTTGTGGTTCCTGGCATATGATAGGAAGTCAGTAAGTGTTTCCCCAATGTGTTTAAATAGACTTCTTATCTCTTTTCACCCTATTGCTTGAATTTCTTCTGACTCAGAATATTTCCTTTATCTTCGTCAAGGCCCACTGAGGTAATGATACCTAATACCGAGTATCTTTGAGTTTGGAGTGATAAGAATATTAAACAAGGAGCATGTGAGTGTATTGAATGATTTTTAAAAGAAGATAGATAGATAGGTATATATAGATATATATTTTATTGTTCTGTAACCTGGATGCTCATAAGCTTTTTATAATTCATAAACAAAATTCCAGACTAAACTGTGCTGGAGCAATTTGCTTAATAAACATATTGACACTCCCCCTCATCTATGCACTGCAGGGTTAAAGAAGAGGCTCTCTGGTGTCTCTTTTAGGTCTAGAATGGACACTGAAGATCAGCCCCAATAAGGGGGTGTGACAGGTAAATTTAGACTGGGAAGGGAACTAATAACAACAAGGGCTACACAAGCCTCCTAAACCAGAAAAAGCAAAATCCCACAAAGGGCTGTTTTGATCAGAGCTCATTGCTGCCAGCTGTGACTCCAGCCTCAGTGACAAGGGTGGAGGGAGAAACTGCCCTCCTCATTAAGAAACTGAATTGAGAAATGTACTGGGTGAAGTCAGGGACAAAATATACAATATCACCAAACTTTTTTGTATTAATTATAAATTTTTTCCTTCATCTGATAATAACGTAATAGAATCTAACTTTTTCAAAATTAATTCATCTTTCCATTAAATACTACTTGGAAAAATACAATAAACACATTCTTTTTTGGTATTGGCATTTTGGAGGCACACTGCCAGAAGGTACCCGGAAAGAAATGAGGTAAGGATAGACTCATAGCACAGCTTACTATTTTACTGATACAGCTGTAGAGACTTGTTTCAATCCAGGTTTTCCAAAATACAACCACATGCAGAAAAAAAAAAGGATTTAATATAAAAGCATTACCTAGCAACATAAGCAATGAGATTCTTTTAAAAAAAACTTTTGAAAAACTCATCAGTGATTTTATAAGTAGATATGTACCAGGTTCAAAAGAAATAGAGATCAGGAACAATTTTCAGTGATATGGTACTCTGACAAAATACCTTATTTTTTTTTCTTTTTTTTCCTTGTTTTTGTTTTTGCTTCATTTTTCCTTTTTGCTTTTAATAGTCACTTGCCAGAATATTAAATACCATTAAATGAATTGATTAATATAAACATTTTTTGTCAATACATGTATATAAAATCTTTTACTCAATATAAAATACCATTTGGGAATTTCAATTTTGCTCAAATGTTTTGACACTTCTCTCAGGCTCATTTTTTTCTGTTGTTTCATGTCTAAAGTCTACATATCTGGCTAATTCAAACATGCAAATTATATTTACATGAGCTTGGTCTTGGCAAATTAACATATGCATATTTGTGCATTTCTCCTTTGTCAGCTGTAGCTGTACCTGTATGTTTTTCATTTTTCTAACACCATGAACAAAAGCTGCACTCACACTGTTTTGGACTCAGGGCAAACCTATTCTGTCTTTCAAGTTTAGTATTTTAAATTCTAAACAGATTCTTTCAGGGATGAAAATTTCCAAGTACAGCCGATTTTATTTTTTTTAAAAAGTGGGTCACTAAACTCCAAGAAAATTTGGAGATTATATAAAATTATCTTATTCCATAGTTTGACATCCTTATTGCCACACTCAGTCTTCTCTTTATTGTTTTCCACTTCAAATACGCTTTAGTTCCCTCCCCCTCCCTTTCTGTGCCTATTTGCTATCAAGCACAGTGGCCTCCATAATTTTTTCTGTGATGAAGTATCGTGGGATGACGATGAGTCTGAGTTACAGCCTGTCCACTGATGGTCTCAGGAAACAGTCCTCACTACTTACCTAATGCTTCATAAATAGCAAAAATTGACCTGACATAACTGCAAATCCAGAGCATTTGTTTTCCAAAGTAGCGAAGTATTTGTCTGTGATTGTATGATGCACATTAGATATTAAAATAATTGTTAACTTGTAAAAGTAAAAATTCTCTTTCTTTACTTCCCTCTCTTTGTCTCTGTTTTTGCCTCTGTCTCTGTCTCTCTATCTGTCTCTTTCTCTCTCTCTCTCTCTCTCTCTCTCTCTCTCTCTCTCTCTCTTTCATTAGGAATTACATCTAGCTGTTAGGAGTCTGCTAACGACTTCCCCCTGAACTGGCTAGTCCCAAGAATTTTCAATAAGATAAAGAAACAGTACCAGGGTTGGGAAGATCCAGTCCAACATAAGTGAAATTGTCAACCCTCCAGGGAAGCATTAATAGTTTATTGGGTATGGAAGATGCATAGCAAAGTGAAGGAAAAAGGCTAGTAACCTTTAACACTAAGAAAAATAACTATTATTGTGACCAGTGTAGCATGAAGCACAAACAGAGTATTCTCCGGGCAACAAAACATAACATGTAGCCCACCAGAGCAATTAATAAAATGAAAGCACCGTTTCTTGCAGATGGATATGTAGGAGAATAATGGCGCAGGGCTGCGCTGAGCTGTCATGCATCAGATACTACATCTGTTATGGAAATCAGGGGAAGTGGGGGCCTTTTGTTCATGGGAGAGCCCTCCCAACAGGGATTTGGCTGGAGTAGATTTTCTTGTTATTAAACATGATTTCTAGCTAGTCGAGAGCAGATGCTTCTGCAGCATTTGGAACTAATAACCAACCTTCAAGTGTATGCCATCCCTCCTTAAAGAGGCTGGTACTGTCGAAGAGACCAATTTCAGCTCAAAGATAATGTGTTCAGTTCAGTTTCTACTTTGCACATGAATGACACTGATACCAGATGAGCCTGCTGGCCTGGGGTTTTCTGGAGACAGTAAAACAATGATACTAGTCTTAAAGAAGATGAAATTGTATTGTTTCCTGTTTTAGCTCAGAGCAAAGGTTGAGGCTTTCTTGGTGGACTTGAGAAGGACAATTTTGAGTCAAGTCTGCAGTGTGGAAGACCAGGGACTGGAGTGAAGGGAATATGCAGATTCACACCAAACTTACTAGGTACCCTTTGGCCAAACCTTTGCTGGGCTCTGACTTCTGTGGTATTCTTCTGTTGAATAAATCATAAACTCACAATTCACTGCCTAATTCTCTATGGAAAAGCATGTTTTCTTGATATTGCTAAACCAACCTCATTAAACTACTCAACAGCTTACCTTGGAGTGTTTTCATTGCCATGCAGTATCAATGCAAATTCATTTTACAAAGAAAGAAAGAAAGAAAGAAAGAAAGAAAGAAAGAAAGAAAGAAAGAAAGAAAGAAAGAAAGAAAGAAATCACATTGTAGTCTATTATATAGATGACAAAGAAGTATTCAGATTAAAACCTTTGCATTTATAAATGAAATTTTAATTAAGGTAATGAAGAGTCATGTCTAAAATTTTATCGGTATCTGAAAATTTCTAAAATGCAAAGGCTAAGAATAGTAAACAAATAGTTTTACATGATACAGGTGTTCTTATTTACTGCTGCAATATAGACTGCTGTGAGAAAAAGTCTGAATATAGATATAGATAGTACTTTTATTTTACAATAAAATGTTTCAGACTCATGTCTATTTCAACAACTCCCCTGTAGTTCCCATTTGCCTTCCTAAGAACTAGTTAGTAATTCGGAGACAGACTGTGCCAACTGTGATCAGCCTGAAATGGCAGCATATTAACCATTCCTAAACACAGAAATAATACTCTATATCTTGTTCTTGTAATTTTGTTCAAATTTTATAGGCTATATTTTAAGCTTACCCATACAGACCCTGGTTACAGCTTGATGCACTGTTCCTAGGTAGGTCAGTTTTAACGTCCTCACTTCAAATCATCACTTATTCTACATTTCTTGTCCCATAAACAATTCCTTTAACCTGTTGAGTTCTCAACTTCCTTGTAGGGTTGCCACTTTGAAACAGATTCAATTCAATATATATCCAATAAATCACCTGGAGCTCAATCCAGAGCATATTTTCATTGAATACAATCAGTATAGTTGGCTGATTGATTAAATCTGATTTTGAGAAATTTGCCTGCCCATTCATAGATGAGTCATCCCAAATGGTGCTTTCCAATTTGACTGCATAAACAAAAATCACAACAGTAGTCAATGGATTTCAGCTTATCAGCTTTCACCTGTTTGTTGACATTCGATCAGGAGCCAGGGATTTAGCTCAGTGGCAAAAGCATACCCTTACTATTATTCAGAGAAAGTTATTATGTTTTCCAAAGAGGAACTAAGCCTGAGATAGATCAAATAGGTCACTGGATACCACACAGCTAGAGCAAGAAAACTGGAACTCATACCTGGGACTTCTGGCCCTACAAGAAAAGTTAAAAAAAAAAAAAAAACTTTTAAAAATTTGTCTTATGTCGTATTACTTGAAAAATGCAATTGATTTTTTTTTTCTAAGACTGTTGCTAAAATATCCAAGCTAAATGAGTATACTTTAAGCCAACAACTGTGTTTCTGTGACGGCTAAGTTTTTGCCAAGCTTTTGACAAGTGTTAAGGCATAGTATGTGTAAAGAAAGTTTCTAAATGAGATGTGAACCTGGATATTCCAGACTCTGGTGATCCCTAAAAACATAGTGGGTAGATACTTTTTATTATTATTTTGCATAAACTGTGTTGTTAACCCCAACACCCTGGCCTGTTTCCAGCTAAAGGATTACAATTTGCCTTGCTAAAAAAAGGTTCCCTGCTGCTTTAATTAGATATGGTATTTTCCCTCCCTTTCGGCACAGTCTGCAGTGCTGCTCTGTCCTGTCAACCAGCTGCTATTGCTCACTCTAAAGATAAAGCGATTCTTCTGATATCAAGAGACAAAGCAAGAGTCACAAAGCTGCATTTCAAAACAATATGTAAACTTAAGTGAGTGACGGGTAATATTTTAAAAATTAAATCATAGTGGGAAAGGAGCTTTCAAGATTATCCCCTTAAGCTGGATCATAGAGAGACCACATCCACATGAAACCAGAACATCAAATTAATTTAACCAATACTGCTTTGAAAAAGATCCACCCAATTCTGGCCAAAAACTCAGGAAAAAAAATCCAACTGATATTTGCATAAATCCTATTTTTTTTGTTTGATATATAGACTAAGATCAGCAAAGGTGTAATTATTATCATGATATAAATAATTATAAACTCTAGAAATCCTACATTTTATTAGTAAGCATTTATTTAGCTAAAAGAAAATCATTTAAACCAAGAACCAAGAAAGAAGAGAAAAAAAGAAAAGGAAAGGAACACTCCACACTTGCAAGTAGATTTGTGAAGAAAAATGAAATATTCATAATGTGTTACTGTAAAACAGTTTTCATGGGATTATGTGCAAAAGGCTATATCCCATATGGTGTTTCCAGACTGCCATCTCAGAAAGCTGCCATAAGGTGAGAGCTGGCTTGACAGAGGCAGTGCCCATCTGCATTTGGAGGTGTGGTTGTTGCTGACAGAGCAGATCTCCAGATCTGGACATGGCTCAAAAACCATTCACTCCTCCCTAAACCCGCACAACACCTGGCCTTTGCTTCACAACTGAAATTGCAGTGTCTGACTCCATCTCTCAGGTAAAGTAAATAACGTACCTGACTCTCCCCCAGAACAAAAAGAAATTCCAGTTTGGGTTACTTTTTCCGTACTTATGCATCTGTGGATTCCTTTTATGCACAGAGAATCTCACAATTCACATACTTCTCCTTTTTCTTCTGTCACTAGATCCATTTTCCCACTTGTATTTCAATGAACTACAAGACTGAATTTAAAATTGCTCACTCCTACTCTTTAGGTACTTGGTACTTACTCAAGGAATTACAAGTCTGCACACTTGCTTAAATCAATGTATTTTAAAAGCCTAACATAGGGCTGGGGATTTAGCTCAGCAGCATAAGTGCGTGCCTTGCAAGTGCATGGTCGTGAGTTCAATCCCCAGTACGGATTAAAAAAACAACAACAAAAAACTGGTTCAGCTGCGTTTGCGACATGGCCTTAGTAACTGTACTAAAAGCCCAACATAAAAATATGATATGCCTACGCCATTGCACTTGAAGCGCCTCGTGAATGCCTTGTATTCAGGCAGGTTATCATTAAGTGAAAGAAGCAAGCCTAAAGGGAGCAATGTGGAAGGGTTGGAATTCTGGAAACCTGGAATGTCCATTCCTCATAGAGAAGAGGCAGCTTCAAATCAGAACTTTTAAAATTTGTAAATATACTAATTACTACATTTTAGAAATTATATCCAGTTCAAGCTAAACATAAACATGATCACTGATACAGGTTTATGTCCTCAGAAGAACAGTTAGACTGTTACACTGATGTCAAACTCAAGAAGAGGCAAAGCTAGAGTATAATGTGAGTTTTTCAAAATTGGAGTTTGGTTTTCCCCTTCATCCAACATGGGCAGCATGTCTCCTCAGTAGAAGCTCTACCAAGAGTTTTGATTTACCACTTGAAGGACTCCTGAATTGCTCATGGTTACTCCTGACTTTAACAGAATTCTAAGACTTCTAAGGAATTTTTCCAACCGCAAGTTTTCTCAGTACTGTACTTCATCCTCTCTGAACGAATTTTTTCAAAAGTATTCAATGAAAGCAGAAATATATGAACTGAGATATTCATCAAATTGTAAAATAAATGAACAATGCATTTTTAAAATTAAAAAAAAAAACAAACTTTGGTTGGTAACAGCAGTGTAGTTTAACTACCACATCTAATTCCTTGATTCTTTGTCTCATTAGAGATGTGTCTTTGGACAAACCATTTACCATTTCTTGGCCTGTTTCAGTTTTTGTAAGATAGTTATATTTTATCAATTTAGTCATAGAATTAGGATGGTCTTAAATGAACAAAGACTCATTCTTTTGGTGAATTCAACTATTACAGAAACTACTACTAGAGCAGATGAAAGTAGAGTACTTGCATGGAAGAATATACAGCCTTTGACATTGTTCCACTTAGAAAATTTGAAATTACTGGGCAAAATTAACTCTAAGTTTCTTGTATCATTTAAATTCAAAATGTGATTAATTAAAGGTATGTTAAATTCTACTTGAAATAAAAGCAAAGCGATTTTTTACCTTAAAATATATTTCTGCCCCAATGTTGTCAATGCCCACTGTACACTAATAATACTATCCTTGCTTTCAAGGAGCTAATATATATTTGTGAGGATGAAATTTTTGTATGAAGTAAAACACTATTAAAAAATCAATTAATAAGCATAAATTTTATGAATTATAATTGTGCTACCTAGGACATACTGCTCATTTGATGATAAATGAGGTCAACTTTTATTTTATGGTTCAAATGATATTGGTTCAAACTCCCAATGTCATAATAATCTTGTTACCTCTGTGCATCTCTAAGATTTACTTCAGTTTTGCTCACAAAACAATCTATCTGCTACCATTAGTTTTCACCACCACAAATTTTCCTAGTAGGCTGTATCTTTGCCAATATCACAGCTCTCCAAAGAGTCACATAGGGCGTATTTATTAGCCCACTGCTGTTCTTCAAGAAACAGTATTTTTGATGGTCCAAAAATCCCTTCCCTATGAGTCACAGCAGCATCAGCTACTGTGGAAATGAGGAAGGAGCCTCCCTTTTCCCAAAATCATGCCACATCTGTTTTGGCTGATCTTCAAAGCATTGCTGTGCATTTCCACAGTCCTGGAATGACTCTTAAAAACTGGTACTGTGGTTCTCCACTCTTGCTTGATCTTCTGCTGTAAACCCGCAGTGAAATTCCTCAGCTCAACCACATAGCATTTAAGTAAATAATGCTTTCAGCTTTCCCAAATAATGGATGTAACACCTACTCTATTTGTTAAATTAAAACCAAATTTTGGGAATTTTCATAAATAAAGTAGATCATTCAGGATAGGTTAAACAGGAATAACAAACAATGCCTAAATCTTGGTGGCTTAAAAGTCAAAGATTAATTTCTTCTTATTGTGATGTACTGATCATAGGTTAGCATCATTCTAGTCATAAGTGTATGAGCTTTATCCCACCAAGGAGCTATAATTTGGTGAACTGACTAACTTCTTTCTTTAACATCTAGAATCAGATTGAAATAGCAACCATTAATGCAGGATGGGGCTGACTGAGAAAGAATTCACATTCTGATTCTTAATGATTACAAACAGAAGTGTCACACATGTGTCACTCAAATTCACAATTCATTGGCCCAAGCAAGTTATATGGCCCTATTTATTAGCAGGGATGTACAAGCCTACCATATGCCCAAAAGTCAAAAAGCTAGAAATATTTGATCAAAATTAATGCTCATCACATCTCAAAACAGTCTTTTACAAAATTAAGTTGGAGTTTCTACCTAGAGAGATAGGAAACCACTTAGAACTTTAAATTCCAGCTTCCTCATCCTTTACATATTTCAAAATCTGAAAAATTAATATCCAATATCTTAATGCAACTTGTGATTTTTCAAATTCTTCAGAGAACTATTAACCATTAATATTGAAAAAGTTGGGGAAGATAATGGGAAAGAGATGGAATACTAATCTCAAAACAAAGGCTCAAATTTTTGAAAAATGAATGAAAAGAATCTGGTGAAATCGCACACATGGCTACAAAAGGCAGATGAAAAACAGTAGAGAGTGATTTGCTTCACTAGCAGATCTGTAGTACAGTAATCAATGACATAAGGTTTGAGTGGAATTTTGGAAACAGATTGTAAAAGACAAAGATAAAGAATTTGGTCTTAGTGCTACAGAAAATATCAGACCATTAAAGGTTTTTGAAGACAGTGTGCTGATTGCAATGTAAGGAGATAAGTCTGTTTGTGGAGAAGCTGATAGACTGTAAGAAGAAAGACTGACAGAAGAAGCTAATTTGCTCACTGTTGCAGTCATCAGTGTCCAGACAAGGATAGTGACAATCAAAATGATGGGAGTAAACACCTGGGGAAATTAGACCAAGGAAGATTTCAGAGGAAGGAAAGAAGAAAGGCAGAGTAACCAGTTCCTTGCCTACTTCTGACTGTTAACAATGGCAGAATTAGCAACAATTACTGAACAGATGGGAGGGGGACAGAATAGCCACCTCAGCCTCCTACCTGACTTTGTTTTAGTCTCCCAAAATTGTCCTGTAAAACTTCCATTTCATCTAGTTCTGTAAAGTTAGCCTCTTGTCATTATTAAAACAGATTCAATGTCCAAAAAATTGAGTAGTGTCTTAATTATTTTTCTCACTGCTGAGACAAAATATACATCACCCAAAGTTGTAGGAGAAAAGGTTTGTTTAGCTCACAATTTGTAGAGGCTTCAGTCTGGCTGGCTCCAAGGAAGAGTGACATGGCAGAGGAGACACATTTCAGGATATGCAGAAACTAGCAAAGCAACAAGGCATAAGACAAGCCTCTTTCTGTTCCTTATATTGTATCCAGGCTAGCGGGATCAGGGCAATGCCAAACCAATTAGTTGGCTGATTTAGTTGTCACTCACCCTTATTCCTAGTGCCCTTAATCCTAGCATTGCACCATGAATCAATCACACACTCTAGATTCAGCAACCACTGAAAAAGCCCCACTTGCAATCACATGAGGTTTTGGGAGGACATCTAAACACAAGCCATAACAAATAGTGTTAGTATGGTAGGTACCATTTATAGACAGGGCACATTTTTTTTATCAAATAGTTTATGACTGCACTAGTAGCATCACTTTGAGATTTTAATACTTTACTCTTAAAAATTATTCTATTGGGCTTCCTCATTTAAAACACCCAAAAACATTAATGGGATTTAGCTTTTTCATTTATTTGTTACCATTAATATCTACCTTACTTTACTAGTTCAGATTATAGCTCAGAATTTTTTTTCTATTCAACCCCTCAAATTTATCAGTCTAGGATTCCAGTTTTGTCATCTGTTTTGCCTGCTAATGCATTTCCAGAAACACAGTGCTAATATTTGTAAATGTTTCCTTCCAACAATTCAAAAGGTTTCGCTCATGGTGTTTTTTTACAACTGCCAGATTTGGAGTATTCCCACAGGCAATCATAATCCCTTCCAGTGAATGGAAGAAAAATAGGCTATGCCTTTGCTACCCTACCCCACATGGCTGACAGCTTTGGTCAGTAATAGGTATTACCGTTTGTATAAGATTCACAAAGACATGTTTAATTCTCTTTTCTAATTCTTCAAGAGAACTATCTGAAGTCTGTGCTGTAACTATCAAACTTAACTCAAGATATTTGCATTTTAAACTCAAAAGACTTGTAGAGTAGAGTCACTCTGCAGAAGTGAGCAGTCAACAGAGTATCTAAAACATTTTTATTTGTAATTCTATTAAAGTCACCATCACATTCAAATCACTTATGTGTAAGAAGTAGGTAATTTATTAAAGAATTTCAATAGTTTTGCTTTAGATTATAGGATTTAATACATATCAGTCACTGAGCATCAATTCCCAGTTTTAGCCATAAAATGAACTAAAATATTCTGATGATGGTATCATGCTGATATAAAAATGTGCTGATCAGGATAAGTAAATGATCATTGTTTAGGGTTTGGGATTGTATCTGGCCTGACTCCAGTAATGACACTCTTTTCTACCATTCTAGGGTTCACCTGGCTATGAGATGTTGAAACATCATGCGATTTTAATAAAATGAAGTTGTGCCATCATAGTAATAGACTGCTGGAATAGAAAATAGATTTTAACAAGGCATCTATGTTTATGAGAGAATTTGGCATGTGATGATGGTAAACAACAGATGAATGATTCTGTGAATAGGTTTTTCAAAATATAATATCTTGGGGAAAAAATAAATTGTAATCTCACTTCAAAAAACACACAAAAATAATTTTGGATGCATTAAAAAGTCAAACAAAACTAAGAAACAATATAAATAATGTGAAATTATTAAAATATGATAATTGTTCATCTATATTTCATGCAAAATTAACTATGAAAAATAAGAAAGGGATTTATATTGAGTAAAAAGCTAATTTCCTGGTAAGATACATAGTATGATTTCCTTATATAATGTACATATGTATTATTTCACATATGTGTATGCATACATATTCAAATACATGCATATGAATCTGTGTGTATAAGTACATATACATACACATACAAAGAAAAAAAGTGAGGACAATTCTCGTTAACAAGAGACTGATAAAAAAATGTTTGTGGGTGATTGAAAATTTATTTATTTTTTCCTTTTCATATTTCTTCTCTATTACCTACATACAGTTTTTATTTTAAAAGTAAATCAAGCAGGCCTCACTCTGTTTGAAAAAAGTAGATCATTTCTTAAAATAAAAATCCCCTTTTGCTATTGTCTTATGGTAATGGGCTGAGACAAGTAGAGCATTGTAAGTTACTTCCAAAAGTTCTCCTTGTACTTGTATTTAATCCTCAGCGTGTCCTCTTGTGTTATCCCCCTCCAAAGTCAGAAAGGACACAAGGGAATCAAGTTTTCCAGCCCTCAATTATCTTACCTTGAGTGTCACTTTTGTGTTGTCATAAAGCACCCTATAGTTTTTTCCTAGTATTACATAGTACATTTTACACTTGAAGTTGTTGAATTTCTTTGTTTAATGTCTACTTTGTTATTTTGTAGGCACCATGAGGACAGGGACAGGGTCTATTTTGTTCCCTATAGAAACCTTGTCATTTGACACAGTGCTTGGCAGGCAATAGATAAGTAGGTAATAAATAAGCATTGAATAAATGAGTGAATTGCATAAGTTACTGAACCACATGCGTAACTGAATAAATAAATATCAAAGACAAATGTTACTGATTGTAAAGCTTATCCATTAAAGAGAAAATAGAAACACAGAAATTATTACACAGAAGGGAATTTAAACACAGTTACCTAGAGAAGTAGGCACTAAATGAACACTATCTGCTGATTTTCTTAGAATCTTTTCCAAGAAGAAGCATGCCAGGAAGTGCTGAGTGATGAAGGTCAGACTGTTATTTACAAATCTGCCTATGTTTTCCAGCTGTATTTCAGGTCAGGTCTGGCAAGATAATAGGATACCTGAGAGAGTACTTCTTTGACTCTCTAATTGAGTATTCTAAAAGAAACATACTGGTGAAAGATACAGCACTCAAACCCTGGAAAAAGCATAATGAGGAGTTGGCCTAAGAGAGGAGAGAAAAATCAATAGTTTTAACAGTGAACGAGACATGCTCCTTGAGAGCTAATGTTGGCAAAGGAGGAACCCTCAGGGATACTGATGTTGGCACTGTCTCCATCAATTTCCTCAGGTTCTGCTTGAGAGCAGATAACAGCAGGGCTTGAGGATTCAGAGGGCTTGGCTAAGGCCAGCAAAGGAACCAGGGAAGCCCAGCTGGTTCACAGAGATGATTTCTCCCTGTTTAATTCCCTCCTTTCAGCCCTTCAGAGCCCATGGGGGCATCTACCAGGCAAGAGACTGACCCCGGGGTCATTAATTATACTTCTGAACTGAAATCAGACCTCAAGTCTTGAGTTTTCTCTTCATCAGCCATTGTATTCTGCCACAAAATAGAAACGAAATTAAAAGATTTTCAAAATTAGTGTCCCACCAAAGAGGCTGATGCCTCTTAAATGTTGAAAAGAATGCCTGGGCATAATTCTTCTCAACTCAATTGTCTAAGGAAGAACGGAGGTTTTATATCCAAACTTTTTCCTTATCACAATAGTCTGTGTTCTTTCGAAGAGAAAGAAAATGATTTCCAATGACAGTATGCATTAATCAAAATCAATAGCCATAAAAGCAATTTTTTTTTTTTTTGCTTTTAGTTATGAGGGAAGAAACCATCTGGAAAGAGAAACCTGACTCTTCAGCAAAGAAACACCCTCAGCCTTGATCCAAACTAAATTATCCTTTCAGCAGTAAAGCAAGGCGTGTTTTGAAGTGATGATATCACCTAATCCCATCGTCGCTGGTACAGTACTACTATTTATATTGTTTATTTATTTTTTTTGAAATATAAATAATTATTTAGAATCCAGGCTTTCCTTCCTACTTTTAATTATGGAATCATTCCAAAATCCCACAGTTGAAAATGGCTGATCTTCTTTTAATCTGCTTTTTGTAGATGAAAAATCTCACAAACATGCCTGTCTCATTGCTCTATAACAACTATTTGGTCCCAATTTTGAGTGTGATGTACACATACTTATTGGGCTGTAGATCTTAGTATGTATAGATTAGTCTATATAGTTTATCCTAGAGGCAAGCTAAAACCACAGGAAATTAATTAAAGTTTGACTATATGTTTATAGTCTTTAAAGATAATTTTGGATACAAAAATATTAACTTCATATGAAAGGAAACTGTATTTTTCCATTTTCTAGTATGTAATAGGAAATATAAGATCTAATTATAAATATAAATTCTCTCATCTAACTATTTATACAGCAGAAAGTATTACTATTAATGTAATTTCAGCAGTTTTGTGCCAGTATCTCTATTGAGTATTTCTGATTTATTGCAGTCCCTTGAAGAGTGAACTCAGAGAAAGTCCACCTGGTCCTAGTCCCATAGACACAGACATCTGCCTCACTGACATGAAATTTGTTGATCTGAAGTTTCGCCTGTGTTTCTTGCTAACGGCTAGGAAATTTGAACTCTATTTGGCTTAAAGGAAGAAACTGAAAGAATCTAGTTAAGTAACTTCAGTTATTTCTCATTTCCTCATGACTGCCCGTACCAGCACTTTTTTTAATTGTAGAGTATGATTTCACATGGCCTAGAAGAAGTAGGATAATGTAGTGTTGAAGCTGTTTTGAGAATCATGCAGTTCTGTGTCCAAATATTGAGTTGAAAAATCTGAGTAATTTTTCACAGTGTATTTTTCTTTAAGCCTGTTTCCTCATTTGAAGTCTGAGTTAAAGAATTTAAATAATGTTTGTAAATCTTTTGGAACACAGTAGATGTTCAGTGACTTATTTTAAGTGTATTTGATTTTTATTACAAGTAAAAATTTGAATAGCTTATTGTAACAAAAATTCAATAAACTACTTTTCATAAGCTGATGAATGGATTTGCCATGCTGATCAGTATCAAACATTAAATGTAAACACTATTATGTTTTTTCTAAAGCAAGTTGTGTTTGACTCACAGTGACTGGTTTAAATGTTTTTCCAAATGTACTAATCTTGTGATAAACCAAGTTGAGAAATTTGGATAAATCACCATTCATTCACATATGAACTGATAAGATTGATTGCACTTTAGGAAAAGATCTATTCTTGCTTGGAGGCTGTCTGAGCTAGTCCATAAGAAGATATATGGTCATGCATATAAAGTTCTGTATCTCATTTATTCATGAATTCATATAAGCATTTATTCAGCAGATACTTATATTTAAGTGAGAAAAAAGAGGTTCAAATTGCCAGATTTGTAAGAAATATAAAGAACAATTTTTAGAGAAGTAATGCTAAGGATAGATACTTTCTATTGTCTCAAAATTAGTACTCATTTTGTCCTTAAGAACATATTCATAGAAGAAATCATTAGATTTCATACAAATGAAAATAAATACATGAAAAGACATGCAACATCACTGATCATTTAAGAACTGCAATTTTTTTAAAAAATGCTGAGATTCCATCTCACTTTAGGAAGAATGGCTATCTTCAAGTAATCAACAAATAACAAATAATGGAGAAGAATGGGAAAAAAGGAAACCTTATCCACTTCTGGTGAGAATGTAGACTGGTGCAACCACTGTGGAATTCATTGAGGTTCCATTTAACCCAGTTATTCCCTTTCTGGGTGTCTTCCAGGAAGAATAAAGGCTATAACACCATTTTGATGTATGGGCACCCATGTTTATAGCAGCACAAATTTTAGTAGCTAAATCTTGAAAACAACTCAAATGCCAATCAAATGAGGAATTATCCCAGATAAAACGACTCAGTTTTGTATACAATGGGGTACTACTCATCCATAAATAAAGATAAACTTGAGACTTTTATAGGTAAATGGATGCAACTTGAGGCCATACTCATAAGTGAAATAAGTCATACTCACATGTAAACATCATATTGTCTCCCTGGTGAAAGAAATTGATATAATAAATGTGGTCCAAAATGTACAATAGAGATTGTGAAATGGGAAGAAATTGTTCAGAAGGAAAAAGAAATTAGTGTGGGGGAAAGAGGAAAGAAAGGAAAGAAAAAATAAGATAGTTATACTTCTCTTAGTTCATTGAAAAGAAAAGTTTGTGTTATAGTTTGGAGAATTTTTATGCCCATATCTTGCACTCTGGGTAACTACTGTAAAGTAAACAGTATGCAATGTATTATTTATTGTTATTCTCCTGTTACTTTTTTGTGAAATTTTGTTTTACCTTTTCCACATAAAATAAGAAACTACAGATTTCAAAAAGCACCCAATGCTGCTATTAAAAGTATAATGTTGTTGATTAATAGTAACCATAAACTATCACTATGTATAGGTGATATAATAATAACCATAAACTATCACTGTGTATATGTGATTTTAAAATGACATCATACAGTTGGCACTAAGCATCTTCTTAGGAAGATATGTATCATTAGGAGTCTTTTAGTTATAAATTATAGCACTTTCATACTATATTGCTTGAAGGATGAAATTTATTATCTACTATCTTAGAAAGAGTTAAGCTTGAAATGTGGCTTATAACATTTAATCATTTAATACTTCAGACAACCCTGTAAGGTTTCTGAGTTCTATGCTGAGAAGGCAAAAGCAAACTTAATATGTAATATGAAGTTTAAATTAAATAGATTTAAAATAATTATCTTTACATAACAAATATTCTAGTTTTATACATACAGTAATTGATTTAATTAATTTCCTTTTGTTGGACATATGTATTAATTATGAAATAATGATTAAAATACAGTCATAAGAATTTGTTAAGGTTGAACAAACACTTGATGTCAGCATTCTTTCATCTCTAAAATGAAGATAATAACAGAGCCTACAAAATAGAATTGTTTTAAGTTTGAAATCAATTAACTTATGTAAATCGTTCAAAGAAGTTCCTACTACCCAGTAGGTACTGACTAAAAAGTGATACTATTTTTACTGCTTGTGCACTAAGAGGTGGATTTTTGGAAGGTGATTTGATCATGAGGTGGTTAGCTGACTTGCTGTTGGGGTTGGGGTCTCCTTGGAAGAGCCAGATCACTGGGGGACAGATCTGGAAGGGTATATCTCCATTCTCCACTACTCCCTTGACTCTCCGTTACCTGGCCACCATGATAGAGCAGCTTTCATCTGCCTGGGAGCTCAGCGTGCCTTTTTCGTGTTTCATACTTCCAAATATGGACTAAAACTTCTGAACAGTGAGCTAACATAAACCTCTCCTCTTTTAAGCTGCCAGTATTGGGTATTATATCCCTGTAACAAGAAAGTGACTAAGGAGAAGCAGCATTCTCCAGTGAGGCCCTTCTGCAGACCTGCTGTGCAATCCTGCTGAACATGGATCAAACCTTTGAACTGTGAGTCACAATAAACCTCTCATCCTTTAAGTTGTGGGTGTCAGGTCATTTTGTCCCAAAAATGAAGAAGGCAACCAGTCCACTGCTACTATTATTACTATTATATTATTTAATGTCACACTGAAGATTATATTACCAAATATGAGGTAAAAACTTTGCAGTTTTTCTTTTTGTGTTTATCTATACTTAAGTTTTAAAACTATATTTCTGTTGTTGTAATTATTTAACAATTTTAACAATTGTGACTTTTTATTTTATATTTTTGTAAGACTATTTTGACAACTATTTTGTGTTGGAATTAAACTTTTATGTGTATGTGTGTGTTTAAACTCTTTTAATGTTGATAATTATCCACATTATAGCATGATTCTCATTTTAAATCACAAAACTTATATTTAAATATGCCTTAATTGTCTTTTAAGAAACTATACAGATGTTACACTTTTTATAATTGCTCCTGAGTATTCATTTCTGATCCATTTAAACATAAAAAACAAGTGGACTAAGTATGAAATCCTTGATTTTCAATTGTTTATTTTCAAAATCTTATAGATGTTGTTCTACTAACATTTGCTGTTTTTGTTCTATCAGTTGTACAGATTGAAACCGTTTAAATTTTGTTCCCCCTTTAACTGTCTTCTTTTGAACTCCCTATAGTTTTACTTTACATTTTAGCTGAAACAGGTAGGAGTAAATCTTTTTCACTGACATTCCCTTGCAAAGGGAAATTTTCTTCTACAGTATCTCTGTTTACCCTATCCTATGCCATTTTGTGCTTCCACTTTAACATTGTGCACTCAATTGAGTCATCTCAATTTGCCTGTTTGGTTCTCTACTGTATTCCATTCATTGAATTCTAGCCTTTATGTCTATATAAGCTGGTTTCTTGGTATTCTCTTTTTCAATTGTGTCTAATGGTAAGAGACCTCTGTAGGGGACTGAAGGATGGGAAAAATTAGACATCCATTACCTTAATTTCTTCTCCACTCCACAGGTTTGGCAATCCCTGTTTTTTTGTTGTGGTTGTTTTGTTTTGTTGTTTGTTTGTTTTTGTTTTCTCTTCCTGGCACAGATTCTGCAACAGTCCCTACGGTTTTCTCCAGGTTTCAACATTGGCAGCTTCCTTGCCTCTTTTGCCCTGGGAGTGGTAATTCGTTTCCTCTGTATCTAGCGTACTACTTCTCAGATGTTTCTCCAACCCGTGTTTTCCTTAACTATACCCATGCCACTGCACATGGCTATTTTATTAATCTCAATTATTCCACCTGATTATCCATTTGTTTATTCTTTTCTAGAATTTTTACTCTTTAGTATAATTATTTCTTTTTTTCCTGTATTTTTGTCTTTTCATCATTCTATGAAATTTTATCAATTTTGTCTCTAGTGGCTCTTCAATGCCCTCAGTTTAACAATTATTTTTAAAATATCCTTTCACTGCTTGCTCACCCAGTTTCTTTTCCACTTAAATGTCTTTGTATATCGATGTTATATTTTAATGTCTATTGCCCTTGCTTTGTAAAAGATGTATTTCCTTGCAATACTGTTTTGTTGCAGATGTTCATTGAAATTCCTTTCCTGGGTCTAGAGTTTATTTTTCAAAGACAAGGTTTTATTTTAAATCTTGCTGTTACTATTCTCCTTTTTCCTTGGCAGACTTTTTTTTTTTAACTTCAACTGTCCACTTTTCTCTCTGCATTTCTTCTGTCCCCAGGCAGAAGCTGTGGAGTCACATTGTACTAGCCCATATGTCTTCCCTCTTTTTCTCATTTATTACCTGGACTGTGTGTCCTTTGTGTATATAAGAAATAATGTTAAACAGCTATCTTTAATATGCATGATGTATCATGGAAAAGTGCCCAAGGATGAATAGTAATGGCTACCAGTTCTTCTTGATTTTATGTTCTGTCTTATAGTAATGGATACATATTAGGAGACTTGTAAAGTATTTGCCTACTTTTTTCAGGTAATCTCTTTTGTCAAGAAAGAACATAGATATGCTGAGAAATAGTATGTTCTATTTTGCAATTCAGAGGCTCCTTCACTGATGATGGCTTTATGTCCCAACAAATTCAAGGTAAGTGTAAATTTCATAATTTAGGAATGCATTTAATATTTCTAATCTACAAAATTTCATACCTACATTTACTTAGAATACTTTAGTCAGCCTACACAGGCAAAATATTTAAACAGAAAGTCTATTTCATAATAAAATGTCAAATATCTCATGTAATTTACTAAACAGTGTGCTGAAGTGAAAAATAAAATGCTCATAAGGCATGATTTTGTATCATTGTAAGGTAAAAAAGTCATCTTTTGAGCCAGTGTAAACTAAGGACCACTGTGTATGTGTTCTGGATTTAAATATCAACATCCCCATTTACTAACTATATGTGAGTCAAATTCTCTATGTTTCTTTTTCCTCCATGGAAAAAAATTTTAAAAATAGTAAAGTATTTTATGATTTTTATTGGTTTAGTATGAAGATCTAACGATTAGCATAAGTAAATTCTTTAGAACAGTGTCAAGCATATAATAAATGCTTCATAACTGCTTGTCATTACTACTGGGAGTGGCAGGCCAAAGAAGTTCTCTCTCAACTTGACTTTTTTTATAATAAAATTCAATCATATAATATCTTAGTAGAATCTTTTGTGAGTTATGATTTTTGATGTTGTAAGTGTTCATTTCTTCTTGGTATTCTAGGTACTGTATGGAAAGATAATAGAAATTTTGGGGATGATCTTCAGCATTCCTTAGAATAAGGGATAGCCACCAATAAATCATATACTTGAGTATAATTTCTGGAATTCTGTAGAATTGGTTTAACTAAAGTGGATTTGGAGTAATGTGCTGGCTTCTGTAGACTGATGTTGAAATACTGAATATGTGAAACCCAACATCATGACATAATTTTGGAGGTATTTTATTTTATTTTTTAAGAAGCAAAACAGAAAAAAAGGATAGAAATAATACAGAATTTTAGAAAAACAGTATTTTATGTTGAAAAAAAAGAAGCAGCACCAGTTAGAGAGTCTTTTTTTTTTTTTGGTCTTTTTTTTACATCAAATATGTATGGTTTTCAAATCAAGAAATTATTCAATTCTCTATGAATACCAACTAATACCCCACAATTAATCCATTCTAACACTAGCTACACAGAGCAGAATACAACCCATAGTTTAAGAGTTCTGTTCACCAAAAATGCATCTATTTAAGACCAATCACAAAAATCTCAGGTTGTGTTCTGAACTTCTGACCAAGTAGCTATATACTGCAATATACCCTTCTACATGTTCAGTAATTTGGTAGAATTGCTCACACTTCAGGAAAGCACTTTTCTAGATACAGTCCAGTGACGAATAAATAGAAGAGATGCATCAGGCAAAACTGGGCTTGGGGGCAGGAGTTTCTATGTCCCCAATGTGTCCATCTTTCTAAAACCTTGTTGTGTTTGCTGACTCCGCAGCTTTTCAAAGTCTGTGATTTAGGATCTTCATGGAGGCTTCACTACACAGAAAGGACAGGTTAAATCATTGGGCAACTGTGAGTAAGTTGATCTTCAGCCCTCTCCTTCCCCCCAGAAAATCGGGAGGTAAGGCTGAAAGTTCCTCATGCAGGGCGGCCAGTGCTCCCTTTTCCTGGAGTAACCTCCTTTACATAAACTCAGGTATGATTGTAAGTGTCTCATTATGAACAATAAAATATATTCTTTTCACTCTTGTCACTCAAAAAACTTTAGGATTTCTCTCTTTGGAAACTCTGTACCAGGAACTACAGGGGAAAAGTAAATATAAATATTTCTTGTTATGTCACTGGACAATATAGTATTTTATTATTGGCAACAGGAGCAATATCAACACATGCTTTGGCAAAATATCTCTAAACAGCCTAAAACTAATCTCCAAACCCTCCAGGCTGCCTCCTCTGTTTAGTACTGCTAAGAGGAGCACCAAGCTCCTCAGAGAAATTCTGAAGGCAAGATTATGCTAGCTTTGGAAACACCTAAAAAAGTACTTTTTTCCTTTTTTCTTTTTTGGATTGCACAAGCTTCTGTAAAATTGTCAAGAGAAAAGGAATATAAAGCAAACAAGGTCTCTTACTGTAACTATATACATATTTTTGGTGCATATTTTTATTTTGAATTTTCTAACATTACTTTTGTTCATTTAAAGTTCCAGCAAGACAGTAATTGTACAAAATAAGATAGAAAATAATTTGGAGTAATATTAAAATATTAACTAGTCTAATTAATAATTCTTCCACCAAGCTATCCACATCAATGTTTATATTTTACTTTTTAAATGCAGTTATTAAATTTCACGTCATTTCTATGTTTACAGATTTACAATATGAATTGTGATTTAAGATACCTTGACCTATAGCAAATTACTATCAAGCAAACTGTAGTTCTCCTCAATTAGTCTTCAATACACTAAATAAAGATTTGCATTATCATTGTGGTTGCAGTTTAAACAGGTTCAACAGTTTAAATGATCCAGATAATTGACAACATAAATTATATAGGTTCAGAAACTTGCAGGGAAATAAATTATTTCTACAATAGTTGTATTTAATGTAGGTTATGTGACAATGATGTCCATTCTTACCCATGTAGACTTAGTGTGTTCCCAAAACAAATCACTACTAGAGGAAATTTTAGAAGCAACAGTGTATGTGCTGAATGTGGGCAGATCTACCCACTGTACAACAAAATTTGGCTATTATTTAATTTTTGTAAGTTAACACAAACATCAAATTGAGAAATATGTCAATAAACCAGGAAATGAATATATCTCTGCTTAATTTTGACCCTGTAAAGAACAATTCTGTATTATCTCAGCAAAGTATTTTGCTTTTAGTCATTAGCTTCTGAAATCTTCATAAAACACCAATCTCAGTAATATGCGCTGAAAGTGAATGTGTCTCTGTGTGTTTTTCCTCAACTAAAACATAAATATTGCAGGAGAATTCAAGAGAGGAGACCACACATGTGAATAAAAGTAACTTCAGAGACGAAAATAAAATGAATTGCATACATAGAATTGTTTCTGGCAATGTGTGCTTTGAAGAGAAGGATGGCAAAGCCAGCAAGCTTCATGTGTGAGAAGCTGCAAGGCTAATCTTGTCTTCAGCAAAAAGGCGTGCATAAACTATGCTACAAGTTTCCCCTTCGAGTCTGTGGAAAAGCAGGTTTTTGTTCCAGAGGTTACCCATACAGGAAACAATTGTGTTTCTGAAGATGAAAGCCTGTCAGAGGTCCTGGGAACTCGCCAAAAACCACTAACATCCCTGACAGGATGTGATGGATGAAAAAAAAAATGTAGAAGAGAAATACAGTGTGTGGGTTAGTAAGTGATCTTTTTAGATGAACATTTTAAAAATACATAAATGTATAAAATCTTAGGTATTCTTATACCTAGGAACAAAATAATTTTTCAGTAAAATTAATTCCTTATTTAATCCACAAGCAACAGAAATCACTCAAAAATATAATTACCTTTAAATTGATATTTTAAAATAAAATGTGACAAATTTTAAGCACAAATCTAAAATTGTCTAGTGTATTTTTTGTATGGTAAGAGTTGCATTTATAGGTCCTTCACAAATGGCTTAGTAAATGCGCTATGGAATATTTGTAAAAACAAAAAACCCCAACTTTCTATGTGCCATTGCTTTACAAAATCCTATTCCTTCAGAAACTTTGTAAAAACGGAAATCTCAACTTTCTACATGTTGCAGTTTTACACAACTTTATTTCTAAAATTCAGCCTCAATGATTCAAAGCATAAATAAAATTGGTGCTTACAATCTCTGCTTTGATTTTGTCATGTGTCTCTAAATACATCTCCACTGCAATAACACAGCACTCCTTTTATAGTACCTCCTACTCCAAATTGCATCCTTTTTTCTTCCCTATGAAAGCACCCCATTTTGTGGTAAGACATACATAATATAAAAATTACCATTCCAATGATTTTTAAATGTGCAATGCAATGATTCACAGTAATGTACAATCATAATAACTGCCCATTTCTAGGACTTTTATATCAATACAAATAAAAGCTCTGTATCTATTGGGGGTACCTCCCAATTGCTCTTAGCCACTGTGAACCTCTGGCAGTATTATAGCTACTTCATATAAGTCATATCACACAGTATTTGTACTTTTATATCTGTCTAATGTTAATTAACATAATGGTTTTTAGAGTCATCATATTTGAGCATTTAGCAGAATTTAATTTCTTTTTAAGACTGAATAATATCCCACTTTATAATGGTTTGTTTATTCATCTGCTGATGCAGAGTTTAATTATTACTAACTCATGACTTCTGGAGATGGCTGCTGAGTATTATCATACAAATATCTACCTAAGAGGCAACCAGCATGGGCAGGGAGAAAGTCAGACCCTCTCCTGTGTGTCCAACACCATCACAAAGCTTGAGCCCTGTGGACAACCAGAAAGGCAGGGAGAAACAGCCAGACTTGCCTGTTCACACCCACCAACATAGAAAGCCTTTCCTCCTACATATCCAGCACAGGCAGGGAGAAACAGCCAGACCTGCCCAGCATGTCCACTGCCATTGAAAGGCTCACCTCCTGTGGGCAGCTAGTGCTAGCAGAGAGAAACAGCCAGACTTGCCTGTTCACACCCACCAACATACAAAGCCTTTCCTCCTACATATCCAGCACAGGCAGGGAGAAACAGCCAGACCTGCCCAACATGTCCACTGCCATTGAAAGGCTTGCCTCTTGTGGGTAGCCAGTGCAAGCAGACAGAAACAGCCAGACTTGCCGCTGCACACCCACCAATATACAAAGCCTTGCCTCTTGTAGGCATCCAGCACAGGCAGGGAGAAACAGCTGGACCCACCTCTGTGCCCCTGCCACTGTCTGGATGCTTGCTTCCCCCAGGTAATCAGCATGAGCAGGGAGAAACAGCCACATCTGCCTCTACATGCATACCACCATCAGGAAGATTTTTCCCTCAGGTAACCAATGCAGGTAGAGGGAAAGAACCAGATACAACCCTGGGCCCAAGCCACCATTAGAAATGCTTACTTCCTGAGCATGAGCCAAGAGAACCAGACAAACACACTCCTGTGCCCCTGCCAGCACTGGAGGAGACCTGGTGTAGCTGCACAGGCTGATTAAAAAAAAAACAGCACTACAACCATATACGCATGGCCATTGGTGAAGCCTAAGTGTAGCTTCACTGGTCTGGTGAAGCCTGCACCATGTCCCAGTGTCTCCCTGGGAACCTGGATTCAGAGAAACCCAAGTACCTGGCCCATTCCCCTGCACTGTGGAGAGGCAGCCAATGTGAAGCACCTGGGACCCCACAACCAGCTTGTTGGAAGGAACCCAAGAAAAAGTCAAGACAAAGGGGCAAAAGGCAATCTCAGATCTCCAGCTCACACAGAATATGTCTGGGAGACACAGATATGTAATAAAATGGAATTGTAAAAGCAATCAGATCAGAAATAATATTGTAGGCAAAAGAAGAAATGATAAACATAATGAAAGAATTTCTGAACATGTCTAAAAATGACATAGATAAGAAAGAGAAGTATAGGAAAATGATGGAAAACTTTAAAGAACAATAGAGGAAAGAATTACAATGCATAAAACAGATTCAAAGACAGAACCAGGAAAGTAAAAACTCCATCAAAAGGTAGTAGAAACACCTGAAAGAGACTGAAGATAGACTTTCAGACCTTGAAGACAGGATTGTAGATAAAAATCATGAAAAGAAAGATCTCATAAAAATAACAAGAAACAAGGACATAACAATTTAACGGCTGTAAGATGAAACAAATAAAAATAATTTAAGAGTGACAGGAGCCAGTGAAAAAGCAGGGCCAACACTAATGACATGAAAAGACTATTTACAGAAGTAACAGCAGAAAACTTCCCAAACATGGGACAAGGATCTGGCATTTAGATAAATGAGGCATACAGAACTCCAACCAGCCATCACCAAAATAGATCTATACCCAGACATATAATAATCAAAATCCCAGAAATTCACCACAAGAACAGAATATTAAAGGCTGTTAGGGAAAAGAAACAGATCACCCAAAAAGAAAAATCCATCACAATCATAGCAGACTTCTCAACACAAACCATCAAGTCAAGAAGAGTTTGGATTGAAGTGTTTCAAATACTGAAAGAAAGCGACTTCCAACCCAGATTGAGGTACCCTGTAAAAGTGTCTTTCAAAATGGTGGAAAAATAAGATACTTCCATTATAAAGAACAGTTGAAGGAATTCATGACTACCAAACAAACCTGACAAAGACCATTGAAGGATATTCTACAGAGATATAAAGATGACCACAGTTCCAAGAACAGCAGGAAAAGACAGTAGGCAATTTAATGAAGGGAAAAATTAGAAAGCCAACAGCAGGAAGATACCATGGCAGAGATGAACCCATGCATGCTGGATGTAACCATTAATGTAGATGGCCTCGATTTGCCAATAAAAAGAAACACAGGGAGAGTGGATCAAGAAGCAAGATTGATCAATATGCTGCATGCCAGAAACACATTTAACTTGAAAAGAAATTCATAGACCAAATGTCAAAGGAGAGAAAATTGTTCCATGTGACAGGAAACCAGCAAAAAGCAGGGATAACCTGCCCACCAACCACAGAATGGATAAGAAAAATATGATATTTTCTTATAATGGAAACCTACTCAGCCATAAAGAAGGAAAATCTCATGGCTTTTGTAGGAAAATGAAGGCAACTTGAGATCATTATCATAGGTGAAATAAATTGGACCCATTAGAATGGGTGAACATTGTGTTATGTCCTAGCATAAAAAACTGAAAGAATAAGTGGTGTCAAAAATGTACAATAGATATTATGAAAGTGATAGGGGAGGAAATAGCTAAAAAGGGAAGATGGTAATCTTTGTTAATTTTCTATTATCTTACTTGAATTCCTGTATCATTTTCATAGTTTTGTTAGACTTGGATTTATTCTGCATTGGTCTAGTTTGATTTTACTGTGTTTGATGATATGGGCAGCTATTTGGAAGATAATGGTAAGTATTATGCTAGCCATTGTTGTTTTCTTATTATCAAGTTTTCAAGTCCCATAATGTTTTCATTTTTTTTTTGTTTTGATTAGTTTTATTCTGTTTTGTTTTGTTTTGTTTGATTTTATTATGTCTGATGGTATGGGAAACCATTTTGAAGAAAACAAAAGACATTATGGTAGCCATTGCTGATTTTCTATTATCCTGTTTTGAAGTTCTGTTTTGAAGTTCTGTATCCTGTTTTGTTCTGATTGGCTTTATTCTGCTTTGTTTGACTTGGTATTATTCTCTCCAAAATAAAAATAATATCTGCTTGAGTTCTTGTTATCAGTTCTTTAAAGTATGTAACTAGAAGAAGAACTGCAGGATCATGTAGAAGTTTTGTTTTGAACATTTTTAGAAACTACCAATCTGTTTTCCACAGAGGCTGAATTATTTTTTATATCCAGCAGTAGTAGGAGGGTTCCAATTTTTCTGTATCTCTGTCAAGGTCTATTACTTTCCTTCTTGCCCCCCTTTTCCCTTCACTCTCTTCTTTCTTCCTCTGTTTTTTCCCATCTTCTTCCTTCCTTGTCTCTTATTTTAAATAATTTAATGATTGTAAAGTGACATCTCATTGTGGTTTTGATTTTGTTTCCCAAACAGCTAGTGATGCTTAATAACTTTTTATGTACTACTGGCCATTTGTATATCTTCTTCAGAGAAGTGTCTATTCAAATCATTTGCCAATTTTTCAATTGAGTCATTTTTGTTGTTATGCTAGGAATTTGTTTTTAATATTCTAGATATAAATCTCTTATCAGAAACATGCTTTGCAAATACTTTCTCTAAATTTTCAGACTTTTTTTACACTTTTGAGAGCATCTTTGATGTTTTAAAACTTGCTAAAGTCAATTTTTGGTCTTTAATTGCTTTTGCCTTTGCTGCCATATCTAAAAAGTCATTGCCAAATTTAGGGTTATCTTTTTTTTTCTTTTTTTAAAATCATATTTTTATGATACATTATATATATATATATATATATATATATATATATATATATATATATATACAATTTTATCTCATTTACCATAGAGAATTTATATCTATGCATGGTAGGACTTGATTTTTTTCTCCATTCTCCTACCCTCCCCATTTGCAAACTTTATTTCCATATTTTCCTTCTTTTCTCATTTTTTAAACTTTTCCCTTCTTTTCACCACACCTCTCCCTTATTCCCCTTCCCACTTGAACATTTTCCTCCTATTTTGCAATAACTATTATACATTTTGGTCCTTATTTACACTTTGGATTCTCAGACCAGAGAAACTGTCTGGTATTTACACATGTGTGTCTAATTAATTTCATTTAACAGTACCCAATTTCCTAGAAATTTCTCCATTGTATCCTTCTTTATGGTAAAATGGTGCTCCATTATATAAAAAAATCACATCTTTGTCCATTCACCAGGTGATGAGCACTTAGGTTCTTTCTAAGACATGACTATTACAAACTGGGCTGCTGTAACACAGGTGTGCATACATCGCTGTAGTATGATGCTTTTAATTCTTTTGGGAAGATATTTAGGAGGGGAACATCTGGGCCAAATGGAACCTCTAGTCCTAGTTTTTGAGAAATTTCTACATTGATTTTCACAGTAGTTGTGTCAGTCTAGCCTTCAACCAACAGTGGCGAAGGTGCCTTTTCCCCTGTATTCTCTCCAGCATTTGTTATTGATTGATTTCTTGATGAGAGTCATTCTTTCTGGAGTAAGATGAAATCTCAGTATTGTTTTATTTTGCATCACTTCCACAAGTGATATGAAACTTCCTTTGACATATTTATTTGCTTTTTGTATCTCTTCATCTGAGAAATGTATATTCATATCAGATGCCCATTATTGCATTAGGTCTTTATATTTAGAAGATCTAATATTTCTTAGTTCTATGTTCTCAATAATAACCTGTTTTATTCAGTGTTTTATAGAGAAAACAGATACAACACAAGACATACAAATGTATAAGACATTACAAAATTGGCTTATAATGGTCAGCCACAGAGTCAGATAAGGAGGTATGCAAGGGGTGTGTGCGTGCCAGAGGCTGAAGAATTCAAACCAAGGTCTGGAGTTCTCTGCAGTGTTCCATGCAAGCCCAAACCAGCAGGCCAATGGGTCTGTGATGGAAGGCTGAAGAATCTATGCCAAAAGTCTGAAGGATCCAAGGCAGGAACCAAAGAGTCTGTGCTGGAACCCAGGAGATGATATCCAAGCTGACTATGAAGACTGGAGCTCCTCTGAATCACAGAACCTCATCTGTCCTCCCTCTTTCCCCCGTATACCATCCAGGAGATGAACCACCTTAGGGAGGGTCTTTGACACACCAGGGTGTGGAATTTCTAAGTAGATTTATTTAGCCTTCTAAATGTCTCAGGTTGACACAATCAGTAAACCACTACATAATCCTTTTTTTCTGAGGAACTGCAGGCAAACATTTTTTTTCCCCACACCGTGGGTCATTGTCTCACTTTGTTGGTGCTGGGGATAAGTTTTCTAATACAATGAGATCCCAGTTGCGGATTATGATAGTTTCTGTATGATCAGAGTTTTGTTCATAAAGTCTTTATCTACACCATGTCTTCAAGGGTTTTACATATTCTATCTTCCAGCAGATTTAATATTTCTGTTTTAATATTTAGATGTTTGATACATTTTGACTTTAGTTTAGAGCATGGTGAAAGATGTGGGTCCAGACATTTGAAAATCTAGTTTCCTCAGCACCTTTTATTAAAGAATCTATCTTTCAGTGAATGTGTTTGGCACCCTTGTCAAAGATAAGATGGTTGAGTATGTCTGGAGTTGTTTCTACATCTTTTAATCTGTTCCATTGAACCTTGAGTCTGTTCCCCCCCCCGCCAGTGCTATGCTGTTTTTATCATAGCAGCATTATAATTTAATTTCATTTTGGGGATTGTAATGTCCCCTGCCTTTGTTACCCAGAATTACCTTTGCTATTGTAGGTCTCTCTTCTGGTTACAAACTAATTTTAAGATTGTTTTCTCTAATTCTGTGAGATATGATGTTGGAATTTTGATTGGAATTGCACCAAATCTGTATAGCAGTTTTGGAAAAATGGCCATTTTCATTATATTAATCCTTCCTATTAAAGAGCAAGGGTTATCATCCCATTTTCTGATATCCTGTTCAATCTCCTTCAGAGCACTGCAGTTTTCAATGTAGAAGTCTTTTACTTCCCTCATTAGATTGATTCATAGGTATTTCATTTTTTGGATGTTATTGTAAAAAGGGTATTATTTCCCTAATTTCTCTCTCTGTGCATTTGTTATTCATGTACTGGAAGGCTATTGGTTTTTTACTGTTGACTTTGTATACAAATATGCTAGTGAATTTGGTTATTAAATCTAGCAGTTTTTTCATGGAGTTTTTTGGGTCTTCTATGTAGTATCATTCATCTGCAAATAATGATAATTTAACTTCTTCCTCTCCTAGACTAGATCCTTTTATTTCTTTATTTTAATTGCTTTGGTTAAAGTTTTCAGAATTATATTGAATAAGAGTGGAGATAGTGGGTATTCTTATCTTTTTCCTGATGCTAGAGTGAAAGCTTTCAGTTCTTTTTCATTTAGTATGATGTTGACTCTTGGTTTGTCCTGTATAGCTTTTATCAGACTGAAATAAAAAACATCTATTCCAATTTTCTCTGTAGGGTTTCTATCATGGATGGGTACTGCACTCTGTCAAAAGCTTTTCTACATTTATTGAGATGATCATGTAATTTTTGTTGTGTTCTCATCTATGCTAATATGGGGTATTATATTTATTGATTTACATATGTTGGACCATCCCTGCGTCTGTGGAATAAATCCAACTTGGTCATGGTGTATAATCTTCTTGATGATTTGCTACATTCTGTTTACTAGTATCTTATTGAGAATCTTTGTATCTATGCTCATTAGGGAGATTGACCTATAATTCTCTTTCTTACTTGGGTCCTTCTCTGGTTTCGGTATCAGGATAATATTTGCTCACAGGAATGAATTTGAGATTATTACTTTCCTTTCAATTTCATTAAAGACTTTGAGAAGTAGTTATATTTTCTCTAAGTTTTTTACAGAATTCAACAATGAATCCATCAGGGCCTGGGTTTTTCTTTGTTGGTAGATTTTTAATTACATGGTCAATTTCACTGATATAAGTTCATTTAGGACTTTTATATCTTATTGATTCAGCTTTGGTAATTCATACATATCTAGGAATCTGTCTATTTCTTCTGCATTTTCAGTCTTATTAGAATACAAGTTCTCAAAGTATGTAAAGATGATCTTCTGGATTTCTGCAGGGTCCATTGTGATTTCACACTTTTAATTCCTAATTGCATGGACATAAGTCTTTTCTTTCCTTTTTTTTTTTTTTTTTGCTAAGGTTGGCTAAGGGTTTGCTAATTTTATTTAATCTTTTAAAGAACCAACTCTTTGATTCATTGATTCTTTGTATTGTTTTCTTAGTCTCCAATACATTAATTTCTGCTCTACTCTTTATAATTTCCTCTCTTATTCAAGCTTTGGGCTTGGCCTGATCTAGTTTTTCTAGAAGTTTGAGTTTCAACATTAGTTGTTCATTGGAGCTTGCTCTGTTTTCCTGATACAGGCATTCATTTTGGTAAATTATCCTCTTAGGATTTCTTTCCTTGAGTCCCATAAGTCCTGCTGTGTTGTATTGTCATTATCATTTAATTGTAGAAACTGTCTAATTTTTTCTTTAGACCCATTAGTTGTTCAGTAGAATGTTATTGAATTTCCATGTATTTATGAGGCTCTCATGGTTTCATTTGCCATTGATTTCCAGTCTCATTGCACTGTGGGCTGATAATATACATGGGATAATTTCAGTTCCTTTAATTTACATGAGCATATCTGATGAGCTATTAAATGGTCAATTTTGAAGAACATCCCATGTGTAGCTGAAAAGAATGTGTATTCTGATGCTGTGGCCTGGAGCACTCTGTAGATTTCTACTAAGCCAATTTATTCAAAAGTTTGGCTCAGTTATAATAATTTATTGTTATAATAACTTTTTGTCTATTTGATCTGTCTTTTTGTGACAGTGGAGTATTGAGATACTCTAACACAATTTTATTAGGTGCTTATTTGATTTTTCATGTCCATGAATATTTGCTTTATATAGTTGGTTGACTGATATTTTTACATGTATATTTATAACTGTTATTTCTTCCTCTTGAATTATTCTCTTTACAAGGATGCAGTGACCTTTTTAATCTCTGTTAAACAATCTTGGCTTGAAATTCACTTTGTCTGCAAGTAGAATAGTTACCCATGCTTTTTTCTGGGTTCCTGTATCATATAGTTTTTCATACTTTGACTTTCAGATTATGAGTTTCTTTAGGAATTAAGTGTGTTTATTGTGTGCAGCATATTGTTGGCTCTTGCTTCTTGATTCATTCTGCTAGTGTGTGTCTTTTGAATAGTGGATTGAGACCATTTACACTGACGGTTTAACTGATACGTACGCACTTGTCCTTGTCATATTATTTTCCCACTGTTGGTTTCCCCTGCCCCCATGGTAGACTGTTTGCCTTGCCTGGTGAATTTCTTCTGGTGGGGTTCAGAGAGTTGTAGCCCTTCTTATCTCTTAATAAAACATTCTTCAGAACGTTTTGGAATGCTGGCTTGGTAGTCATAACTTTCTTCAGATATTCTTTGTCGTGAAAGTATCTTATTTCTCCATCAATTTTTAAAGATAGTTTTGCAGGGTGCATAAATCTGGGATAGAGGTTGTTCTCCTTCATAGCTTGAAAACATGTCCATCCATGCTCTTCTTGACTTGGGGGTTTGTGCTAAAATTCTCAACTCAGAGAGATTGTCCTGCTAGCTCCCTCTTTCTTTTTCGATGAGGTTTCTCTCTTCATCCTCCCCATGGGATTCAGTTCTTGCTTCAGTTCCTTCTTGTGTCCAAGGAACCCACTTTCTTCCTTCTTTTCTTTCTCACGGTGCTGCATTCCATTGTCTGGACAGCAACTCTCACAGAGGATCTTTCTCTTCTGTTTACCACTCTGCGGTCTTTCCAGAAGTCCCTAGTATTTTTTCTTTAAAAATTTATATATGAAATCTTATGCCTAAGTCTTTGACTGATTTTGATCTAATTTTGTATATGATATAAAATGAAGACCCAACTTCTTTGCTTTGCATCTGACTATCTAGTTTTTCTACAACCATTTATTAAAAGGAATGTCCTTTCTCTATTAAATAGTTTTCACACTCTTGTCAAAAATTAATTACCTTATGAGGAAGTGCTTATTTCCAGTTTCTGTTCTGTTATATTCATCCACGTGTCTAAATTTATGAAATCATCACTTTTTTGTTTACTATTGGTTTATAATGACTTTGAAATCAAGGAACTATGTGCTCAAATAGTTTTTTTTAATTTATTTCAGTGTTGTTTTGGCTACTCCTGTTTCTATATGTCATATGGATTTTAGGATGGGATTTTCATTTATGCAGAGAAGACCCTTGTGGTATTGATCAGTTCATTTAATCTGATTATTGTTTTGCATAATAAGATCATTTTAATAAGTTTTTTTCAATCTGTAAGCATGGATGTATTTTTACTTTTATTCTCAATTTTTTCAGCAATTTATAAATTTTTCAGTGTATTCACTATTATCACAACTGATAAAAAAAGTACCACTAAAGGCTCAAGTGTTCAGAGATGGTGTTTTGAAGGGGATTAAATCATGAGGGGGAAAAAGGGTTTGTCCACTGATGAGATCATAGATGAATATGCTTTGGGTGATGGGTCCTGGCTGGGGAAAGTAGATCACTGTGAGCATGACCTGGAAGGGTGTGTTTGTATCTCCACTCCCTTTCTCTGGTTCTGGTTTTTCCTGCTCTCTCTGCTTCTCAGCTCCCATGAACGGAAAGATATTCCTAGCCAAGTGTATGACATCACCAAGAGGCCAGGCACTGAGCTAAGCATGTACTGATTATGTTTCTTAATTCTTTATACATGTATTTATTCAATTATGTATTCAACCAAAATTTATTTTGAGTATCTGCTTTATATCAGGAACTAGGATATCCACTCGGAACACAATGTTTGTCAAAAAAAAATGCAGATGGAGAAATGAGATTAGCGTTGTGACATGAGTTAAGGATACACTATGAGAGTATCTCACTAGCATAGTGACAGTCTCTAATGCTAAGAAAGATTGCCTGGAATGGAAATCTAAATCTTGCTAAAATTTAAAGGAAATTAAGTTGTTTGTGGCAAATCTGTATTATAATTATCATAATAGCATATTAACCTCTTAGAAGAGAGCATTGAGTGTCAGATGCATATATATATATATATATATATATATATATATATATATATATATATATATATATACAGAGAGAGAGACAGACAGACAGAAAGAAAGAAAGAGGGTGAGGAGTAGGATTAGAACTTATCTCTGATTTTTACAATCCAGTTAGTATCCAATATACTGAGTGACTTTGTGTATTCTTTCACTCTTTTATGAGATGTTATTGCTGTGTTGGAACTGTTGCACGTGTGTGTGTGTGTGTTTGTTTTGCCATTAGACTGAGATGTCCTGAAAATCAGGAACTGTAGACTATATTACACAAAAAATTGACCACTGATATACAATATATTCTACACAACTTTCTTCATTTTTAAAGGACTTTATAAAGGAAAGGGATTCTGGAGGATATTTGCATTTTAAAATAAAACATTGCAAAAATTTGAACTGATAATGTTTCTTTGTCCTCAATTATAGAAGTATTTATTAAAACTTCACTCTTGAAATTAATTCTTCAATTTTTATTAATCTTTTTTTAAAAAATGGTCTTTGTAACCCATACCTATTTAAAAGTATTCTTACTTTTCTGATTTGTAAAGAAAATTGGAACTAAAATTGTTGTCCATTTTAAAGCAATTGGAATTCAGTATGCCATAGAACTTCGTGTAATTTCTTTTTTTAAATATATATTTATTTTATCTTCTTGTTTTATACATGTCATGATCTACATCTAATCTATTTTTGGAATATGACAAGATATAAGTAAATAAATTGTTTATTCATTTTTTATCTTGTTGGAAGACATCATGTAGAGAACTAAACTTCCATAAATCTAGATTTGTTATTATCATGTTTTAATTTTAATAACATTATCCAGAAAATAATTTACAAAGCATTCCAAAATAAAATAAGCCAAAAAGGAGAGTTGAAGGACACATGTGAAACCACAGCAGTGAAGTCATTATATTTTGATGGGGAAGATGATGGCAGTGGTTGTGATGAAGTGAGTTCATGGGATAATTGTGAGGATTACTCTACAAGACCTTTGTCCCAACTGTAAGTGGTTCTGTCATGTGGTTCCTGATTCACTGCAAAGAGCCAAAAAAAAAAAAAATGGGCAACTGAATGTAATAAAAAATGAAGTATATGTGTGTTATGGGTGGTGAATGAAAAAAGTAAAATGGGAGAAATGAGGCAAAGCTGAAATCTTGAGCAAGGGCATGTGGAAGAGTAGGCAGGCATGGTATTAGGTTGGTACTACAGAGCACTTTGTTTTCTCTGTCTTGTTTTCCTAAAAGAATACATTCTATAAATTAATTTATTTTTAGTGCAGGTGCCTAGAAAGCAAACTTTGGGCTAACATTTCCACATTTTTTTTTTAATCAGTATTGGGGATCGAACTCAGGACCACATGCTTACAAGGCAGACGCTTATGCCACTGAGATAAATCTCCAGCCCTGCATTTCCACGTTTTAAAAGTTCACCTATATCACTGTGATTATGTAACTAGCTTTGTAGTTGAATCCAAACTTTATTTTCACCAGAATCGCCAGGCAGTTTTAAGTCTTAAATAATAAATCACTATTCTCAAGACTGTGTTATCCATTGTTTCTTACTAGACACACACAACTAGGTCTAAATCGAAAAAGCACTTTGCAAAAGAAACCTAGCTTACAAGGCAGACACTAAGGTTGGTGGACTCTGGTATAATAGAAAGATTTTAAATGATTGGGTGTTGTTAGCAAAACAAACAATTCTTTCAAAATCACCAAATGCAAGAGATAATCCTACTAGTTACAGAGATAGATGAGAATTTGACTTTTGCACGAATATTTCCTCCTGATTAATTTCATTTTCTAGTTTTAGAGACATGGGCACCCAAAAGGAAGAAAAAAAGGCAGAAATTCCTTTAATGGTGTTTTATATTAATACACAAGCAAGTAATCCCTAACTCATGGAAGATTTAGCTTGATTCTTTAATAAGTATACATAGAACTATTTGCAAAAGGGAGAATGAAGCTAAAGTTTTCTGCTAAACCAAGTTGCTCATAAAACCAGGAGAATAAAGGAAGTAGATGAGAAAAAGATAGTAAACTAACTCAGGTGAATTCTTCTGCATTATTTACTCATTAGCCATTAAACACTATTTAGGGAATGTATGAAAGATGCTGGGTAACTGTGTCCAACCTGTAGCCTGCATGTTGGATCCAACTATGTATAAAAGAAAATATAAAAATAAATGAACTTTTGTTACTTAAAAGTATTATGTACTCTATAAATAGCTCAAGACAATTCCTCTTTACTCAGTGTCACCCAGGCAAGGCAAAATTGTACAACTCACAAGCCACAGGTTGGACTTGGTCACTAGAACAACACTCAGGATTAGAACAAATGTAGCAGAACAGCGTCAAATCAGCACTCTAAGGTTTCATTTTAGAAAAGACTTGAATAACTTTAATAATGATTCAATCCCTTGCAAGTTGCCACATAAATTACTTACAATGCGAAATAAATTATTTTTTGTTTTTTGCTTCTCTGTTTTAGGCTTTATTTTTTCCTTATGTGATACTATAGTGTACTGTCATACAACAATAAAATTCAATAATTCTTATTTATAAGGAGCATAAATATGTACGTTTTACATTTTATCTAAATGAAGCTTGTTACTAAAAGTTTGCATAAAAGATGTTCATGCTTTCAGCATATAGTATTTTTCATCGTTTATGAACAGATAAATATTGGATAATCATTGTACACATCAGATCCTCTGTTAGTATTGGATAAAGCAATTTTATAACTTAGTAGTCATTATTACAATACACATTACAAATTTTGGAAAACTTCACAAAGGAATACAGATTTAGATAACTGGGTTCTAAAGAATCTAATCCTAATCTTTAAAAAAAAATGTAATTTCCCTGATATGTAGAATGGAGCCCAGGGTCTTTGTTTAACCTAAGTAGTATAGGAAGTCCTGATGAGAATGTTACCCTGAGAAGTAAAATTATGGTGGCTCATACATAATAACAGAAATGGCTACACTGGGTTAAAATAACAGGGCCATCCAATGATGAGAAAATACAGGAGGATGAAAAATTATAGATAAACTAGCCAGAAAAAAGTTACTATTGTGTAATTATCCATTACTTAAGGATGTGGTCCCTGTGGTTTGGATAGACTTGTTTAAGACATGTTTGCCTGAAGGGTTGGCTTAAGTTGTGATGGGAGAACAAATACAAATAAATCTCTTCTGGGAACAAGCACAGAGAAAGCAGCTGTGAAATCTTTCATTTCCCAGACACTTCCGATCATCCCATGGACAATTGTTGAAAGCTATAGAAGTTGTACATATTTGTAAAGAAGTAAGCAAGTAAGCTAGCAAGCCAGCAAGCACAGGAGAGAAGTGCTGGTGATCTTTTCACATAAAAATAATTGAGGAATGATCCCATGGCTTCCCTCAAGAGACACTATGGCCCTTGCTTTTAGAAGACTTTATCAATTTTACCTCCGACACGTGGGAAGCACTAATGGTCTTTTTAATGTTCTTTCTGAGTCTCAGTTTTTCTTCTTCTTTAAAGCAAACTGTGTGTTAACAACATGTACTGTTAGCCTCTATCATATAACTTCTAAGGAAAAATGTTAATCTTGTGCTAATGTAGTTGAATGACAGCTGAGCAACAAAGCTAAATTCCATGAGCCCCCTTTGTTTCTTCATTTTCTCACCCCAAACTCACATGGCTTTCCAAAAGGCAGTAAGGACATTCTTCTTAATTTGAATATTCTTGTTTTTCTCAAGCTTGTTCTATAATAAGATGCATCGTTTCAGTCCCTTCTTTACGTGAGCAGCCTGATTCCAGTATCAGGCTGTGTAAGTTGTCTGTAAGGTTTGTAAAAGGCAAGGTCCTGCTTTCCTGAAGACTTCCCTCCTTACCATCCCTCCCTACTCCAAGACTGAATGTATTTTCTGAAACATAATTGCTTGCTTTTCTCATGTATTCACTTGAGTTTATATTGAAAATGCCCTAGATTCTTATTTTCTCAAATATAGTTAATTGTGTTCCATATTCTATTTCCAGTTTTCTATGTCCCTTCCTCTCCCCAATTCTACTATGTTTAGCACATTAATTACTAGGATTCTCTCTCTGGTTTCAAATGAGCACAAATATGGTTTGATCTCTTCTGCTGAAGTGAGCTTGTACTGCTAGGAATTTTTATTGAGAGAACTTTTAGCTTTGTTATTCATTTAATAAATACATGCTTATTGAATCCCTGATGTGTGTTAAGATCCAGGTCAGGTGTTTGACTGTAATGATTGATAAGGCATCTATGTCTCCCTTGCACTGTGATACAGCCCATGATATGGGAGACACTGTTAAGTCCAAACTACTGGAATATCTAACCTTGCTTAAAGGATCAGTGGCAAAATATCTGAATTAGTGAAATCAAAGTTGAAATATGAAGAATTGGAATGAATTTTCCAGGTAACCATGGTTAACCATAGGAAAAGAAAGGGTGTTTCTAGCCAAAGAAACAGCATATACGTGAAGGTCAGAAGTGAAAGAACATAGTGAGAGTTTCTTTCTTTTGTATTCTTAATTTCCATGCAAAATAAGGAATGTGGAAGAACACATATTAATACTGTATTTTAGAGAAAAGAAGTATATACCTTATAAGTGATCACCTTTTTCTGTAAAAATAACTATCTGTAAATGTTGGGACCAGATCATGCTGCCTTTTTGGCTCGATTTGTAGGGTCTAGTAGACCATAATTCATAAGAGGCTGAGTGAGAAAAATTTTAAGAAGCTGCTGTGCCTAGCTAGAGCAGAGATGACAAAGAGACTCAGGGACCCAGTGGTTGGGAAAAGAAGAATGCTCTAAGAGATGAGGCCAAGTCAGCACACGAAAAGAAGCTGTGGCTGGCTTTACAAACCACGCAAAGATGTCTGAGTAGGATGTCGGAGCGACGAGAAGTCACAGTTTTAAGACAATTTCTGTTATTTCACCTGAAAAAGTAGCAAAGACTGTATCTCATCCATTCTTTCTACTTCAGACAAATCTTTTGGCCTCTATTAAACTGCCACAACAATGAACAAGTATAATGCTTTAACCAACCTAATATTTATGAGAAACCACCTAATTGATTATCCTCGGGTGCTTTGATTTGAAAAAAGAAACACACAAGTTATCACCAAAAGGATTTTCTCAGCATCTAATCATGGAAAGCACTTAAAATAATAAGTGCAAAACTTAGATCATCTGAGGTTTACTGTCTGAAACTTAAACATTTACTATTTTGGTTGTGATCTCTTGCAAACTGTTGTCATTGTCCTCCCTTTTGCCAGCTTTTGTTTGGTTTGGTTTTGTTTTTTAGCTCATTAAGGAACTAGAAATCCAACCCAATTTTCCTTTTGCATAATGTCAACAGATGCTAAGGAAAGCACTGTAGTGTTCTAACCAGAAAGTTGTTTTCTTCCCACCTTGTCAGGACCTCAGAGAAATGACAGAAGTAGCTGTGATATCAAAGGAACAACTGACAAGGCTGGTTTTTCCTTAGCTGACGGCTTCATTTCAGGCGCTTCCTTTACCCAGAACATCCGCATATATAGAGCCGGAAAACTGTCTTTAATAAGTCTCTTTAAGAATCAAAGCAATGTATCCCCTTTTCTCCAGACACCCATTTATTTATAATTAAGTCAGTATAAAGAAATTCCCCACCATCTTCAAAAGGATATCTAGCGCCTAACTGAAGTGTTCCTCACAGATTATGAGTGGACAATATGAAAGTCTCCCACAGAAAGATAACTAGGTATGAAAGGGAAGGAAAGATGTCACTCTCACAGTCCCTCATCAAGGAATTAAACATCTGGATTTGAATTTCAGAGTTCTATTCCTTAGCACAATTTAGCTGTTATTCCTATTTTGCTCTTATTAATTTGGATTTGCTGTGTAAACTATATTCTCCTTTCTCTGCTAACATGTATTCATGCTATAGTGTGTAGGTGTTGAAAAAACATGTTGCATCTTTTATTATTATTATGAAAATTAATGTCCTCCTTCTTCCATAGATGTTAATAAAATACCTGAGTCTTCTCCCTTCTAATCCCATGAAAAAATTTAGTTTTCATTTGAAAGACAAACAGTATTTTCATCAACACAATTTAACTACAGCAGTCTCCTCATATCTAAGGTTTAAATTTCTATGCTTTCAGTTACCTGCAGTCAACCATAAGTAAAAATATTAAATGAAAATTTTTAGAAATAAACAAGTCATAAGTTTTAAATGACAGTGTTGGATCCCCTGCCTGAGAGACAGCACAATCATCATGGCAATGGTTCAAAGCTGTGCCCTGATAATGGACACCTACTTCTTCCTAAAAGCCTCTATACCATCTCCTTCCCAAAATCTGCCAAAGCTCAGGCATGTAAAGGTTCACCCAATCCTCTGCCCTCTCATAAAGTAAATCAGCTCAAATCAGTCCCCAGAGCACTAGCCCCATCAGAGGCTAATGTGGGCAGAACCTGCCCTTTGTCTGCAGGGAGAGCCGCCACAGCCTGCCTTCCTTGTGGTGATTCCCTCCATTCCCCGCCCTCATTAAACTCTTTTCTTATCTACATGCCTCCTCCCTTTAATGTTCTGTGCTGCTCTAGACTGAGTACAGATCACTCAATCAGACAATCTGTTGTTTTCTCCATTCCAACCCAAATATGAATTGTTCCTTTGTACGTCATATCCATGCTGTATGCTCCTTCTGCCTTTGGTCATGGAAATGGCAGTGCTTGTATTCAAGTAACAAATGTTTTACTTAATAATGACCCCTAAGTGCAAGAGTAACGATGCTGATGACTTTATCACAGAATATTGTTACAGTAAAATGTAACAACTTGTTACAAACAAGTAAATGGGGTTCCTTGGAAAGTCCTACGAAATCCAACTGTTATATATATATATATATATATATATATATATATATATAGTCTTCTTGGTTTCAGGCATCTACTTGGGATCTCAAGATATGTCTCTTGCAGATAAAGGAAGACAATTATATTCATTATTCTCTATAAGCTATAGAGGAAGAAGTATATCAACTAAGGAGAATCTAATCTCACTTTTTGTCCTATAATCCTTATAAGAATCTTTGAGATTCAAAACATGACCAAAGAATAACAACAACAATAATAATAGAGAAAGCAGAGGACTTTTTATGTAAACTCCAAATTATTTTTACTTTCGAATTTTTATTTTAATTGTATTCATTACACTGTTCTCCATAAAGTGAAAATATGGTCTAATTTGTCTCTCTTTATGTCTAGCACAGCATGTAGTATATGACACATAGAAAGTATTCAGAAAGTGTCGGTTACATAAATGACTGGATCTACAAACGAGAAAGCATCATCCGAACAACTGTTTTCATTGTATGATTTTCCACTCTGAGAAAAATTCCACTGTAATTGCCAGTGGTGCCACATCCAGATTTAGAGGAAATTATGCACTCTTGCCACATCAAATGCAAACACATGGTGACTAAGCCTCTTTATGCAAGTCTGCTCATTGGCCACAGTCTGGAAGAACAGCAATTCACATATCAAAAGACTAAGATTTAGTCTGTAATTAGCTTAGTGACCTTGGAGAAATCCCTGAATATAGCTGGCTTCCATTTTTAACTTTGTAGAATAAAGTTGTGCAGAGTTGCTCCTAACCTGAAAAACATAGATTCATGAAGGAATGTCAGGACAAGTATGTGATGTTCCTGCAATTGAGTGAATGTTCTTTTTCTTTCTTTCTTTTCTTTTTGTTTTTTAGAAAAAAGGGCATAATTATTAGGCTTAATTATCAATTTGACTGATACAAAGGACTTCTGGAAATGTGATTAGATCATTGGGGTGTTATAGTCTCAGTGGTCTGAACTACTCCTGTTTATAGTTGAATAGGGTATTTGGAGCTGGGGCCTGGTGAGAGGTGCCTGGGGGCTGCCTTTGGAGGCACTCTTTCAGTCTGCTCTCCTTCCCAGTCACCTCACTGTGAACTAAGCAACTTTGCCCTAATGTGCATTTCCACCTTGATGTTTATGCCTTGGAGCCAGCTGACTGTGGAATGAAACCACCGAAACCATGAACCAAGTAAACCATTTTTTCTTTATGTTGTACATGTCTGGCATTTCAATAACAACTGTGAAAAGCTGACTAAGACAAAATGTTCATGGCGTTAGGTATCTGTAAAAGGGAACTAACGCTCTTTTTGTGAGTCTGTGCATTCACTGACTGCAGGGGGAAAGAACCAGGGGTCTCACCAGCAGGCGAGCCCTGCCTGAAAGCAATGCCATGTGCAGGCTGCTGCCAGAGTGGGGACAGCCACACTCAAGCCTCTCCCTGTGTCTCTGCCATTCCTAGACTGCGGGAGAGACATCCAGGCCTTGTCAGGAACCAATCCCGACAGGGAAACCATATCATCTTCATTGTTTTGTTGGGTTGGGTTTTATTCTCTTTTGTTTTGTTTGATTATCTTAAATCTGATGGCATGAGCAGCTATTTGAAAGAAAACAAGACATATTTTGTATTTATTAGTGGCCTGTTTTGGAGTCCTTTATTGCATTCACTGTTTTGGCTGTATTGTTTCTATTCTATTCTGTTCTGTTTGATTTTTACTATGTCTGAAAGTATCTGCAGCTATTTTTAAGACAACAAAAAGTATCACGGTAACTATTGTTGGTTTCATAAGGTTTTGAAGTCCTGTATCACTTATACTGGTTTATTTTTTATTGGTTTTCTTCTATTTTATTTTCTTTGGTTTTATCATTTTTTAATTAAAAAAAATAAAAGGGAACTAACTTTAAAAAAGAAAGAAAGATAAACTCCTGAATAGCTTAATATTTGATATGCCTTTCTCCTATAAAACTATGAAAACACTTTGAAGACTTCTAAAACTTTATTAGCCTACAATATTTTCTTTTTTCTCTGTTCATTTTCTGTGTTGATCATAAACCACTTCATGATATTCTAAACCTATGCCTATTTTAAACATCACCCACGCTATCTGAATTTGGAACTAGATCTCTTATTTCTATAAATTCTACACAAGAATTCTTAGAGTCATGACTATGGTAAATATTGAACGAACATTTTTATAAAGTTATTTTACCAGGAACATAGTTATGTTCCCTCAAATACTCTATGCCTCTTGGGACTAAGACCAACTACTCCAAAGGAGCTAGGTAATGTACAGCACAGAGAATGCTTGCTAATAATGTCTATGTGGCTAAAGGGATAAGGAGATAGTTCAAGAAACTTGGAGACAAGGAAGACAAATGAGTGGAGATTTGAGTCACTCAGGATGGCAAAAAGGCCATTCTTAAAAGTAGTGGTCTGGGTCTGTTGGAGTGATTCCATAAGCAAATCCCATTACATAGTCTTTAAAAAGTCAAATTAAATGGAGAAGTAACAAGAGAATTTGTTTATCTGTATTAGGTTCTTACTGCCTCTGTAAGAAATCACCACATGCTTATTGGCTTAAAGCAATATACATTTATTTTCTTTACAGTTTTTTGAGATGAATATTGTCTGTCATCTGAGACACTATACCTGACACCAACAATTTAAGAGGAAAGGTTTGTTTTGGTTCACAGTTTGTACAGGTTTCAGTCCACATTCAGCTGGCTCCAAGCAGGATGGCATGGCAGAGGAACATGCAGAGGAGAAGGTGCTCATAACCTGGCAGCCAGAAAGAGATCAAAATAGGAACCCTGAGGGATCAAACCTTTCTGGCCATACCTGCAGTGATCTCTTCTTCCAATAGGTGTTACCCCTTAACAACAAGTCAACTGTAAATCTTATAATCCAATCACCTATCCAAAACCATGCCTGTGAGTAAGTACACAAAGCCCATGGGGGAACACCTAGATACAAACCCTAACACAAGTCTAAAGTAAAATTCAGATTCCATAGATTTGCAGTCCTAGAAGGTCAGAGGTGATCCTTTTTTGACATTTCTAGCTTCCAGAGACCAACTACATCTTATAACTCATGGCTCCCTTCTCCGTCTTCAAAGAACATAATTTTCAAATCTTTCTCTGTCTTTTATGTCTGAGCCTTTGGCATCACATTGTCACTCTCTGACTGTGACTTCACCTATGCAACTTTTATAAAGATTTTTTGATTACATGGGGCTCACCAGGGCAATCCAGAATAATAGTCCCATCAAGATCTTTAACCTAATCACATTTACTAAATAAAACTACTATTATTAGGAGGTGCTCCCACTTTACTCAATCTACCACAATACTTTGTTTCCTTACCCGTGTTTATTTATTGTACCATAGTCTTGCAGGAAGACTTGCTTTCACAAATTCATGCAGAACAGAAAAAAGTAGCAAGAGAATTTGCATAGTTAATGGTACAAACATGTGACCAAAAAAGAGGGCAGAAGTGCACCTGGAACTGAAGGGAGCATAGAGTTTTCAGCAAGTCACCAGTTGCCTCTGGGGAACATAAAAAAACGAAGGAATCTCCTGTCATAAAACTGTATTACATCTCCCACTTCTTCTCTACTGTTGTGGAAGATTAGAAAATTGAGATGTTTAAATCATAATGAAATTAAATGTTGTAATAATATATCAATCCACCAGTGGTGCATTATAGCACCATGATGAATTGGGCAAGTTCTGCCACACTTTCATATGCTGATATCTGAGTCATTGCTGCTTTAAAGGAATATCTGAGACTTGCTAATTTATAAAGAAAAGCAATTTATTTCTGACAGTTCTAGAGTTTGGCAAGTCCACAATCACTGTGCCAGGATCTGGTGAGTGCTGTGACACTACATTCTCATGTGGCAGAAGGTAGAAAAGCAAGGCAGAGGAGGGGGTGTCAAGTGCTATAGAAGAGTGAATCCTCTCCTATAAGAACTTAAACAATAATCCGCCCACACTGGAGAGCCTGTTGAAAACACCTGTATCCTGTCCCTGCTACACTGGGATCAAATTTCCAACAGTGTGAATTTGGGGGACAGATTCAGACCATAACAATTGATGCTTGCTGTGCCAAAGTGGGGGCAAAGTGGGGGGATGGGGGTGTTTGTGTCAAGTACATACATGCACACAAGTCTTTCCTGTGTGCAAGTCTTGCCTTCCCTTTATGGCATTTCCAGGCCTAGACAAGTTTCTTGGGAGCTACAGAAAGCAACAATTCCATTTAATCCAGTGCTGGTGATAATTCTTGTTGAGCCTCAGCAACCCTAAAATTATCCTTTCTTCTAGTAGTTTAAGTTATTCATTAATGTGTTGATTGACGCATTAACTTACCTACTACTTACTCTAGTAGGTTAAGGGTATACAGTGGTTATAAAACAAGTCTCTTTCTTATGAATCTAAGAGTTGGAGCGTTTCAGAGATTTATGCTCTCCTATAAGGAAATTCTGCTACCTATGAAGAACCTAGCTGTTCACACTCACAAATCAGGGTGAAAATTGTTAGAGTGACCGAGAAAGTCTAGACTTTTGTCATTTTAGGATGATGTTAAAAAGACCATAAAGTCATATGGACTGATATCTTTTTACAAAATATGATTGAAGAAAGATGAACAAATGGTTACAAAGGATCACTTGACTTAGTTGGCTAGAGCGTAAATGAAGGGCAGGAGATAAGCAGGAAGAATGAAATAAATTTATTTTCCAGAAGTATGAAACGGCTCCTTGAGAAGAGCATATTCTCAGAACATAATCCTGATGAAAGGCAGCCGTTACCGTCTCTGCCAGCTCTTCGGATAGTTCAATTGCTCTGATGACCAAAAGCTGAACTGAAACTCTCTGCATTGTTTGAATTGAGTCAAGTTTTCTATGTCCTTCCCTGTTCTCCGGGACCATCAGCCCCTGTGAAGGAAAGTAACTTGATCTTTGTTCATCTTCAGCATTTTAAATAAGAATTTATTGAGTGTTCATCCTTCAGAAACCACAAGTGATCAAGGTAATTATGCTTTTTAACTGGCTTCTTCAAAATAAGGAAGCTGCTTTTAGAGACTCTGGTTAATATTGCACTTTATCATTTGTTCATCTTACGCATTAAAGAATTAAACACAGATTTGTAGTTGCATAGCAGTCAGTGTCAAATCCTTTTTTTCTTTTCAGCAATTTGTGTGTTTTAATGTTGGCACTCAGAGCCTCCGTTCGGGGTTTAAGGGTTCTAGAACTAGTCTTGTAGAAATCACTGGTTTTAGAAAAGCTTAGAAATCTTTGGATAAGGAAGGTCACATGTACAAGCCATCCGTGGTTTCTTTTATCATTCTCTCATAATTTTCCAACCACACAAAAGCAAAGAAATCATAGGGATAAAAGAAAAGATGACATGGGGACTAGGCGAGGGATAGAAGTCAGGAATTAGAATCAGGAGAAGGTCTTGGTGTGCAGCATGGAGAGCTCAGGGTGGATGTGACCTACTGTGTCTTAGACAGCAGTTGAAGGGCTATGACAGTCCACATTGCTGTGCTGGGACACCACACCACAGTCGTGAAGATTTTCTGATCAAATGGTGGTGTTGTGGAAGAGTAGCCTTGTAGAGAATGCTTCCTGCCCATTCCAGTCTTGGTCCTTTCATGTGACCCTAGAGAAGATGCCTTCATGTCCAGCTATAAAACAGGGAATTTAATAGTGCTTAACTTCCTATATGTATGTGATGGGGAAAAGCATATTACACAAACCATTTAGAACAGTGCCTTGCATATAATTTGGGATATTTCAGTGTGAACCATTCTTCTGGCAGTGAAGGTGGTCATGTATATCAACCAAACTTTCACTTTTTATTCTGAAATGTGCCTCTGTCCCTCTCTGTCTCTGTCTGTCTCTGACTCTGTCTCTCTCTCTCTCTTTTCTATTTGCTGCTTTAAAGTAGAAAGGCTGTCAGTTCCTCTGTGATCATGGAAGAAAGGCACTAATGGTTCCCTTCAAAATAAACAAAATTCAAAAGTAATATTCAAAAGAACTGGCTTTGAGAGTTCCACAAAACTTTTATTTTTGGATTCATTAGATTTTGTTTCCTATGTTCCCATGATGGAGCAGAGTTGAAAAGCCTTAGCATTCCCTATTAGTGAACATTTTTTAAAGACCATTTAGAGTTCCACCAAATACATATTTTTAACATTACATAGTGGTTCCTCTACCTTCAAGTAATTACTACTTCAGATTTTTTCGTATCGGGATTAATTTCAATTTTGTAATAGAATTTCATTTCACTTATGCCAAATCTTATTTCAATTTCTCTTTTCTGATTCACTCAGCAGCTAAAGAGTTCACAGGAGAAAACACAAATCTATAGCAAAGCCAGAACACTGTATGAAATGACTGCTTGGGAGCTGTTCACACTCAGTTTTGGAGCTCTTTCCCCTACTGGACTTCTACACAGCCACAAAAATCTATGTTCTGTGCAAATGCTACAATGGTAACTGGAAACAGGGTCATTCCCAGTGTTGCATAATCATCATAAATAGACTTCAGTCATTATGATTCACTACGAAGTTCTGCTTGCACCATGGTACTGCAATGGTAATAAAGGTGGTATAACCTCTAGCTATTGCACTGCTATACTTCATTAACTACGTATTGGAGCATTTACTACCAACCTAGTATCCATGAGTCATCTAATGTCAATAGCAATCACCCTTGGCAGAAGACCACAGTGTTTGACTGTGATTGCCTCTTGACTGGATAATAAAGTCCTCCTTATACAAAGATTGTGTTTTAGACCTGATTAAGCGTCAAACCAAGAAACACTATACCATAGTTAAGAAGAAGACATGTATTAGGCACTCAGGAAGTATTTGCTGAATGGAAAAATAACGGAAACAAAAACTATGTGGTTTTTAACAGAATGCTAATGACAAAGTAATCCATCAAAAAAAAGAAAAACAAGTTTTAGAGTTTAAGAAGTCTTAGAGCATGAGATCATTTAAAAAGCCCTTCAACTAAAAACTTCCCTGCATGCTAAGTTTATAGTTAGGATATCTTCCCAGTAAGTCTAGTGTCTTCTGATGAATGGTTCCTGGAAAGGATTAACAGAGGTGAAAAACACATAGCTGAAGTCTTACTAAGAGCCTGAAAACCACCTTTTAGTATTTAAAAAGGCATTAATCATGATCATTATCCAACAGAAAGGAATGTTCACAGAATACATAGAAGAAATGTTTGAGAAGGCAAAAAGTCAGAGAAAAGAAAAGCATACATGCTCAAGGCTGAAGACAAGTTTTTTTTCTTTTTGCTTGAACAATTTAAAGATAGTGAGAAAGAACAATTGACCAGAGGGAAACATCACTGTATGATGTATAAAATATTGCCAAGATCAGCAGAAACTCAGTTTTGTGTATTTTGTTTCATTTTATTTATTTTTTTTGTGGTAGTGTGTATTGAGAAACAAGTTTCTTGTAAGCCTGACTTAGATGTTATGCTTAGAAGTTACTCAATACCAAAGATTTGGAAAGTACTTTTATTTTCTTTAGTATTTGATGACAGGAATGAGTTACAAAGATACTCAGTTAATCCCTGTGTTTTTACATTTATTTTTCACATGGCTATCTTTACTTCTTAATTTGTTTTTTCAGGCTGGATTCTCTGGTTTTCTTTTTGCTTTCTGCTTCTGAGAATTATGTCTAAGTGAGAAACTATAACTGAAAAATTTCTAACACCACTTGAAAAAAATACACAAAAATGTGATTTTTACACAAAGTGTCATAACTATGTTGAAAGAGTCCCATATGGACTGTCTTTGGGAGTGTGTAAAGTATGTAAGAATTTTAGCTGGAACAGAATCGACTTGGGCTCTGGACACCTAGGCCTCTATCCTCAGCTATTCCATGCTAAATTAGTTTGAGCCAGTAGGAAAACCATTATTGTATTGTTAAGGATGCTATGAGACTAGTGTTTTCCTTCCACTAATTTCTCAATCTTGAATCATCCACAAAATTGACTAATGTGAACAAGAATATGCCTTGTCAAGGTGGATGGTTGGGTTAGGGACCAACATTCAGAGCTCTAGAAAACAAAGTAGCTAACTAGGGTCACATTGGAATTAAGCCTGTCTCTCAGGAAACCTCAGACAAGACGATCTCCAGTTCCAGAAAAACCTCAATAACTAAGTAACTTAATGAGGCCCAGTCTCCAAATTTTAAATTTCAAAAAGGCTGGGGACATACTTCATTGCAAAGGCCCTGGATTCAATCTCTGCAACTGAGAGAGAAGAAAGAAGGGAGGAAAGGGGAGGGGAGAGGAAGAAAGAAGAGAAAGAAAGAAAGGAAAAAAGAGAAGAGGGAAGAGGAAGGAAGAAAGAATTAAGTCTGTGGTCTGAGAACAGATCATATTGTTTAACTAGTAAGACTTAAAGGAATTTCCATACTTGCTTCAGGTTAATCCTAGGCAGTATACCTGCTTTTAAAATTGATTGATTGATTGATTGTAGATGACCAAATTACTTAATCTAAATATGCCTTATTTCCTTATGATTTAAAATCATGATAAAAACTCTTTAAATACAGATTTATCTTTCTCTGAGAATTACTACTGCTGAGAATTTAAAAATTTCAAACTCTGCCTGTTCAGAAAAAGTTAAGCCAGATTCTAAAGTCATCTCTATTAAACAACAGAGTGAAATGGGAAAATTAGGAAGTAAAGAATAAATGACAGACCACATTTAGACAAAGACATGGTTACCTTTTTATTTGAAGGGGGAAAAAAGTATGTTTTAATAAATACTGCAGAAACACTGACCAAACAAACATACAAAGTGACTTCAACATTTTAAAAAATGCAACAAAAGTTCTGCTTTATAACAGTTATAACTTATTTTCTTTTTACAATATTTAAATACAGAATGCACTTGCCAGCTATTTTGTAATACTGCCCAAAGCATAATGCTGCGTCAATCAAAGGATATTATTTTCAGAAAATGTCTGTATTTTGTGGGAAATGACTTGAATGGTATTTTTTTGCAGAGACAAAACAAAGTGCTTGTAAGACACTGAACTGAGTGTTGTAGTTACCTTAATCTACTCTCCTGCCACATTGTAATGGGAGCACAGCTTTAACACTTCAAAAATGAAGCATTACCATTGGAAAGAATGCTCGTTTTTAACAAGCGCCAAAAATAAACAAGTCAGATCTGGCTTCTTCTCTGAAAGAATCCCTAGATGGAACAAGTCAAAAATCTATCTGTAAACTATTTTAAATGCTGATTATTTACCTAACAATGAAGATCAAGCTTTAAATCTGGACCCTGGGTGAATCTGGTTAAGTGAGTCTTAGCACTCTCTCTTAGAAATTCCCCCCACCAAAAAAAAAAAAAAAAAGGAAATAAGGAAGGAAAAAGAAATAACCTAGTCTAATGTCAGGACTGGCATCATACAACTTTCTACTAGGGATTCTCTAAAGCTCGGATAAGTGGGTCTTTCTTAAATGGATGTTCAGTTAAGGAAAGTGAAATAAACCAATAGATCATTAGATGCTGCCAATTGGAGATTCATCACAAAATAACAGTCCTTTTGTTTTGTACATTTGGTAACGTATTTCCTGACACCTTTACTCACAAACTGTGCTTTCTAAAACTACTCCTTCATTCATTACCTCTCCTGGTGAAAACAGTACCTATGTTTTTCTCCCTTGGATCATTCTATGACACAAACCAAGACACTTTCATTTGACTTTGTTATTTTCATCAATGATGGCAAAAAAAAAAAAAAATCCACACACCCTCTTTTCTAAACAGTGCACGAAAATATTACATTGAGCAATTTACCACTTGTTAACTGACAATCACAATCATGAACAGAACCATCAGACTGAATAAAAATCAACACTTCCATTTGATCTATGCAATCTTTGTAGTGCTGGTCTACACATCTTGCAAGGCTGCAAATGCCTTCCTTTCCAACCATCTTGTCAGCAGTCATCTTCAGGAGGGCAACATTTCAAAGCCTCATGAAGTTTCCCTCTGGAATCCCACGGGTCCTGATACAATTTCCACTTTAATGATGAGCTAGGAGGAAATTAGATCACATCCTCTAGAAAACTAAATGCTAAGGTCACAGTGCCAGTTCCCCAATGAGATGGTAGAGTAATATATATTTTTTGCAAAGGAGAGTAAAACATTTAAAAATTAAATCAAAGTAGAGATCCATGAATAGAATGCAACAAGGAAACAACAAAACAAAAATGCGAGCACCACTCAGAGTGTGATTTTTCTTCTTAGAGGTACTCGCCTTCCTCCTCACCTATCTCTAGCCCATTTGTATCACTCCTTTTTGGCATATTTTTCAAGTCACACTTCAAAACACTTCAACGTATTCACTTCTCACACTCGGTCTACACGCCGAGCTTAAGGACAGGATTCCACAACAATGGGCGTCCTCTCAGGGGCCTCCTAAGTCTGCGGTGTACGTGGCTTTGGCTGTGCACTTCATTCACACTTCACCTTTTTGTTTTGCTCCTGTTTTTACACTAGATTCATTTGTCCTCATTAAAGATAACGAAAGGTTCACATCACAGTGCAGCTCTTTGCTTTGTCTTTTCTTAAGTCCGTAGCAACTGCCGAGAGTTCTGGTCTGCTAGGCATGTGTGAAATCCGCTTCGTGGCCCTCTGTGATTTGTTCCGTTTAACATTTTTATTTGTCTTATTTACACATGCCAAGGTGGCAACATGAAAAATGTCTCTGACACTATTTTCTGACTGTAAAGCTGAGCATTCAATATAAGTAGCTGCTCCAATCTGTTTGGCCATATTTGCCCCCTGAGAAAGAAAAGAGGGGATTTTATTTAGCAATAAGACCTTGGAGAAAAGCTGTAACGTGTCTTCTAATACCACAAAACAATTCTCATTGCAAAATCATTTTCTAATATGTTGACTAAATTTTCTAAGTATTGGTGCAAACAAAACTTATTCACAGATCTACAGTACTCTATTTATTACTTTGTGAATATTTTCAATTAAGACCCAGGCCTAAGGTGCTCAAATATTACTACTCATCTGAAGTCACTGGGTCATTAGTGACTAGATGAGGGTTCTGGTCATCAAATACTTCATATGACTTGATACAAGAATAAGGAAAGAAGCTAAGGAGACCATTCATTCTCAGTAATAAATTTAACTAGGAGTGACTAGTTACCCTGGAAGACTCCACAGTCACTGCAAGCATAGAATCTTACTACTGCAGTACCTCAGCTGAAGCAGAAGCTGTATTTTCCACATAGTTCTGGCAGAGGCACTGTCTGGCTTTCAGTGCCTGTGGCTGACCACTCATGGGCACTTGCTTTTTCTCTTCTTGACTGTACATATCAGTCACTATTAGTCAACAGCTTGTGCACAATATAGGGGCAATGGATGAAATTTAAAATCAATTTTAAATAAATCAATTTATGCAATTGCACCTTCCAGTCAAAATAAACTGAGAAAAAGAATACCATCATGACATCTTTTCCTCTATGGAACACAAAACACGTAATTTGCAAGTGTGGATGATGCTGCCAGGATACATAACAACAAATGCGTACATAATCAAAATTATTAATTTAAATAATCAAAAGATCTTAAATTAAAAATGCAAGATAAAGAAGGTTGCACTGTATTTTTTCTTTTTTAAATTTTTCATGGTGTTCAGAGATTAAATCCAATACCTCAAGTGTTCTACCACTGAAATATATCCTCAGGCCTATATTGTATGATTTTTTTTAACTTTTTGGTTTTTTTTTTTGGTACTGGGAATCAAACTCATAACCTCAAGCTTGCCAGGCAGGTGCTTATGCCACTGAGATAAATCCCCAGCCCTAGTTGTATTATTTTAAATGATGAACATGAAATATAATTATAGCTATTTCAACATGAGCACTCATCAGAATCTGGTTGTGGATTTTAAGAGAATGAACTTCTGAAATTAATTTGCCTTTCTAATGGCTCATGGGAAACACCTGTAGAAGTACTAAAAGATGGTTTTATGAAATAATCTACTGGCAACAGCCTGTTTTAGTATTTTATTGGGCTGCTGAATATGAAATAAGATTTACCACTCTTAAAGAGAACTAGTAAATTTGATCATGTTGTCTCTCAAATCCTCTGAGCTTTGAAAACAGTGTTAGTTGTAGGGATATACCAGAGTAGCACATGATCAACTATGTAAATTTGCAAATATCATGTAATTTTACTATGGAATGACAGGGCATTTCACATGTCACAGAAAGAGCAGCTAGTTTTCATTTTATCTGTTAGGAGTGACAGTCCATTTCTTTCATCATGAAACTCACTTTACACACTGATACCATACATACCTGATCATATGACACTGGTGTCTGTCTGTGATTTGAGAGCTCGACTAATGTACTAACATCTGTCCTCAGGTCAGACTTGCAGCCAACCAAGAGCATTTTGGTATTGGGGCAAAACTCCTGGATTTCACCCTTCCACTATAAGGGGAGGGAAAAAAAGAAAAATTAGCAAACACTAGAATCCAGATGATAAAATGATATTTCCATTGACAGAAACTGGAAGTTATTTTCAAAAAGGACACTGAAAAGAGTGTTACTTCAAATGAAGGCAAGAATTTAGATTTATTTCCTAGATAATATTAACTTCTATTACTTTTTAAAGTGGATACATTCAAGAATGCCAATGAATATTATTAATGACTCTTGTGACTCATCTCTCCCTATTGAAAGAGATTTATTGGGTGTTGTCAGAAAGTAGCTTGAACAACTTCTTAATTATTGGTGGTATCTCTGAAAGACAGTAATTATATAGGCTAACCAGTGACTATGTCATTGGATTTGTTGAGCTAATACTTTCCAAGTAGAGGCTGGGTCTAAGAGAGCCGAACCCAGTACAAGTATGCATTCATTGATTCCATCGGGAAAGACTAAGCATGTCGTCACATGCTGTAGGCTCTAATAGGCACCTGAGTGACAATAGAATGTAATGTATTGCCTTCAAGGAGTTTCCTTTCATTCAAGTAATTAAATGAACACAGATCATCACAGGTGCAAAGAATCATCTCCTGGGTTCTGCAAAAGAAACTTGGTCCTGGTTCCTTTAAAGTTGCATAAACTGTAACAATTTCAAACTAGTTCATTTTTGACCAGTTGTTTCATAACCTACCCAGAATTATTAGAACCTCACAGGGAATTCTAACTGTCCTCTTTAAAAGCAAGCGGATGATGTCTTGTGGCTTTGCTTCTGCCCACATGAGCTCCCCACCATCAGGATGGGATCAGGAATTCCAAGGTTTCACAAGAGAGCTCTAGCTCTTGGAGACCGGGGTTACAGAGGCTGAGACTCTTCCACCCACATCCATAAATATGTCTTAAGTGCTCTATGAAGTATTGTGCTGATGACAAAAAAGATTAAGACACAGCTGTGTCTTCCGGAAAGGAATTCACAGAAGAGCAAGGGCAATGAAGTCATGCATCCAAGTGTAATACTAGATAAAAAGGACATCCTGCAAGCATAACTTAAGAGGCCACCAGAGGAGACCATTCCAGGTTTAGTGGTCAATTCTGGGGAACAAACTCTGATCCACTAGGGTATTGAGGGGAGCAGTATACTTTCCACAGAGGCTAATTTGGGGAAAGTAATAGCTTTTTTCCTTCTTTCTTTACAGAATGATTTAAGATCATTTACCAAGTGTTAGACAGCACTGGAGTCAGAACTGGAATATAAAATGGAAAAAAAAAAAAAAACAGGAGTACAAAATCTTTCCTGCTTTAAATCACTCTAACCTCTTTGATATTCAAGGACTGAATTAATCAAGACCAACCACAGGAGGGGTTATCACGAGCCTTAAACCTCCAATGAATGTAAAGCACACTCATTAATATCCATAAGACCAAAGACACTATTCATTTGGTCTTAGAAGACAAAAGCAAAATAGAACAGGAGAAAGACTTTTCATGATATTATTTGATAGTATATCAAGTAAAACCTCCAGTAAATAAGCAAGCTCTTTTATCTGTAGACAAAACTAGACATGTTCTTCAGCTAGGTAATGACTGTAGCATCTCTCTGCCTGTCTAGCAATTGTTTACAAGCATTAAAGACAGGAAAGGTATGTTCCTGCCAGAATCCAACAAACATTAGCCCTATTTCTGCTTGATGTACAGCACTAAAAACTAAAAGGAGTTAAAAAGTGAAAAAGAGCCTTTGATCTATTAAGAAAGTAGTATTTCACTGAGCTGTGCTTATGATGTTTGGTGAAAACAGAGAGGGGTGATTATATATCACACCCTAATTTCATAAAGACTCACAAGCCAAGTGACCCCATATCATAGAGAAAAATGAAAGCACACAGAATTAAAATTCCACAAAAGATAAAAGAAACAAGCAAAAGAGCCCAAACAAGTCAGAACAAACAAACAAGCAACAACAACAACAACAACAAAAAAAAAAATTCAGGTCATCTACAACAGTGTATTCCTTCTCAATCCCTTCACTCTGTTTGGGTCACATAGGTGATTGCTTGCCACATCCTGTGCCTATACCACAGTGCATGGAGAAGAGGGTGCCCCAGCAAGGTCTGACTCTGAAGCCCACAGCACTCAAGTTAGGGCAAGAGAAGTGCCAATCAGTGCTTTCCCTTAAACACAACGCACTGAGTATGAGTGAGTTGAACCCTAGGCTGGCTGGAGGCCAAGGAATGCCCCTCCCTCCCTCCCCAGCCCCTTAGGACTCCTCCCTCATCTTCAACAAGGGCTCCTCTGTTTGACCTCCTCTTCTTCTATCCAGAGCTACAATCCAGAACCTGACTACCTTTGTCTCCAGAAACTTGGTATATGTGATAATTTATAACAAGTTCACAAGTATTCTCTTTATTAGTATTTGACACATATTTAATCATAAATCATATAGTACCATGTCTGGAGATGTATTTTTATTCTTTTCACACTAGTACATTTCAAAACAAACAATATCATAACTAAAAAAGTTTATTTATTAATATAACTATTATTGCATTCATTTCAATATTTGAATTGAAAATCTATTTCACAAAGGAAGGAAAGACAGAAGGAGAAAAGATAGGTGGAAGGATGAAATGAAGTCAGGTATGACAATGACAGTACTAAAATATAACTATGGTAGCTACATCATTTCTCCCAGAAAACTAATATGGATGCTTTTAAAGAGTATTTGTTTTATGAAATACAAATTTTAAGATTAATCATCAAAACTAGTGAAACATATGCATGGAACTCGTTGCTGATGGTGTGTTTTCCAGTATTTCAATTAGAAAACATGAGGCAGGGAGTCAGAGCCTTTGAGCTCCCCAGTTAACCATGTGAAGATCTTTCCCATCTTTCAGCACTGAACTTTGCTACTGAGCCTGAACACTTGCCTTTTTTAGAACGCTGTCCAGAGTCTCGGGTCTACTGACATCAAAGCAGATCAGCACAGCATCTGAATCTGGGTAAGAGAGGGGACGAACGTTGTCATAGTATGGAGAACCTAGGAGAAAATGACATGCAGGTTAACATAAAAGTCCCTTTGTCATGCAGTAACTCTTCTACCTTGAGATAAATCTCTTTACTGTCCTATTGCATTCTTATCCCTGCTTCCCTCAATTCTTGGAAAAGAAATGAAAAAACACACAAAAGCCAGGCTAGCAATGTATTCATTTCTTTCAGAAGATGAATGGTACCTTACATGTATCTGACCTGGAGGAGGACCAGGATGTTAAGGCAAAGTTCAAAGACTAGAGATGGAAGGTACCTAGTTGGAACAGGAAAGCATCTTGGGCCAAGTGGCTTTGACTCCAAATCCACCTCCACCATAAAAGGAGAGGAAGGCAAGTACCTATAAGACTATGCCTCGGAATCTTCATTCATTAAATGAAAATGAGGACAACACACTGCCTGGGATTAAATAAATCTAAGAAACACCTGGCATTTCAAAAAGGCTCAATAAGTATTAACTAAGGATGTGTTACCTCTATGGTTAGAAACTGAGCAACTTCAACTGAGCCACTTCTTAAAAAAAGAGACCAAAATAAGATCAATCTGATAGTAGGACTGGAGTGGATGGAGGAAAGAAGATAAGAGTAGGGTCAGCTGTGTGAAGAGAACCACGGTAATCCACATCACTGTCATCATATCCCCAAGCTATAAGTTTGGACAAGTCACTGACCTTCAAGTCTATTTATTTAAACTTATCCCCAAATCTTAAAGGTTTTCTTTCAGTTACAGCCAAGAATGTAATCAGTGCCATGTTGGATCATGTCACTTTTTTCTTATATAGTTCTACTTTTAAAAGTGATACTACAGCATGATCCAAAGATCTTGGCCTATATTAAACCCTGGCCATCCTAAAAGCTCAAATGACCAAACAATTAATTTAATCACAAAAATTCTCTAGTCTCTTAGGAAGTTTCTTCTACTCCTTTAAGAATTTTGAAGGATGGCTAATTATTTAAGGCCAAAAATTATGACACAATATAACTATAAAATTAAAGACAACTTTGCCAATTGCTACTTTTTCAAGTGCTCATTTTAAGTACAGACATTTCACAAACATAACATGAAAATCATTTTGCTAGGCAAACACAGATGCATATTTTTGATTCCTAATGAAATAAAATGCAATGCACAAAGTCTTCTAGAAAAAATTTCATTTTGACACAATTTTTCATTTCAACAGAAAAACATGGCATATTGTCCCCTATTAAGAAAAAAAAAAAACTCAATAGTTAAAGTCAGGAATAGAGAAAGACATTTTTAAGGTAATTTTCTATATTTTTATCAAAATAAAAAGATGTAGGGGCCTGCTGGGATGACTCGTAAGTTACTGTCTTAGCATGTACCATCCTGTGTTCTCCATGTATTTTGAGTCCCTAGCATTCAATGTTGTTTTCTCATTCATTGCTTTAGAGATGGAAAGCAGTAACTTCAAGCCAGGTGTGTCTGATAAGAAAAAAAGGGGAATGTTGTAGGAATCAGGAAGTAAAACATGAATAAATAAAAATAAGCTAAGCAAGAACTGTTTCTGAGCCATACCAGCTTCCTGCTCATTTTTGGAATCAGGATCCTGCTATAACAGATCCAGACAACTGAGAGATATTTCCCCAAAGATTACAGAGTTCAAAGTTTAAAAACTCAACTCATTTTAAATATTAAGACGTATCAGAATGAGGCTGTCTCCCAAACTGATAAGCTGTGGCTGTCTTTTCAGCTAAAGGAAAGTGAGGCTGTGAGAATTACTCACAAATAGGTCAACCACTTAAACATTCTTTGAGGGTCATCAGAAATGACCTGGCACAGAATCTACCTTCGACATAGCTACTTCTATAAGCATTTCAACATTCCTTTACAACAGAAAACCCAAGACCACAGAGTAGAGATTCAAATGTTGGACATGCACATAAGGGTTTCCTCCTCTCCTCCAAAGTTAGCAAGAGATGGCATGACCCCCTACCTACAAGTCAGAAAAGCCAATGATTAAAATTGCATGAAACCTGACCAGGCTTCAGGAATCTCCTTTCTTGGAAATTATTAACATTAAGAAACAACTTTCTAGATACCTTCCAGTCTCAGGCTGTCTTCGGCTTGAGGACCAGCCTTTCCGGGTGCCTCACTCCTTCAGGGTAAGATGGTGTGTGTGAGTATACACACTGCTAAAAGCATGGAAGACAACTCTACATGACAATGGAGCCCATCTTTTCTGAATACAAAAATTAGGAAAAGTGGCTGAGGAAATCCAAAAGGGCAAAAATAGTTTATTTAAAATTGGAACTAACAGGAAAGTCCAGAACAATGACCTTCAATATTCCTTCAATATTCAAGTCACAAAGGTGGCTTACTGAGAATGCCTCACACTTCTTGTACAGAGCTTCCCCTCCCCCAGTCATTTTCTGGCCACACTGTCTGTCTGGTTTTGTGCTCAGCCCTGTTACAAAGGCTGGAGATTCAGGGTTCTGTGCTTAGCGGGTATATGCAAATATCTGCAAATTTTAGACTCTGGCTTGATTTTAAGATGAAACAGATTTTTCAAGTTAAATCAAATTCTCATAGAAGCTTGTTTCTGCTTTTGTTTTTATCTGGTTTAACACTCTGAATGAAAATACATATGTGTTGTGAAGGTTCATGAGAAATAAACCACCCTGCACGTGGAGGTAAAAAGGTAATTGTAAAGAGCTTTAACAAGATCTAATTAGGAATGACATTTTGATTTGGTCTTACTGCTTTTGCTGAGAAACAGTGCTGGTTTTAAATCACAAAGAGTATCCAAAGGTACTAATAAAACAGATTCTCACATTTATTACTTATAAGTACAGCTTGTCTGACCACTAATGATACCAGTAATTTGCCATTAAAAATAACAAGACTACTTAGTCATTACTTTTTTTTTGATAGGTTAAGGTTAAAACTTTTACAGGAGTGGGGTGATAGTAAAATCACTGCCTCTATTTTTTCACAGTAAGAAAACTTGTATAGAATTTAAAAAGGACTGGCCCATCAGGAATGATCTAAAAATTCATTGGCTTAGGAGAAACTTCAAGAAAAAGAAAACTTCTGTGATTTTAGTGCTTACTTTTGCGTTTAAGCACTTTGCATGCTCTCCTGTTCATCCGATCAAGCTCATGTGGCCTCAAGAAGGAGGGAAGGGAGCAAAGCTGGACAGAATGACAATCCCAAACCAAGAAAGAATGGAGAGGAATCCCAGGAATGCCCTGCTCCAGTGAGAAGCATCCCAGGGAGGCAGAGATGACACCGGAAGGAAAGTCAAAACTAAGACCATAAAGAAGGCACAATGTCTCCCAGGGAAAGTTCCTACTTCTCTGCAGAAAAGTTCTATGATCCTTTGTAAAATTAAAAAGCAAAAAAGTTAATTCTTACAGTTTTTTTTCTTAAAAGATGCACATTTAAAAGAAACACTGTTTCTCAGCAAGTAGAAATGACAAGAAAGAGAGCTGCATGTATTTTACTGTGAATGCAAGTATTATACTTTACTGCACACTGATGTACAAGAAATCTGTACTCTAATTCCTATGAATGTACTATAGTTAAGGTCCAATAAATCTAGTTACTGAGCTTTGCTTGTAAAATAAAACTCTTTCTCAGCATGTGAAATAGGCTTCATGCATATGGAGATCCACACATGTAGCAATTCTCTTGTACTCAATGAAACGTTAAACCCACAGAGCTGTTTCAAGGTCCTCCTTTCTAAATAACCATACTTTCAAAAGGCAACTGTGGGAAACTCCGTTGTAAATATATAAGGACAATGCATAGGCAAAATGTGTGCACCACCAAAAAAATATAGTTAAAGGGTTTTGTTGGGGCATAGATTCAAATAAGTCTGCTTCTGAAATTCTTAGTTGCTCAAGTTTGACAAACATGAGCAAAGTTTAAAAGATATTTAAAGTCATAGATTTACCCATCTTTGTCATTGAGATCATTAATTTAAAGTGAGAGTATAATTTCCAGCCCCAGAATAGTCACTCAGCACCTCACCCAGAAACCAATTCTTCAGACACATACCTGCCTGCTGAAGTCACCCTTTCAAAGGCACAGAACATACCATATATGTACATAATTAAATCTATACGTAAGAAGATTCATGTCCAAAAGGGAGGCTTCATGGACTTTCTGCAGAACCAGTTCAAAGAGGCTTTAGGAGACAGAGCAGAAAACTCTTCTTGTCCAATATTTTGTAAGTATAATTTCTTATACTTGAACCTTAATTTGAAGATTCCCTTCCCTATAAGAAATTCCTACCCAGAGCAGGAAATTAGGAAAACCAGATTTTTGGCATAGAAAAATACATTAACATTTTTAGTGACCACCAAGAGCACAACTCTGCCAAATAGAGGCCAAAATGTCAGACTGCACGAACTGTCCAGTTCTTACGAGTGTGTGCTTCCTCATGTTACCTTTAACTGAAACGACAGCTTTCCATTTCCAGCAATCTCAAGAATGCAAATTAAGTCTAGGCAGAATTCTTATGGCTTAGTATAAGGCTCTGTTTTAACTTTTTCCAATTGTCTACGCTAAAAATGTCATGCCCCCCAACATGTTACAAATATCCCCAGGAATGGTATTTGGTTTTTTCTAGAGAATCAGATGAATAGAAATTGTGAACAGTTTCTGAAAACTTTGGGCATTTATGTATCACTATTAAAAACTGAATCAATGTTTTCTATTTGTAAAGGCAATGCATATACACTGTTGTGTAGAAAGTGAGACAAGTAGAAATAAAATTACTATTTTGAAGCTTTAAGTAAAACATTTGCTTTAAATTCCTAATCTCAAAAAATTTAAAAATAAAGAATAATGAAAATATTTTACTGATAGTGGAAACATTAGAGATAAAGTATATATGTACAAATATATACACATACATGTATATATTTGACCAAATATATATACACACATACATATATATTTGAACATTACATTATCATTCAGTAACAGATCAAAGCTTTTATTTCATATATGAATCAGAATCCTTACAAATGAGTCTCAAGCGTAAATTTACCTTTCCACACACTGTGTCACTGGACTTATTTTTCAAAATGTGCACAATACCTGATCAGACTTTTGAAGCAGTTTATATGCATGTCAGTATTTTTTTTTTTTTTTTTGGCTACATGGCCACTGAGAAAGTTGCCAGTATACACTAACTAACAAGACATTTCGAGGACATCAGAGTTTGACTAAGGCACAGCTAATTTATTTGGCACAGTGCAGCTAACTAGAGAAACTATTGGTCCTCATTGTCATATTTACATGCAAAAGAACTAGATTAATGAAGAAACATCATGTGGCATCAGAATGACCAATCTGGATACCTCACTGACACATGCAATTTAGCAAGGAACCAGATTGGAAAAAATCTAGCACTAAATGAGGTTTTCAAAAAGTACTTAGCAATTCATGCCTCCTCCTGATTTGGAGGGAAGGTTTTCATTATTTAATTGGAAAAAATTACTTACTAGACAAATCTCCAAATGGAAGAAACCACTCACCATCCACGGTATCTGTTTTGCCTTAGCCTACATCTCTTACAAAGTATGAAGGTAAAGAACCTGGCTTGTAAACCTTAAGCTCTTGGGATACTACTTAATAAAATACCTGATTTTCTGCAATTTTTATATTGATATCCCAAGCACCTATGCTTCTCTGACCCCTTTGTAAATTATCACCCTCTTTCTTGCTCTAAGAAGGTTCATTTAACTTGAACTTCTTAACTTCCAGAATGTTGCTTTCCCTGGAAGCCATAAAGAATAAGCTTGTTTTCAAATGCAAGACACAAAGAGCTGAGTCCAACTATAGAGAAGCAAGGACTTTGGTAGCTTCATGAGCAGGAAGACAGGCAGGAATTGAGCTGACCACGTGGCCTTCAACAACTGTCTGGGAACAGTATGGTCCTGTCTTGGTGATTTCAGCTTTCACACCTCTGGCAACTTCTCCTGCACTTCTACATCTCCATTTTTCCTGGGATATTCTCAGAAGGCTGCCAGATGAACAGCTCTTGATCGACTCCCTTTCCTGCTCAGGGGAACCCCCTTTCCTGTTCACAGGAACTTCCTCCCGCCTAAACTCCTGACACTTGATCTAGGTTCCTCATCTGATTTTTCTGTTACTTTGGCAAAGCCTCAGCATTTCTAATGTTATTGCCAGCTTTATTTTCATTACTTTGGTTTGTTCTGTTACCTTGATTAGACTGTGAGCATCTCAAGGACAGAAGCTGCTGCTGCCCAGCTTGGAACCCCCTCCCAGGCTCCATCCTTCTCTGCACAGCAAGAACAGGTTCTGCACAGTATGCTGTTATGCAAATTGGCTAGTTTCATACTCACAGCTTACACCTTGTCCACATGTATTCATCTGTATGCTAAACCACCAAAAAAAGAAACTAATGATCTCTTTTTAAGTTGCCTGTCTGGATTAATTACATACTAATCTTCAAAACTGCTGAAATATTTCCATTTCTGTTAAGAACTACTTCATTAGCACACTTGCCACCAAGCCATTGCTCATACTCGACATCTGAGCTATACATACAACAATGTACACAGATTTATGTGTATAGAGGAGTTTATACTCAAAATAAGGCCATAAGGTAAGTCAGCTTTTCCTTTCCTATCTCTTTAAACAGAAATTTTTTTTTTAAAAAAAAATATTGCATTCATTGCTAATAATGCGAAAAATTTAAATAGGAAATGCTAAGTTTAGCACTCAGGTTCTAAAAGAAGTCTGTCCCACCACAAGATTCAAAGGAGTGCTCATGAGGCAATCGCACTTATTGTGGGGAATTTTAGCAGCTGAATTGAGTGATTTAAAACTAATAATACACCTTAAATAAAATGCATATTAGCTTGGTTTGGTTAAAAGCTGGCATAAATGTCTATTATTTTCTTAATCACATGTGCCAGTCAGATCTGATACTACAATCAGATCTCCTAGGAAACGATATGATGATTCTTAAAGGACTAAGTTTCTATTATTAGAAGGCATTTGTCTTCATGCTACAAATCACTTCTATGCTTGGCAAATGTGGCAGATTTTGAAGTACAAAACACTAGAACTACTTTGGTCTCACTTGTCACTTTGAAATGCTGAAACTATTACCCACTGTTGTGCAGAAACTCATTGAGTGAATCTGATAATCATTCAGCGCATTTCTGAACCTATTACTGCAAAGTGTTTATTTTATAATGCAAAGGAAATACTTTTTAATAAAACAAAGAAGTTACAGAAACTACCTGTTCTGTAACTACCTTTTATAATCTCCCCTCTTAGATGATTTCCATGGCTTTTTTTCCCAAAGTTTTGTTTCCTTAGGGATGAGGAGTACTTCCGCAAGTCATAAGTAATCAACTGACAAAGTGCCATTTCTGGTTGCTTTAACTGCTATGTGCCTGGGCGGGATGTGAGTGGTGTGTGTGTGTGTGTGTGTGTGTGTGTGTGTGTGTGTGTGTGTGTTGTTTAGTACCTGAAGATCTAGAGGCTCTATATAAAATAAAAATAACAACAACAGAAAAACCTAGAGACAGATAAGGGAAATATACTTAGCAATAAGGTGGAAATAACATCAGGGTTTAGGATTTTGACAATACTGAGGTCATTAAAGGCTGGCAAAGAGCCATAAGAAATGAGAAGAGTTTCTTTCTCTATACTTAGCAAGCATTGCATCCTAAGGTCTAACAGAGGATCTGCTTGTAGTAGATGCAGAAAGAGGGAAGTGAGAGAAAAAGGAAGGAAATAATAAGTTAATGGGCTTTGAAAAGTGAGGAATGAATGATTATCTTTTGGTTCTTCATACAAAGACACCCCACAATCCAACTTTCACTCACTGTTCTTTCTGCATCTAAATTGGCATTCTGCCTATACATAATCATATATCTGCTGAGGGAAAAGTTGATCCCTTATAAGAATAGAGGGCAGATAAGGGAAGAACTTCTTCTGACTCCTAAAAGGCTACCCCTCAACCGAATGAAACAGGAATTCCAAAGGACAAAATTTATACTATCTCTATGAAACAGTCCTTAGCTACCCCCAGTGTTTCCAATCTCTTTCACAAAGGAAATAATTGACATTTAGGATTTTAAAGACCTGGTTTGGGTGTTCCCTTCAGAGTTAAACTAAAAGCAGTTGAGGAAAAAAATAAAATGAATCAAGAGGCATGCGCATTATTACACAACCTGGACTAAGCACAACCTGGACTAAGCACATGTCTTTGTGGGCAAAGAAAATATCAAACATTTGACAAAGAAATCCTGTTTAGAAATTTGCCATGAAAAACTTGGAATGAAATGGGAAAATATTAAGAGGTACTCGGAATAATTAGTTGCTGATGTAGTGGTTCCTGCTAGATGTATTTTACTCACAAATGACAAACCATCTTTGGTTGAAACAAGTTGTTCGTGGAATTTAAACTTCTTGTCAACTGTTGAATTAGTATCTCACCCCACAGGCAACATAACAGAAGTCTAAGTAATTTCCTATGTCTCTGTTTCCTATTTGTACAAGTCTAAATTCAAGATTTCATTGAAGAATAATTTTGCAGTACAACATTTTCTAATCAGCTTTCAAAGCATATTTTAAACGTTGTTTTTGTTTCATTAAATAAAAATATATCAGTGTTTCTTTCATTACAAACTTCATTTCAAGTGATTGCTTAATTTGCTTATGATTTAGTTTGATGAATTTGATGTTACTATTTATAAAGTTGCCATTCCTGGAGTACAGCTAATTCAATGGTAATAAAAATCTGGAAAGCTCATCTCCTTAGAAACTCTGTATATTATTTATTTGTTCATCCATCAGATTTTATTGGGTGACTACTGTGTGCTATGTGTTAGACACTATAAACTGCAGTTTGTATTAACTGCATCAAAATATTTAAAGTGATATTTATCTGCACATTCCAAGGACAGCCTCCAACTATAAATTGTCTATATTTTGCTTGTTTCATTTTTCAAAGTTTGAAAAATACATCTTTTCACTACTTTAAAAAAAAAAGTCTACTTTGTTCCTTGGATACCTACTCTGCACTCTCCACTGGTGGTCCTGAAACCCCTGAAATTTGAAACAGGGATGCAAGCCCCCCATTCCTAAATCCACCAGGAAGCCTGGCCCTGCCGGGAGCCCGGTTTGCTTTGTAGGCACTGAAAACCCCAGCACTGGATACCAGGTCCACTGGGACTAACAGCTGATGCCAACCAACATCCTAAGAAACAAAAAAGACTCTCCTGTCCAATGTATGAAGAGAAAGATGGGAGAGACCCTGTACATTATGTAGCTCTGGATCCCTTTTACAGATGATGAAAATAAGAACCAGGGAAATAGAGGATCTGCATGCTGAAATCCCTTGTAACCATGAGCTAAAATCCCAATACATTTTATCTAAGACTGGAACAGACTCACTGTCCCACCCCAGGCCTAAATCATTCTTATCAAGCATTAGGTTCGAACAGGGCTGGGGAGGGAGTACTGGTGCCAATTTTTGGTACCAAACCAGCTGTCCTGCCCACAAGGCATAACAATTACCATGCTATGTCCGGAAAATGCAACCCATTAAATATTAGGCTGGATAATAATTCAGATGATTGGAATTACTGAAATAAGAAACCACTGCAACTGAATCCGTCAACACCTTCTCTATAATATCAGGTCTGTTTGTGTGCAACCCCCAGCACAAAACACAAAACAGCTAGGTCCAGGTTCAGCTGCCCTTGGCGCAGCTGGGAGGAAGAGCCTGGCTCTCCAGGGAGAAACTTAATCTGCCCTTCTCACTGCATCTGGCACAGACCGTGGGAGGCGCTCGTGTGAGACTTCTCGCTACCCTTGGTGAGGGAACTGCCTCTGGCGACCCTGTGTGTCTGGTCCCTTGGCCTGCCCGCTAATCCCCCTCCGTGTCTCACCCTGGCTGCAGATATTCAAACCCCGGGCTGTGGGAAGCGCACAGAAGCACCTCCCGCAGGCCACTCCCAGGAGCCGACTCCACCTCGGGCCTCCCCGCCAGAAGGCCGAGCCTGCGTGTTGGCACTTGCGTGCTCCTCTGCTCCCCCTCGCGAGTTTCGCCCAGGATTTGGCTCTGTCCCCTACGGCCCAGTACCCCGCGCACAGAGGCCATGCACGTGCCTGCCTGGTAGCTCCAGCTCCGCCACAGAAGATCCTCCTTTTTATTATTATTATTTATTTGTTTATTTTCCTGCAAACAGCGTGCTTTCGCCATTGTGCAACGCTGATCAGGGTGGAGGCTCAGGTCCTATCCCCAGGTTCCGGGTGGTGCCCCGCCCCCACCGTCCTTGACCTGGCCCAAACCCCGAATTCAACCTGGAGCTAGAAGCCTTCCCACCGGGTGTATTTCATCCTCTCGGCTACCGCTCGCCAGGTAGGTGGGTGGGCGCATGAAAGGCAATAAACTGCCTTTGAACCGCAGACCTTTGAAAATAACCTACCAGGACGCCAGTAATTCAAGTCGACAGAAAGGTCAAAGGCGAACAGTGCTGCCCCAGCCCGGCTAGAGGGCTGAGGGTGGTGCAGTAGGGTTAGGGAGGGACTGGGGAGGTCGGGAGGCCAAAGTGTGAACCACAGCAGGAGTGGACGAAGTGAGAAGCTAGGTGCGGGTAAGCACCGAGGCAGTGCGGGCTGGGTAAGGAGGAACCAGGGCTGCTGCTGCTGCCTGGCGCATTCCTGGGAGGAGATATCACCACGCCTTGGCTGCCTGGGTTTACTGTTAACTCTCTCCAAGCGTAAAATACGCACGTAACCGCGACGCTGCAGGGATTTTCTCCCACCTCCCACGGTCGCTTGAGCTCCCGCCTCCCCGACAAACTGCAGGACGGTAGCTGGGCGCGTGTCTCTCGAGACGGGTGCTTCCGCGGGGACACAGGCCATCCCCCAAAGCCAGGTCACGGGGACCGCCTTGGGGCGACTCGGGCGCGGTCCAAGGGCAGTCTGCGGTGCCGCCTGACCACACGCGGTTCCAACCTCGGGGTCACACTGCGGGCACACGGCGCCCTCCTCTCCCCACTGCCACCCCACCTCCTCCCGCGGTCGCCCCCGCCCCTACCCAGAAAGCATAAAATTTTCCTCCAGCAGGAACCGTGGGAATCCGTCGGAGGGGCAGAATGAAAGGAGGGGCGCGGGGAGCTGTGGCGCGCTGGGTCCCGAGACCCGCCGCGCACCCCCACCCCCGCCCCCGCCCCTGAAACCCGCCCCAAGCGCCACGCGGTCGGGTGACTCTTACCCGAAGTGTCCCACAGGCTCAACTCTATTCTTTGTGTGTCGATTTCAAAACTGGCTGTGTAATTCTCGAACACAGTAGGGACGTAATTCTAGACAAACAGATTGGGCAGGAGAGGAAGGAAAAGGGGCAAGGAGGTTATTTTAAAATACACGTCACTCATCAAACAGTCTGAAAATTGAACCCCTTAATTTCCCCATTTAAAATAAAAGCCGCACCCTTCCGAAACCCCTATCCCCGCTCGGCTCTCAAAGACAGGCTGACCTAAGCCTCCCCACCCCCGGCTCCGCGCAAGCAAGCGAAGAAGTTTCAGGAGCTATCAGCTCCCGGGGCGGTGCGCCCCAACCCCAACCGCTTCCAGCTCACTTTCCCTTTCCGAGCGGTCGGACCTGGGGGAAGACAGGGGTGAGAAAGAAGATTCTAAAAAAAAAAGAAAAGAAAAGAAAAAAGGAAGAAGAGAGACGCAAGGGAAGCTTATCCCGAGAGCGGGGATCCCCACGGGCAGCCCCTAGAAGCCCGGCCGGCCCCACTCACCTCGGGGAAGCAGTCCTTGGCGAAGACGTGCAGCAACGCGGTTTTCCCACACTGACTGTCTCCCACCACGACTATCTTGCATTTCACGTTCTGATTAGGATCCATGATAGATTTGCTGGATAATTTTTGGCTGGCTCTTCTCTCCTTCATTGATGTTGCCTTATAGTCTCTTGAAACAGGAATGTTCTCTTAAGAAGAAAATATATGTATATGTATATTTCTTTCTATAAAAAACAGATATAAAAATAAATCGCAAGGCTGGTGGGAACCCCTGAAGCGCAACGCAGACCAAGAGGAGAACCAGAGGAGCCAGCTCGTTACTCCTCTCCAACAAGTTTTATGCCTGACTCCACACTGCGCCTCCCAAGTCCAATTCCGATCCGACTGCTTTGTTTCACGCTCTCTGCGCGGCTTTATACGCCCGGCCTTCCAATCCTCTCGGTTCTCAATGAGAGAAGGGAACTGATCCGCCTCCTCCCCTTTTATGGAGCCTGGGAGCCAGCGCGGTCTCGCGGCTTGCAGAAAATGTAGGAAGCGCGCCCTCTAGGGTGATGGTGCAGGATGCATTTCAAAGGACAGCTTTAGCACAACCTAAGACCCCAAACACGATTTGATGATGGATAGGACTGTGCAAATCCAGGAGGAGGCAACTAAAACAAAGCAGAAAAAAACCTACGCCTGCTATCTGTGCACCCCTGCTATCTGGTGCAATTTGCACCAAAATTCCTTTAGAAATGTTCTCATGTGAATTCTTCTCAGAAGCCTCAAATTATGAAAAAAAAAATAATTTCCTGCCCCAGTCCAAGCATATTTATAAAATATAAGAAGCAAATCTTGGATGCAGAACGGTAAAGTTGTTGCATTAAAAAAAAATAAAAACTATGTGCATCAGGTGCACATGCTGTGAAACAGTTGAGGTTTTTTGGATGCCGGAACTGGCTTGTCTGGGTCGCAGTAATGGACAGCACTGCCACAGACCTGTCAGTTTTAGTCTTTCAGGAGGAAGAAGAAAAGTTTTGAGGAATGGAGTGGGAGAAGAGAGAAGTGGAAGATGCTTATGACCGAGTGGCAGAGGGACCTAAAGAGACTCAAAGGGACTCACTGCACGAGGGACCCAAACACAGCATCAGTAGTTGTACCTACTGCCCTCATTGTGCAGGGAGATTTGGAACGAGGGATTCTGATTCTGCCCTTAATTTCTGTACCTGTATCCTCCGTCTTTCAAAAGTCAAAGCACTCTTGGCTGCACTCAGAAGGCTCCCACCTCTCCATCACCTCCACATCCATTTCCACAGTCTTCCACTTCTTCCTCCCAAGAAGTCTTAGGAAAGACCGAAATACTCACTCTCTCTCTCTCTCTCTCTCTCTCTCTCTCTCCCTCTCTCTCTCACTCACTATGAGAACATCATTTTCATCTCCAGTACCGCATATGGTAGGAGTTTTCAGTTATTAAATTGAAGTAAGGACGTTAGCCCGAACCAATTTACATATCTCCTGTAGACCCTTGACCTGTAGGTAAGAAGCTGAGGTGAAAAGTTCAGAGACATAATGAAAGATAGTTAAAAGCCTTGATATAAATAGCAAATTGCCTGGCCATGAAGTTTAGGGGATTCTGTGATAAACTTCTCTTCCTTTTAGAGTTGAGAACACTGGGACCCTCTTCCAAAGGAAAACACTGGCATGACTGTATGTATTGGTCTGCTGTACACAAGAGAAGGATATAGCTGGCCCTGCTGGGGTTTTCAGAGGACCATTTGCCAGTTTGCTCTGAAGAGCTTTGGCCCTCCTTACCCAAATGATGCAGGTAGCTTCCATTGGATAACTTTGATATCAAGTACTTTGGTGTATTACAGACCCCAAACAGTCCTATAGAAAAGCAACCTAACGCAGTTTAACCTAGCACCTCCAAAACTACTGAAGTACAGGAAACTTGTCTGTTTGAGAAGTCATGGGCATGATGATTAGGCAGAAGATGACAAAGATGTATCTTACCCTTGAGCTTCACATCTTCTGGTCATTGGATGAATTACTTAATCTCTGCATGCCTCAATTTCATCATTTTAAAAACAGAAATCATAATAGTATTTATGAGGAGATGCAAATAAAGTATGCAGAACAGTTTGTGTTGAGATAAAGAGCCTCCAGCTACTTTGTATTGCACGATAACTTTTTTTTTTTTCTCTTCCTGGAACACGTCAGCATATCTTCAGGAATCTTGTGGGCTGACTAATTAACACTAGGTCCATTGGTCTCTTACTTTTACCTTTGGAAGTTTTTGATTGCCAGAAATATGGCTTGACCTGCTGTATGCTTAACTTGCTGTAACTTATGTAGTTAAAACATCCTGACTAGCTTTAATTATTAGTTACTTTGAATTGACTGATCAATGAGGAAAACAATCACATATTTATCTAAATGTAAATACTTTTGAGAGTGAAAGAGAACACTAACAATGACAATGGCAGGGTTACAGCCATGAAAATACAAAATAAGAAGTATAATAATCACTACACCAATGAATAATCTGGAATCACAATGGATAACTAATTTTGAAAATGAAGTGACCTGAATCTCCAGGAATCTACCAGTTACTGAGTGACATTCAATAAATATGTAATACAGTAGCAAATCACTTGCCTGAAGATACCTGGTTTGACTCTAAGGTAAGAATTTTTGTTTTGTTTTGTTTTTTTAGTCTCTAGTGCTCAGTGTGTGATGTTTATTGAATATATTTGAAAATTCAAGGAAGATGTAGTTTAAGAATTATTTAGTAGGTATCTACTGTATTCTAGTTACTGTGTATATAGTAGTAAACACACCAAATCTGTTTGTTTGTTTGTTTTGTCACACAACATACATTCCAGACAGGAGAAAAACAAAATATAAGGAAACAAGTACATAAATAAGAATGAATGTGTAAACTCTATGATGAAAAGACAGAGTAGCATGTTTAGAGTGTTAGAGCACAATACAGTGAGGAGTGAACTTCGTGGGCTGACAGTACCTTTGAACAGACATAGCTTTTTTTTTTAATTGGTACCAGGGATTGAACTCGTGACCACACACTTGCAAGGCAGGCGCTTATACCGCTGAGCTAAATCCCCAGCCCTGAACATATATAGCTTTTAATGATGAGGACACAGCAGCCATGAGGAGGCCCAGTAGAAGAGCGTCCCAGGAAAGTCATGGACAGTGGGAATGTTCTATGGAATGAAAGAGATGGCGGGTTTGTAGAGCAGAAGGAAAGCCAGATGCCTGAGTGCCACTGGGCGGGAGCAGAAGTGGGAGACAGAAGGAAGAGACGGGCTGCAAAACTGGTCCTGAAATCTGCATTTTGTCCTAAGAGCAGTGTGAAGTCAGGGAAGGGAGGTCTTGGAGAAACACAGCATGATTACATGATTGAGTGAATGAATGAATCAATGAAGTCTGCACCTGTCACAAACTAGCTGCAAAACTTTGATGAAATTGTTCATCACCTGTGAGAAGATAGGCTCCAATATAGATCACATTCTGGAAAACACTAAAATTTTATACCATGATGAAAAATTTTCCTCTGAGAAACATATTCACGCAGAGGATGTAAATTCCCATCTAGGGAATCATATATTACCTAAAATCTTTTCTATTGTTATAATTGTGTGTCTGTCTCTTACTACTCTCTTTTACATATTTACCACTAAAATCAAGAGAAAAGGTAACAAATAGGGAAGAGGTTTGCACTTTACAAGTCTTTTCTTTGTGGTTAAACTCTTAATTATTAGAGGAAACTTTCCTCCCAGAGAAACTGCATTATCTCTGTCACAAAAAGGGGTAACTTCAGGCCTGGAGAGATGAATAATGGAGAGAGTCTGCACCTAGGGGTGACAGAGGCCAATAAACTACAATAGTTCTTTCTTTCTGTGAGCACTGGACAGGTTGGGGCATTGAGTTTTAGACCAGGCTGAACCAACGTGCTGTCTGACCTTGGGCAAACACTGACTGAATTCCTTTCTTCAGTTTCATCCTTATGTGTCAATAATATCTGCACAGTAAGGCTGCCTAGAAAATCACGTGCCCTGTACTTTCCAACATTCTTCTTTAGAAATGTATTACAGGCCCCTCCCTTTTCAAATGTATTGTATTCATAGAGACTTGGACTCACAGTAGAATATTGTGAAGCATAATCCCTGATTGTTTATTCATGGTTTCCTGCCTCTCTTCAGATGTCAGCAGAAGCCTTTGGAAAAGAAAACACACAGTGAGGAGAAACACAGGTCACTTCTAAGTATTATCAGCAAGATAAAGAGAATACTAGCATAAAAATAAGAAAATGTGCAGGATATCTTCACAGATATTATGTCAAAATATGAATATGAGTTATGGGTATTAACTTTGAGGATTTTATAACATGATGGATATTAAACAGTTTTAGAAGTGTGAAGAGTAAGGGTAAGAGTACAAACTTATAAACTTTTCTATACTGAAATGTTGCATTTGTCTCTTTTGCAGGTAACCAGAATGAGGTGACCCATTACTGGTCTTAACATGATTTCACTATATTTGTTCATGTTTTTGGTTTTTTGAGAAAGAAGAGTTGAGAAAAAAGAGTTCACAAAATCCAATAGTAAATTGAACTTGTCACTTGGGAAGAATTCATTTTCTTGGAAGGATACATTTTCCTTTGTTTTCTCTTGATTTTGCCTGTTTGTCCTGTCAAGGGCATGATAAGTTATGTAGGCTGTTTGGTAAGAATACTGCAGTCTGGGATGGAGTATTTGGTCTTGTTTTTCTTCTTAATGCTGACTGCTAATATGATTTACTGATGCTGTGTGGATGTAGACTATCTCTTCAGCCAACAGGAAATGACAAGGCTGTGTGAATGCCAAATAATAAGTCATTGCCCAGTTGACCATCCCTTTCTCAACTTATAACAAACTTGAGGAAGAATTTGTTACATTGTTTAGAGAACAAGACTGCACAATTTTGGTTTTGTACGTTATAGGTCACACACAATCTTTTATAACTGCTAATCCTCTCCTACATTCTAGTCTCTTTAATTCTTAATGTCCTTTAATTTTTTTAAAATTTTATTAGTAAATGTTTGCAATTCATGCAGTTTACAATCATCTTGGGAGTGGTTACACGTACATATTTCTACTTGGCTCCATTTCATTTTTAATTCCCTTTCCCTCTCTCCAACCCCAGTTTCCCCTCTGCTCTTTTTCGTTCTTGTTGATATTAGTTTTTTTTAGCTCATGTTATGGCATATGATGTTTACATTAATTGGGGGTATTAGGTTCCTGTACATAACATATCTTAATCCTTCTCATTTCCTTTTCCCTTATTCTCATTTCTCTTGGAAAACTTCCTATTGCAAGAGATCCATCCCCTTGTCCCTCTCTATTCATCTTTATCATTTTCTTTGCTTATACTTTCCCTCACTACAATGAGAATTACCTTACAGTATTTAAGCTTGTGTATCTGGTTTATTTCATTCCACATTCTATTTTCCAGGTGCATCCATTTCCCTGCCAATGTCTCAAATGTGTTTTGATGTCATTTTTTTATATTGTATTATTTCCCAGGAAAAGAAAACAGACAATAGGTTAATACAAAATTATCAACTGATTGATTACATAACATGTTAAATATCCAGTCATACTTTGTATGGACTTGTTCATGTAATATGAAAAACATTTATTGTCCTTCCATACAAAAAACTTTAAACAATGAATTCTTTATAGATTATTCTCTTTGAAAAGCATTCAGCAGTTCCAGAGATATTTTTTCAGTGTTTTAAAGGTACTTAAAAGCAAGAAAAGATTATTAGTGAGCACAAATCAGACTATTCAGAAACTGCCCTAGCTTCATTATCAATGAAATGATACACATTGAACTGAATGAATATATAGGTATATGGGTGGGCAAATAGCATTCGATATTTTAATCTAAAATTTAAAGAATAAAATAAAGATGTTCCATTAAATTTCTGGAAGAATTATTTTTGGAAATTCCTGTCTCTTATGCTGAAATATTCAACACGAGGATATGTAAAACCTTAGCCAAAGTTTATACTTGTTTAATAAAAAGGCAATTTTTGTTAGATCAAATTAAAATACCCAGTAACTACTGTTTTACTCAAACTCAAAACTTTGTTTTGAAGAAACAAGAAATAACTGACTAAAATAATTTAAAAAGAGTCATTAGGTTAGGCAAAGGCAGAAGTAGAGTGTAAATTATCTAATGGCTTACTGGTGTGTTCTACTCAGAATTCAATAACCCATGCTCTAGATACTTTGGGTGGCAAGAAATGTTTTCTTTTGATACATTATCACAGGCAGGTTGGGTTAAATATTTTGCAACTCTGCTCTCTGCCTTTGCCAAAAAGAGTCTTATCATTAATAAGCACCATCTATTCTCTTTTCTTCCACAGCTTCTAGAATCTCTCTAAGAGGCCCTGTTTTTTCCAGTGCTAGCTGCAGTGCTACTCACTCAATGAGCACTGTAGAATGTGATTATGGACTGACTGCCAGTGCCTTGACTGACCATTTAACTTGGGGACAAATAACTCATCAAAATCTGATATTAGCCCTTATACAGGAATTTTCTATAGGTCACATCATTGTCACCAAACCCTAGCAGACCTAGTAGGGTAAATGGGTTTGTAAGTATTCTGATACGGCGACTGGTAACTACTGAGATATGTAAAATATATGGGGAACAATATTGTCTTGGCCTTAAAAGCAAAAGGGATTCATCAATAATATAATCTTTCTTAATTTTACTTCAAAGCAAACAGCTACCATCAACACATATATATGGCCATTGATCTGAAATATTTACTAAGATTTATGCCAGTGCATTTTGTTCTCAAGTATAGTCACCTCCGAAAATGTACCACTCATTCTCCATTGTCACACACTACTGAATCAGTCAAGTTACTGCTCTCAGGAGTGTCCCATGCCATCAAGTCCTATATATACAAGTCTAAGTCAGTATTAGATGAGGTCACTAATGACTCTTAATAGATTGGCACAAGAGCACCTAAAGTGGTCCATATACAATTAAAACAGACATTTGAAACTAAACTTTGGGCTTCATCAGAAATGGTAGATAGTGAGGAAGAAAAGACACAGGAAAAACGTGAATGCATTATTATTATTAAAGTACAAGAATAAAAACAGCATTTTAGCATAATTTAAAGAGGCTTATTTATTATGTTACAATGAGCATCATCTAACTTTGCTCCATTTTCCAAAAAAAGCTAACTAGATCTTTTATAATTAATATATTTTAGAAAGTTATATTTTGAATTTTTCAAAGGCTTAAATAAGACTATTCCAAATGTACATATATATATGAAATCCATGGTTTTATTTTCTCTAAGACCTTTCTATTTGTGTTTCCAAAACCCTTTTGAATTCTACCTGGACTGCAATTCTCAGTCATTCTTCTTCTTTCCCAATTAGTTCCAGCAAAATCTCTCCCTTGTCAGAGTTTCTTCACATTACACGCCTGCAGACAGTTAACACAAAGGGTCTGGAAAGTCAGATCAAAAAGCATTGGAAATAAAGAGATTATGAAGTTTGCAGTTCTATGGAGTTTATCTACCTGACGCAGTCCATGAAGTACCAAACTTCTTGAATATTCCCAAACAAACTGATGCTGAAGAATACATCATAAGACTCTCAAAGATTCTTAGATGAAGGAATGGAGACTCTGCAAACTGCAGTTAAATTTCTATAATCTCTTTATGTAACAGCCCGGAATGTCTCAGCCATAGAACAAGGCATTTGCCTGAACGCAAAGACAACAGTCCTTTGTAAAGCAAATTATCTGGATAATTTCATGCCCTAGTATTCACTGTTTCCACTCACAAGGTTCTCAAAGGCTTTTACTAGTATGGATAATATCAGTTTGCATCAAAGATAAACTGAGTATTAGACTGTAAATCCACTCTCCAAAGAAAATCTGGGACATAAGCAACATCTAGGCAGTCTAAAATTACATAATGACTGCAAATAATGAGGTTAAAATCTGAAAAGCATAATTTTGTGAGTATCTGAAATACATAAATGATCCTTAAATTTCAAAGAGCAAGAGCCCATTACTTTACTATGTTTACTATGTTTACATAAATTCGAAATGGAACTAAACGAAACTAAATGAAGTTCAGTGACACACTTCATACTGTATTTCCCTCTCTGATCTTTAAAACATTGTGGAGAAGTGTGATAAGAATCTGAAAGCAGTTATCTTGCAAAAAATTATTTCTAAGTCATGAGATAGCTCTAGCAGGTTAGGGTGCTAATGAAGCATAGTTACTAGTTCTACTCTTTCTAATTTAAATCTGGTTTGAATAGAGAGCAAAGGAAGTTTTAAAGGGGCTGGTGAGCCTCAAAAGTCAATGTTTAGACTCAATGCTAACATGGTTCACTCCTGTTTTGAAAATGGAGAGTAATTATAGTTGAGAGAAGCATCCATATATAGTGACTTCACATGGGATTGAGAATAAAGATATTTTGATTTTTAGCTTCAAGTCATCATTAACTAGCTGTGTGTTCTTGGACAAATATTTAACCTCTCAGGAAGTCTAGTTCTCCCTCTGTATAATTACAGTGCTGAATTGGATGACCTCTGAAATCTTGCAAGGCTCTAATATGCCATGGCCTATGACTCAGATCATTTTCAGATCAAGAGGAATAATTGCATCCTTTCCTGTCTGCTCTGCAGAACCCACAGCATCAAGGCTCTGAAATGATTTTGAACTTTTGCCCCACATTTCTAGACCTTGGATCCTTATTGTCAGTTCCATATTTGACTTTATTAACCCAAATGATGTGGTATGCTGAGACCACTGGCTCATAAGGAAGTAGATTTCCATCTCATGTAAGGCATTATCATTTACAATGTAGTGGGAAAAACCCACTGGAGTCCAATTCAAAAGAGTAGATTCCAATACAGTCAAGTAAGCTGACTTCTCTATATGTGTGTACATAAAATATGTGTGCTCAGATATGTCCTATCATGCACAGCAGAATTATCTTATTGAAGTGTAATTACATGTAGTAAAAAATATACATCTTGACTATATGTGTAAGTGAATTTAGACAATCATGTATGCTCATATCATCAAGATCCCAACTAAGACAAAAATGCTGCATTAGAAGATTTCTTCATGCTTCTCTTCAATCTCTTTTCTATGAGGAAAAAAAACGATTATTTTCTTGTTTTCTCCATGGATGAGGTTGTTTGCTTGTTTTTGTTTTTGTTTTTCAATACTAGGAATTAAACCCAGAGCCTTCCCATTGAGTTACATTACCAATCTTTTTTTATTTTTTATCTTGAGACAAAATCTTGCAAAATTGGTAAATTGCCCAACTTGGTTCGAGCTTGTCATGTTTCTATCTTGGAATCCCAGAGTGGTGGGATTTCAGGTGTGCACCACCAGGCCCTGTTTAGTTTTGCTTATTTGTGAATGTTACACATTGCATAATATCAACATAATGTTGTTTAGATTTATCCATGTGATTACATGTATTTGTAATTTGATCCTTTTTATTGTATTATTTCATTGCATGAACATACCACAGTTTGCTTATCTATGTTTCTGTTGAAAGATATTGGAATTACTTACAACTTTTATGATTATAAAGTCGCTATGAACATTTCTGTATGTGTCTTTTTATAGACATTATTTCATTTAATTGGTGAATATCTAGAAGAGTTATTAGACCAAAGTTGAGGTGTGTGTTTGACTTGAAAAGTGACTGAATAGTTTTCCAATGTGCCTATCCTATTGTACTTCCCACCAGCAAGGTTTGAATAAGTTCATTGTTCTACTTTCTCTCTTGTATTTGATTTCATTTTAATTTTAATATTCTAATGGGTATCTCTGTATAATTTCAATTTTCATTTCTCTGAAGTGTTTACTATATTTTTCATGCATCTGTTAGATATTTCTATAACTTTTTTATGAAGTTGTCCATACAAAAATTTGCTCATTTTTATTAGATTTATTTATCTTCTTATTCATCTATAGGAATTTCAGAAAAAAAATTGTTGGATCCGAGTTATATGTATTGTGAATATTTTATGTCAGACCATAGCCTGAATTATTTTTAATGTATTTAGAAATTTTATTAATGTGTTTGTGATGCATAATAATTATACTTGTCTCAGATAATTGAAACATACATATATCACATATTTTTTAATCTTTACTTCTACCTCATCTTCTTTCTTCTCCTCTTCCTTCTTCCTCAGATTCCATCTCCACAGAGTATATTTCCCTCTTGCCTACTATTTTATTTCACTCTTTAAATTACTTATATTTTGCATTTCTCATATTAGAGAAACCACGTAATATATGTGACTTATTTCATTTACCATTATGTTCTCAAAATCCATCCATTTTTCTAAAATTGACTCAAATATATTCTTCTTTATGGCTAAGAAATAATCCATTGTATATACAATAATTATATATGTATGAATACTATATATTGTGTATATATATATATATATATATTCTTTATCTGTTCGTCTGATGAGCTTATAGGTCACTTCCATAATTTATCTATTGTGAGTTGTGCTTCTGCAAACCTGATTATACATATGTTGCTCTAATGTAATGACTTTGTCTCAGGAAGGTATCTAGAGGAGGTATAACTAGGTCAAATACAATTTCATCTTTTAGATTTGTGAGGAATCTCAATACAGATTTTTATAGTGGCTGTACTAATTTACATACCCCAAAACAATGTAGATTTCCTTTTTACTCACAACCTTACCAGAATCTGTTGGGGTTTTTTATTATTTATTTATTTATTTTTGATACCAGACATTGAACTCATGACTTTGCTGTTGCCAGGCAGGCACTCACGCCACTGAGGTAAACCCCAGCCCAGCATCTGTTGGTTTTTGAATCCTTGATAAGAGCCATGTTTAAAGGAGTTGGGTGAAATACCTAATGGCCAAACAGGATAAATATTTTTATGTACTTATTGACTATTTGTACTTCTTTTGACAAATGTCTATTCATTTCAGTTACAACAGTTTTTCATTGGATTTTTATTTTGAGGACCTAAATTTTGATTTTTTTATATGTTCTTTATATTAGCTCTCTGTTGGAAGAGTAGCTGGCAAAAAAATTATTTTTTTTATTATTCTGAAGGTTATTATTCTCATTCTGTTGGCTGCTTCCTTTGCTGAGTAGAAGTTTCTTAATTTACTTTAACCCATTTGTTGATTCTTAGTATTGTCTTGTGCAATGGAGGTTCTGTTTGGAAAATTCTTGACTTCAGGAGTTTTATCAATTTTTCCTTCCATCAGATTCAGTGTTTCTGCTTTTATATCTAGGCCTTTCACCCATTTTGATTTGCTTTTAGTACAGAGTAAGAGCTATGGATATAGATTCTTTCTTCTGCATATGGATAACCCATTTTCCCAACATCATTCCTTAAAGAGGTTGTCATCTCTCCAACACAAGATATTGGTTCCTTTGTTAAAAATCTTCAAACTGTAGGTGGTTAAGGTTGTTTCTGCAGCTTCTATTCTGTTTCATTGCTCAGTGCCTGTTTTAGTGCTAGGCTCATGCCATTTTTAATACTGTAGCTTTGTAATACTACCTGAAGTTTGGGATTGTAATGCCTTCCACTGTACTTTTATTGCTTAATTATTTGGCTAGTCTGGACCTGTTCTGGCTTTTATCTAAATGTTAATATTGTGTTTTCCAGTTCTGTGAAAAATACTGATGATATTCTGATTGGTATTGTATAAATTCTCTCTATAATTTTTGATAATATAGCCAATTTGACAGTGTTGATTCTACCTACCCAAAACAATATATATTTCATTTTCTCTCATTCTCTTGCTTTCTTGTTCTCACTCATATTCTCTCTCTCTCCCTCCCTCCCTTCCTCCATCCCTCCCTCTCTTCCTCCCTCCCTCCCTCTCTTTCTCTGTTTTTCTGGAGGCAGGGTGTGATTGTGTAGTCCAGACTGACCTCAAACTCATGGTGATCCTCCTGCCTCAGCCTTCTGAGTGATGAGATTAAGGGTGTATATCGCCACACCCAGCTCCATTATCTAATGTTTTCTTTCTTCTGTTTTTTTTCAAAGCACTATAGTATTCATTACAGAACTTATTCTCCTTGGTGAGGCATTTAATTTTTTAGGAGAAATTATGAATGGGATTGCTTTTCTAATTTCTTTCTTGGTGGGCTCATTGTCTATGTACAGGAATAATGCTGATTTTGTATTCTGTCACTTTGCTGAATTTACTATTTCTACACTTTTGCTGGTGGAAGTTTTTAAATCTTTACATAACGAACAATGTCATTTGCAATAGGGATTGTTCAGCTTGCTTCTTTTCTTATTTGAATCCCTTTTATCCCTTTCTCTTATCTAATTACTTTTGCTAAAGTTTTGAGTGCCGTTTTGAACAAGAATGGTAAGAGTGGACAGTCCTTTCTTATTCCTGATTCTAGAAGGAAAGCTTTTTGTTTTTCCCCATTCAGAATGATGGTGGCAGTGGGTTTATCATAAATGTGTTTTTTTTTTATCAGTTTAAAGCAAGATCTCTCTGTAACTATTTTCATTAGAGTTTTATCATGGATGGATGTTGAGTTTTGTCAAGGGATTTTTTTCTGCACCTATTGAGATGATATTACAGTTTAGATCCAGATGTCCCTTAAGTGCCCCGTGTGTTCAGAGGTGGGGCTTTTGGAAAGCGATTGGATCACAGGAGCACTAGAGCTGACTTGCTACTAAGAGGTAGGCTCCAGTTAGAAGGGGCAGCTCAATGGAGGTGTGGCCTGGAAGGGCATATGCCCTTTCCTGCCCTTTCCTGCCTCTCTTCTTTCTGCTTCCTTGCCATCATAATATAAGCACTTTCATCCACTTTCATGATGCTATTTCTGTCTTGGAGCCAGCCAGCTAGAGACTGAAAATGTGAGCCAAAACTAACCTCTCTTTCCTTAGGCTGTGGGATCTGATGTTGTGCCCCAACAACAAAAAAAAGTGATGAACACTAATGATGATGTATTTTTATCCACACTTCTTATGTAGTATATTACATTTATTGATTTATGTATGTCGAACCATCCTTGAATCCCTGGGATGAAACAACCTTGGTCATGACACAAGATTTTTAAAGTGACTTTTGCATTTTATCTGCAGCATCTTTTTGAAGATTTTTGCATTCATGTTCAAAAAACATTGGCTTATAGTTTTCTTTTTTCTTGATTCCTTTCCTTGTTTTGGAATATGGGTAATGCTAGCTAAAAGGAATAGTTTGATTCTGCTACTTCCCTTTCAATGTGATGGAAGAGTATGAGAAGTATTTGCATTAGTTCTTCCCTGAAGTTCTGGTAAAATTCAGTGGTGAATTCATCAAGTCTTTAGCTTTTCTTGGTAGATATTTTTCACTGCCTCTCTTTAATTGCTTTGTACTGGTTTGATCAGGTTTTTTTATGTCTTCTTTGCTCTGTTGTGTATTTCATATTTGTTAGGTTTTTTTTTCCTATTTTTTCTAGTTCCTCCAGTTTAATGGAATGTAAGTGTTCAGAGTAATTTCTTATGAATTTTGTCAGTGTCTATTATGATTTCATCTTTTTATTTCTAATTGCATTAATATGAGTCATTTCTTTCTTTCTTTTAATAAGTTTGGTTAAAAGTTATCAATTTTGTTTATCCTTTGAGAGAACTAAGTCTGATTCATCAGTCCTTTTCATTTTTTTTTGCTCTCAATTTTATTAATTTACACTCTGATATTTATAATTTCTTTCCATTTACAAGTTTTGGATTTGAGTTGTTGTTTTTTCCTTAAGGTGGCCTATCGGATTGCTTATTTGGGACCACTTTATTTTTCTAATGTAGACACTTGCAGCTTTAAACTTCACTTGCAGAACTTCTTTCACTATGTCTACCATTGTCATTTGATTCTAGAATCTCCATAATTTCTTTGTTGATTTTTTTCTGTGACTCATTAATTATCAGAGAGCATATTATTTAACTTCCATGTATTTGCTTAATTTCTTGGTTTCCATGCTATTCACTTCTATTTTTCTGCTATGATTTTATCGTACACAGGAGATTATTTTAATTGTCTTGTGTGTATTTAAGCATACTTTATGACTAAGACGTGGTTTATTTTGGAGAAAGTTCCATGTGCTGCTGAGAAAAGTGTACATCTTGATACTCTTGGTGAAACACTGTAGATCTATCTTTCTTAAGTTCATTTGTTCAGTAGTGTGGTTCAACTGTAATGTTTATTTGTTGACATTTTTGTCTGGTTCACCTATGTATTTGTGAGAGTAGGGCACTGGAGTCCCCTACTGTCCTTGTGTTGATATTTATATGACTTTTTATGTGCAGTATTATTCCTTTTATAAAATTTGGTGTGCTCTCATTTGGTGCATATACATTTATACAGTTTTTATGTCAACTAGTGGAATTCATCCCTTTGTTAACCCATGGTGACCTACTTTGTCTTTTCTGATCAGTTTTATTTTGAAACCCACTTTGTCTGAAAATTGAAGAGCTACTCTTGTTTGCTTTCAGGCTCCTGCTGTATGGGGTAGGATTTTTTCTTTTCACTTTCAGGCTTTGCATTTCCTTGCGGACGAAATTTGTCTCTTATGGGCAGCATATAACTGAGTTTTGTTTTTTGATACAATTTACCAGTTGCTGTGTTTTGATTGGGGAATTATGATTATTTATACTAAAAATTGTTACTGAAAAGTATTTACTAAATCCTGTCATTAAATTATTATTCATTGCTGATTCTTTTTTTCCCTCTTTGTTTAACCATTCTGTCAGTTAGATGTACTTTTTCTTTTGGGGTTTCTAGAATGTTGGCTTTACTTTCTCTGTTGAAAATTTCCTTAGGTACTTTCTGCAATGATGATGGTCATGATTTCTTTAGGTGCTTTTTGTTATGGAAAGTCTTTATTTCTCCATCAATTATGAAACATAATTTTGCAGGCTTTATTAAATCTAGATTGAAAGATTTTTTGTTTGCTTGTTTTTCCTACTGTTTGAAAAACTTTAAGCTCTTCTGCTCTTTAATATGCATGCTGAAAATCTGCTATTATCCTGACAAGTTTGCCTTTACAAATTGAATTTTTTTCTAACAGCTTTTAGCATTCTCTCTTTGTGCTGAATTTCTGGGATTTTCATTGTGATGTGTTGAGAAGTTCTTTTCTAGGCATAGCTAATTAGGAATTTAAATGCTTCATTTATCTGGAAGTTGAACTCCTTCCCAAGATTTGGAAAATTTTCTAACAAGTTTTCAGAAAATAATTTTTTAATACATTTTGTGTCATCTTCTAACTTTTCTTTAACTCCTGTAGTTCTTAGGTTGGTTGTCTGAGTCATCTAGAAGTCTTTGGAACTAGTTTCCATGATGTCTTGTTTTTAGACTATTACTAGATACATGATCTGCTGCTAGATCTGACACTCTCCTCACACTGACCTTACTTTCATTAAAGTTTTTATACCCTGAATTTCTACTTGATTTATTTTCATGATCTCTAGTTGTTTATGAGATAATAAATTCACATCTTATGTATGTCTTGTGTAATTCAATCAGCTTTTGCTTGCATTTTTTAATGTCTTTGAATATTTTTTAAAAATTTATTTAAAGAGAAAAAAATAGAAAAAAGGGGAGAAACAATACAGAATTTAAAAAAAAACAGGAAGAAATCACTAGTTGACAAATTACATATTGTCTTCTTAGATATAGTTGTTCAAGTTACAAAATTAAAGCATGCAAAGTGGACATTCAATCAGTGAGGCTGCAAACAGTTCTGTTCAATGATCCAACAAAAACTTAGCAACATGGTTATCAATCCTACACACTTAAACACACATGCAGTTATATCCTTTACAGTGCTTTCTTTTCCTCCTTTTATTATTTATTTATTTATTTTAAGTTTTTATTATTTTGAAGGTAGCAAAATACAACAGAACAAGACAGAATAAAGCCAACTGAGACAGTGCAGTGAAATTGGTATAGAAATCCTCAACAGGTTACTGGTATAACAGTAGTAGGTACCATAGTATATCCCGTTATCTTCACAACAGTTGTTCTTTCAATAAGGTATAGCCAAATCAAAGGAAATACAGGGCATTCTAGAACTTATCAAAACAGAACATTGAATAGAGCAATACCATTAATCAGAACAAAGCAAAACAGTGATAACAATATTTGCCTTCAAAGAGATGGTAGAAGGAAATCCCTCCTATTTGCTACATTGCATATGGTCAACCTCTCAAGAGATACCTAGATCTCTGGCTCTCACTTGTTAATAGGGGAGAGGGGGATGTTTGATTCTCAGCCCATTCGCCAGTAGGCTTATGGGAGCCACTGAATGATTCTTCTCCTGCCTCATGCCAGGGGCGCTTACCAAGAGGTCAGGCAAATTGCCTTTGTGTGCTGCCCCCTGAGTCCCTCCATGGTCAGATCTCTGGAGTTGCTGGTTCTCCTCCCAGCTCAGGCCAGGGGCCCCTTGAATATTTTATTAATTGTATCTTTATCTGTTTATTTATATTATCTTTTAGCTCCCTGAACATCTTATGGGTTTATTTGTTTCTTCTTTGATCTTTTAAACTATAACCATTGGTTTTGAGTTCTTTGCCTGTGACTTCCTCTTACTTCAGTGTCCATGAGATCCGCTTTTGGGAACTGACAAAAATTGGAGATATTTTGTTGCCATATTTTCTAATATTTCTGTTGTTTTTGTCCTGAGAGTTGAGAATCAGGGTAGAAAAAAATCTGCCCTTTCTGTGGGGATACCTTTAGTTGATGCATGTTTTCCTTTGGTTTGATCTTGGCTTTGGTTATATTTGATATTTGTACATTGATTCAACCTACCTAGTGTAATAGTAACAATCCTACTCACTCTGTTGAAGAGGAGGAATCTCTGACAGTTATATTAGTGTCTACAGAGCCAGCCATATATCAGTCATGCAGTTTAAAACTTATTTTAAGTGTCACCCTTCTTCAGTATCCCAGAAACACTGTGATATAGTAATGATGACAAGTAGTTTGAGATAGATAAAGGATGAGGGAAATATTAAAGAAGAAAAGGAAGAGAATAGGTTAGAAAGAAGGGATGCTGAAAAAGTAGGCAATAGAAAATGAAAGCAAACAAGAGACTGGACTTTGTGGATGTTATTTTATAACTAGAGTTGGAGCTTGGGGAAGAGGGAGTTTGAGAGATTATTCACAGGGGCAAGTAAAAGGAAGAAGGGAAGAGGATTGGAGCCTGAGGAAAGCTATGATGTCAGAACAAATTAATATGCTGATAAAAGTTTGCATTTGAATCCCTATACACATTATTATTCCAAGAGTTAATCTGACATTCCCATGAAAGATATGATTTAGACTAAAACAGTAATACATTCTTAATCTCCTAGTTACATGATACAAACATCAATGAAAAGAGAAAAAACAGAGCAGGGGAGTTGTGGGGAGTGGGATTGACCTGTAGTCCTCTTTGGCTGTGTCTAGGAAGTTAGATGTGTGTAAGGCACTTGGGCTGTTTCTTCTCTTTTGCCTGACAGTGACTGTAGGAGATAGGGATCCGCATGGACCACTGAACCTATCTCCCGCTCCCTTTGCAGGCAGTGCTCTGCAGGTTTAATTGCACTCCTGTGGACACGGCTTGCTGGAGGCTTTTGCCTTTGCCTTATGACCTGACACATTCAATTGTGTTGGAGGGCAGGAAGTAACAGTGCTGCTGGTCAACTATTCAGTCTTTCACTGATCTCTTTAAAGACTTGTTGAGCTCTCTTCTCTCCCTTCAGGATAATCTTGCTGAAGCTGTTTACACTTGCTCTTTCTATACCATTCTGGGTGAGTGCACCATACAAACCTCCTCTCTTGCTTGTCTCTGGTTTTTTGTGGGAAACTCTCTGTCTGCACCCCACAAAGAGTCACTATCCAGTCCCTGATATCAGTGACACATAGAGCTCACAGAGCTGGTTTGCTTTTGGCTGACAGTGAGATTGTTCCTATGTGGCGCTTAGCGCTGCAGCATCTGGAAGGTGGGCAGTGGGCATTGGGCAGGATATCCCAGGGCTTGGGGAGGGGTAATAAGAGAGTGCACACTTTGACACTGCTCCAGGGTCATCTCTCCTCCCCCAGATCACAGCCTTTACAAGTCTACATATTCCAGCAACTCACTGAGCCATGGTTGGCTCACAGTCTAGTTCCAAGACCTTAAGACTGGGGTTTTTGTTTTGTTTTTTTGTTATTTTATTTTACTTTCCCATTGGCTTGACAACCCCAACTCAGTCAATACCCTTGCAGTTCTGTTCTTTCAGTTTCTATACTGCCCTGTTGCACATATCTCCCTTCGCGGGCTTCCTCTATCACAAGAAGGGAGTCAGGCCAGTTGGCATCTGTATAACTGTGTCGAGACTATGGCTATTTTCACTCTGTTGGTTCTTCCTATCCATGAGCAAGGAATATGTTTCCATTTTCTGATATCCCCTTCCATCTCCTTTTTCAGAGTACTGTAATTTTTAATATGTGGATAATTTACTTTCATTGTTGGGTCGATTTCTAGGTAATTTTTTCTGGATGCTGTGACGAAGAGTGTGGTTTCCCTAATTGCTCTCTCAGTGAGTTTGTTGGTCGTGTACAGTAATATCATTGATTTTTTAGTGTTGACTTTGTATCCAGTTGTGCTACTGAATTTGGTTATTAATTCTAGGAGTCTTTTGGTAGAGTTTGGGGAGTCTTCTATATAGAGTATCATGTCATCTATGAATAATGATAGTTTAACATTTTCTTTTTTTATCCTTATTCCTTTTATTTCTCTCTTGTCTATTTGCTCTGGCTAAAGTTTCCAGAGCTATATTGAATAGCAGTGGTGGTGGTGGATATCCTTTCCTTTTCCTGATTTTAGAGTAAAAGCTTTCCGATTTTGTCCATTTAATATGATGCTGGCTACTGGTTTGTCAAAGCTGATTTTTATCAGATTGGAATAGAAACCATCTCTTCCAATTTTCTGTGGGATTTTTATTATGAATGAGTGTTGGACTTTACCAAAAGCCTTTTCTGCATCTATTGAGATGGTCATGTGATTTTTGTCTTTGATTCTCTTTTTTGATTGAGTCTCTGGTTTTGGTCACATCAAATGCTAAGATTAGGTTATTGAAGTCTCCAAATATGACTGTAAATATGTCAGTATGCCAATATGCTTTGTTAAGTTTTGTTTCACATACTTCATTGTTTCACATTTAGATGTTTCACATTTAGAATTATCATTTTTGATGAATTCAGCTTTTTTAACATTACAGAACATTTCTCCTTATCTTGTATGGTACTAATTGATGACTAGTTTCTCTGATACAGATGGAGGTCACATGGGCATTCTGGTTAGTGTTTCATGTATTTTTTCATCATTTTACTTTCAAACCACTTATTTCTTATATTTAAAATGTGATCAGTTTTGATAGTCTATAGTTAGGTATTGTATTATTATCTGATTAATTAATCTGTTTTTAACTGAAGTGGTTAATCCATTTAGATTTACTATAGTAATTGATATAGTTCAATTAGTTATAAATTTTATTATGTTTTTCCTTTCCATTTGACTAGAATCAAATAAACAATGAAATGCTAAATAAGTTATTCAGAAACTTAGCTTCTAGGGTGGATCACATAATTTATAGTCATTACACAGGCAAGACTTATCAGAAGATCAATGTCAATATTAGTGGTCCTTTTGGGGGTTAGTTTTGCCTTAGAAGTGGTAAATATTTTCTTTGCTGATTTGAAAGACTTAATTAAGGGAGTAAATGATGAAATGTCAGGTGGAAACATTAGCTAGTTTGAGTTTCCTACATAATATAAAATGATATGTTGGAGAAATAGTAGCAAAGAAATCCCATTTATGTGAACACCAACTAACATGCTTGAAAAATAAAGCTAAACATGTCAGAGGTAACAGGATGATTAAGATTAGAAGTAAAAAAAGTTTGAGATCAACAGAGATAATAAAATGATTATTTCACAATGGAAATCCATTAATTTAAAAGTAGTATTGTAGACATAGTAGTAAAGCACATTAGGTTGTAGACATAGTAGTAAAGCACATTAGGTTGATAATGTAACCTCTATGCATAACATGAAGGTACTAGATTTAGTTCTAGGTTCCCTGAGTAGATTAGAAAACTAGATATATTCTTTAGAGGATTTAGAACTCATTAAGATAGGATAATGCAAAAAATTTTGACCAATGATAAAACTCAGAAAGTTTTACTCTGAAATAAGTAATTCAAAGCTCACAGTTAATTTGTGGCAGAACTGTATCTACAACCTTGACTCTTAATCCTTGTTTCTTGGTTCCTTCAGGATTTCAGTGTATAGTAGGAACATTGAAACTGGGAAGATGAGGAAAGATGCAGGAAGATGACTTTATTCACTTTAGAAACCTAGCATTTTTGCTAGGTTAAAAATCAATATCTATCATCAAGCGTATGAAATTTTTCTTATGTAAAAGCGTGCTTAGATACTCTTCATCTTCTTTAACAAGGGGCACTGAACACTAAGCAATACAAAAATGCACAATAAAATGCAACAAAAAGAGTTTAGTAAACACATGGAGGAACCTAAGTGTTCCAAATAAAACTTATTACACAGTAGTATCAAGGCTTATGATATCTTCTCCTCACAAGTTTGACTTTTTAAAAATAATTTATCATGTATATTTAGGGTCCACAACTTAATTTTAAAACAGTTACTGTAGTAAAAAAAATTAGTATATTCTTCATCTCTCACACATTATCCATTTTTAACTTCTAATGAGGCAAGAGCAGCAACAATCTACTCAATCAGCGTTCTTCATGCAGTATACTAGTATTAACTATAGTCTTCAAACATGAGTTTCTCTTATGTAGGATGGTAAGATGGGAGAAGTGAACAAAAGATTTCTTTAAAATCCTTAAGATTTCCCACTAGATGTTTTTATTTGCCCTTGTTTTTTATTTTTTTTTTATTTTTGTTACATGATCACTCCAAGAAAGAGAAGTCAAACTTTAAGCCACTTGAGTACTCTTCACCTTACTATCATCTGAAGCCATTTCCGGACTGAGCTGACTTCCTTGTAATCATATATTGTGGTATAATTGCTTTTCCTTTTTATTGTTAACTATATGGTTGTAGTTTTAGGTGGGACAACTTACTTACATGTTCATATTGAATGACAAAGATGTGCTCCTAACATGTCTAGGAAAATACGACACTGTTGATCACAAATGGAATTTTCTATAGATAACTAGCAAAGTTTTAAATGTCAAGTTGTGAACTGTTCAATATAATTATTTATTATCAGTTTATCAGAGAAATAAAGTTCTTGACACTACAATCCACATGAAAACTATAATTAAAAATATCTGGGTGATTTTGCTTCTATACTAAAGAATTTTTATAAAAATCAAATTCAAGTTAATTTTAAAATTTACATTTTAAATTGGGCATGATGTTGCATGCCTATAATCCAGGAATTCAGCAGGCTGAGGCAGGAGGATCACCATGCATTTGAGGTGAGCCTGAGCTTCATAGTGAGTTCAAGGCCAACCTAGACTAAATAGCAGTATCTAAAAAATAAATAAACAATACATTTTATAATTTCAAAGACAAGTAAAGCAGAAACAACTTTAATGATCTTAAGAAATTCTTAATTTATCTTCCCCCAAAAGATTTGATGCTATAAATAAAATAATATAACACTTTTGATAGTTGAAGATGAATTCAAATTCTTTCCTCATGCAAGTACTTTCAGTTAAGAAAAACAACTGTGCTTTAGTTTAAGATTGTTTGTTTTCTTCCATTATTGAAGAGCATTTACAAATGATTCTGACAAAGGGCATACAACCAAATCGTTATTTTTCTTTCAAGAATGCATCTCTGTAAGAGAAAACAAAATGAGAACCAACCAAGAAAAATAAACTAATTTGCTTATTTCCCTTGAACATATGTGGAGATCCTGTGACTTACTGATAACCTATCCAATTTATAAAAAGAGGAAAAACAAGCATACTGTAACATTTGGTTGTTTGACATGGTTTTAATATTTTAAAAAGTAACATTTTAGATGGTCTTACACTGAGTAGTATCTACTCATTAAAAGAAATTATTTTTAAAAAATCCACTCTTCCTTCAAGTCGTATTAGGCATTTGAACTTAGGGTCTCCACATACCATCAGATGAAGGTCTGGTGGCCAGCACAGACAATTAGCAGCTGAAGTAGTTCAGCAGCCCCTTGCAGCTTCTGACTCACTTCACTCGCTTTCCACATTTTCCTTATTACTCCATCCAACAACCCTTCTTGCACCCATCCAAGTACTATTATAGTCTGGAATCCAATTTAAAACTTCTACAGAGTGCTTTTGAGGTGTAACTTCAGTTTATAACTGAATGAGTGCTGGTACCTATGAAGCAGTAGCACATCCTGACCTCATAAATTCATCCAATAAATCTGAATTTCAAAGTAAATAGACATTTGCAGTAATTCAGTGGGTCATAGGATAACCTTACTTAGAAAAATAATGGAATGAATACAGTTCATATTTAACTATTATCAGAAAGCCTAGAGTATTGATAAAATGTTGTATGCTTTATTGTATAAAATGTAGTAATAGTAAATTTTACCAAATGAACAATTGTCATTAATCAGGCTTTACTGTGAAGCACAGTGTTTAATAAGAAAACGATCAACACACCTTTCCAAATTACCTACAATATTCCAGTAACACTTCAAGTATTTTCAACTAATATGAGCATAGTGAGCAATTAAAATCTGAAAATAAAAATAACAGATATTTTAAATCCAGTAAATATTTCACTACATTTAAAGCAGTAGAATTATAGTAAAAACTTCAAATTTGCTTCACAGTATACATCAGACATAAGGACTGAAGAGGAACCAAAAGAGAAGGAAAAGGATCCTAAAGAACTCCTTGTTCTTGTTAATGTGCCACTTGTGCCTTTTGAGACAGAAAATCCACCTGACTTTGTCATAATAGTTTTCTTAACCACCACAATTTTCTTGCACCAGCTCAACTACCTCAGTAAGTTGGGTAAAGAAAATTAAACCTGTATTCTCAATGAGTCATAAAATACTTTGTTAATAATAGTGTAGGTGAGTGTCTGGTTCAGAAGAGGTTAAATCAAAAGTATGGAATATTTGTACTTTGGGTGGAAGATATGTCAGTGGTGTTACTGAGTCCAAATGTCATGCAAATGACTGAAAAGCAATAGTTAAACTTATACTTTTAACTATGCTAAATGGGTTATTTATTTGAAAAGGTCCATCCTTCTGGAAAAAAATTAAGCAGAGTGAGTTTTCTGGTAACAACTGCAGTGATTATATGGAACTTGTAGTTTGGGATTATTTGGATTAGGAATAAATTGTATGTGTGGAGTGTACAACTGCTCAAGAAATATTATGATTGTTCTAGTATGTGCTCAGTATTACAAGCTATAAACATATCAGATGAAACCAAAATTTCTCTGGAAAAAGATCAGCTCATATTTTGAGGGTCTATGTGTTTAAAAAGAAGTGAGAGAAATTTAAATGTGCTTTCTTTTAAATCCTAATACAATGAAGTTCTACACTGTGAAATGTTCTTCAGTGTCACTGATAGGAAAATATTATTACAGAGACCAAATGGAAGTGATAGAATAAAATAAATTGAAAAAAGTCAATACTCTTGTAATGTAAACAAACCTCAGTATAGTGACAAATTAACAAACTAAAAAAAACCAGACTTCATTCTATCTAAAAGAGAAATTGATGGATTAAAAACATCCAAGTGTCAAATTCAGCACTTTCTATTGAAGTTATGGACTTTGTAAAGAAGAACCTGTGTCCTTTTCTTTGATTCAGTCAGTCATGTGTATGTGTGTGTGTGTGTGTGTGTATGTGTGTTGTCATTCCTTTTTTTAAAGCTCCATGTTTTGTCTCTTCCTGTCTTTCTCTCTTCTCTATGTAGGTTTATCTTCTAGTAATTGTAACATTGTCCAAGGTAGATGCCACACAACTATGTCTTCTAGGGTATGCTAAGTATACAACATATAGGGGCAGCCTATCAATGGATACAGCCTCATCTGGACACAAGAGCCTTATTTACTAATCGATCTATTCTAGAGAATTGAAGAATAATTTTCCTTCTGGGGAAATTGAGTCTTCTGACTTAGAAGAGATCATTTTTCCTAAGAAACTTACTTGTTTTGCACTTGCTCTGCTGACTCGGCACTCACAGTTATTGGGAGGAGTCCAAAACATCAATTGTCTCTGGTCACCTCGAGTTCCATAGATAGCCACACAATTACCTAGAGGCACGTCAATTAAGTGAGCATGACTGTCTAAATTAGGCAAGAGTCCTCACTATTAACTATCATTAGACTTAATTTGATGCCCTAGGAAAATCTGTGATGAAGCCCATCCCATTAAGGGCAAGGCATTGTCTACTTAAATCTAAAACAGGATGCTGAGAATACACTTGACAATAAGATTCATTAAGTCTCAAACAATATCATTTGTGGACATCTAGAAATAAAATGTGTAGGAACATAAACCATTAAAGTTGGAAAGAACTTTGGAAATGTCATTTCCCTTGACACTTACTTTATAGATGATTAAATAAAGGTCTATGCAGGTGAGATATAACAGAAATAATACTAGATTTTAAGTTTCTTAACTTCTCCAGCTGACGCCTCTTTAAGACACCACCATACATGCTAAACAATACCAGCAACTGAACCTTATCTCAATGAGCGAAGCACCTCTTAATGAGTTGCTGAGTTGCTGGTGAGGTAAACTGATTGCAGGATTATGATCAGAATTGAACTTGGAGCTCTAACTAGTGTTTTAACCTTGATAAAGTCAATATTACTGCCTCTAATTTTTATTATTTGTAAATTAGAGATAATTTTTCTATCATAAAATTGTTAGAGATTTAATAAACAATTGCATAATAGGTAAATGGTAAATCTTTCTGTAAAATGTCTTAAATTGGTGATAAAACTTTGTCTTTAGCTTATCTTCAACTCTTGATTCTAGATGCTAATTCTTGATTCTAGATGTAATACAAATATTTATTCCTCTCCTACAGCCATCATCCTACCTCACATGCAATGGCACTAAACATAGTGGTAGAGAATAAAGAAGGTATATTTTACAATAATGAGACAATGGCCAGGAATATGCATCAACAGAAATATGATTTTAACAAGTTTTTGGAAGACAAACAAAATCATTGACATGTGGATGTTGAAGCTGGCTGTGGAAACAGTCCTGAGTTCAGGCAGAGAGATTGTGGCCATGGCTGAGAGGTTATCATCCCTGAAGAATCTTGTAGAAGGTTAAGGCTGAAAAATAGAAGTATTACTAAAGAGAAAAAAATGTATGGGAATGAGGTCAGAGAAATTAAATTCTGAGCAAAACCTAGTTAATCTTCAGTAACAAAAATATGGCATCAAAATATCACTTTAACATCACTACCTCTGCTATCATAACCATAGAAACCAAAAGATTCTTCTGTGAAGAAACTGAAGTAACTATTTAGGGGAAATCAAGACACATAATGTTGGAGTTGACAAGCCACAGGAAACCTACACCACAGCATGAGAGCCCCCTCTTCCCGGTGTTCTGCAGAGAGAAGATGGTTGTTATCTCTGTCTCTCTCCTATAGCTCATAGTGAAATTTTATTTTGCCATTTTTATTAGTATGATAAAGCAGCCAAAAATCAAAAGCATTTGTGAAGAACTTGCAGCATGAAAGTGAAAGAACCAGATAGAAAGTATGACCTAGAATTCAAGAAATGGAACAATAACAAAAATCCCTAAACAGCATTTTTAGATTTAAGAGGATATTATATTCATGAAAAAGTAGAATATTATGATAAATGTACAAAGGAGAAGAAAAACTTCCTGTACATTAAGAATTATTACTAGAATGAAAGAACAAATAAAAATATAGAGTTTATAAGAGAAAGAAATTGCTTTTAGGAAATAGAGTCAAAACTAAAAGATACATGTGAAAGATAAAAACAGTAAAAGTATTGTGCAAATAATATATTTTGGAAAGAATAGTAAAATAAGATGAGAAAATATTAAAAATAATGCAAACAAATTTATCATAGAGAATACCATAAGTGTTCAATGAAAGGGGCACAATGACATTTACATAAAATGAAAGCAAAATACATGCTTAAGCAATATTTGTTAGAAATGTTGGAACATTTCCAACAGAAAGAAGTGTGTCACAGCTTCCACAGAAAATGTGTTTATCACTCTGGATACCAGAAACCAACAAAACAAAGCCATCAAACCAGGGAGGTGGTCACCAACCCAGCCAAACTATTAAATGTGATGTGATAGCTATCCATTGTTCTGACAAAAATACCTGAAGCAAATTGGAAGACGTATTTATTTTGTCTTTTGGTTTCAGGGGTTTCTTTTTTGTATGGTTTGGTGGCTTCCTTGCTGACTGTGGCAAGGTAGAACATTGTGGCAGAGAACTCTTTGTAGAGCAAAGTGCTTATTTCATGTCAGGCAGGAAGCCAAAGAGGAGGGAACACCTGAGGTCCTAATATCTCCTGCAAAGCCACACCGACATGATCTAACTTCTTCCAGTTAGGTTCCACTCTTAGCCACCTCTGAAAGATTTTTACCCCTTACTAGTGCACCACAAGCTGGTGACCAGGACTTTAGTACACTGGCCTTTTGGAAATATTTAAGGTCTACACCATAATATACTGGTTCAGAATAAAGCTTTTTAGGGACTTAACATTTCAAACAATCTTTTTCAGGATTTTAAAGTATAATTTTCAGTGACATGAGAAAATGGGTTAAGAAAAAAAGAGGCAGCTACAACAGGAGAAGAGATGTAGAAGATTCTAGAAAGGCAGCTGCCCAGGAGGCTCACAGAGTAATAGGGGCTGACAGAAGGTAAAAACATATCATAGAAGGACAGCTCTGATGGGGACCAAAAACAAAACTACAGAGAAGAAATGATAAAGGAAGACTGACGACAATGGAGACTGTGATAAAGGTAAGTAGATCAAGAAGAAAAAAGCAAAAATCCCAAAAAAATTATACAAAAGGAAACTACAGTGAAAGTACGTATATAGTTAATTGAATATAAACACTGATTTTCAACCTTGATTAGTAATCTATAGTCAAAGCACAGAAAATTTGACTGTTTGAAAATAAATTTATTTTTGCTTATAAAATAGCACAAAAGCATATCAGTGAAAACTACAATGATATGTTTAAAAAAAAAAAAAACGAGGTTGTTTTTTACTCTGAAGAAAAAAAGCAATAGAAGGTGCTAGGCGTGGGTAATATCTCATCTGAGGATGTCCAGAGTCATGAAATATTGTCTTTGTGTGTTGAACAGGAAATACAAAATGTAAATGTATGTTTTATGGTCATAATAAGTGTAATGTTTAGAGGAAGCAAAAATAATGAGGCAGTTATATTTTGGAGAAGCGTAGCCATAGTGCTAGAAAATATAAATGCACTAAATTCTTATTAAATTTCACAGATAAACCTAAAGCTAGTAAATCAAAATATAGCAAAAAAGCATCTTGTTTTCAGATAGAAGAGTAACTAAGGAATAGCTAAAGGATTTCAAAGCTGTTCTTTCACCAGGGATTAGGGAAATAAGTTATGTGGGTGGAAAATGGTTATTCCTTTTTATGATACACTGTAATTCAGCTGTTGGTTGACTCTCCAGTATCTATCCCTTTTTCCTTCCTAAGAAAACCCTGATTTTATTTTGTATTCATGAATCCCAGACAAAGCCAACTCTATATAAAACTCTAAGGATATGTATTTTCTTGTTGGTGAAGTTACTCTGGCTAGTGGAATGGAAAGGGAATGGCCCCAGAGAAAGAGAAGGTGTGTTATGAGAAAAGTGTTCCTCATTCGTTGGAGAGACCTGTGGGGATATGTCCTGCAATGTCCTCTTAACAATGTTGCCATATTTATGTGGGACACCTGTAGCCACCCGCTATCTAAGGAAAAGAATCAATAAGCTAGTAGAGCACAGAACTGAAAGAGTCTCCATTTTATTTTTCATTAATATAACACCAGCATTAAAAAAAAACTGCCAGAAACATTTAGGTACATACTTTTTATACAAGTATTTTTCTTAAGATCAGTTTCACTATGTGAAATTGGTAGTTCACAGGACATGAGTCACAAGTTTTAATAGATCAGACATTGAAAACTCCTGCCCTTAAGTACTTTATACTTTTAAATGCCCACTAAAACATAAAGCAGCTGATTCCCACTTCTGTACTAACCTTTGATCCTATCAGCCACTTACAGTTTTGCTGTATGAAATGAGAAAAAGCACAGGTGTCACCCTTTTCTAAACTTGACTTTAATCATTCTTCTTTTCAGATGTTTAACAGAACAAATAGAATTCCATTCATACTGTCTATTTATTATTATTTACCCATTTTGTCTATCTGTCTTTTGTTATAATTATATAATTCTTTGTCTCTTAGGAATATTCCTTTTATTATATATGAAGCAAGTCTTTTTTCACAAATAGTTATTTAACTTTTTGGTTTGTAATGATTGCGACATTGCCATCTAGGATTTTAAATAATTGGCTAAGGTTAATTATTTTTCTAATCAGTCTCTTTATCCACATTAAAAATAAAGGCACTTGGGAGACTGAGGCAAGAGGATTGCTGCAAGTTTGAGACCAACCTGGTTTACAATGTGAGCTCAAGGCCAACCTGAACTGCATAGCAAGATCCTGTCTAACAAATACAATCAATCAATCAATCAATAAATAAGTACATAATCAGTTGAGTGAAGGAGAGTGGTCCAGCAGCCCCAATTGTATTTTTTATATTAAAACTACTTTGGATTATAATAGAAACATTCACAGAGAAAAAACAATTAGTTTGTTATTTCTGTGAAATTTTAACTTTCATTTATATATGTTAGATGGATTTAACTGTTGAATTTTAATTTTGTATAAATCAAGTATAGTTTGAAAGCCAATAGTAGACTTGATTTAAAAAAATTGTCAATTGTTTTAATATACTCTTCCAAATCTATGTACCTTATTGCTGTTAAATTATGAATTTCCTTTCTTTCTTTCTTTCTTTCTTTCTTTCTTTCTTTCTTTCTTTCTTTCTCTCTCTCTCTCTCTCTCTCTCTCTTTCTCTTCTTCTTCTTCTTCTTCTTCTTCTTCTTCTTCTTCTTCTTCTTCTTCTTCTTCCTCTTCCTCTTCTTCTTCTTCTTTATCTTTTTGAAACAGGGTCTCACTATACAGTTCATGTTGACCTGAACTCACTGTGTAGCCCAGCCTGACCTTGAATTCAGAGTAACCTTCCTACCCCAGTCTCCTGAGTGCTATTATTACTGGCATGTGCTGCCATGCCTGACCTAAGTCATGAATTTCTAATAACCAATGAACAATGATCCTTATAAAAGAGGAAAGAAAGTATGTCTCCTTTAAAAAAATCACCCATCTTAGTATATTTATTCTGATTTTTCATTCTTACAGAAAAGTGAACACCTCTCAACTTTTTAGAAACAATTATACTCAGTTTTCCAAGAAAAATTTATAAATACATGATTTTGAAAGCTAATATTTCCTCCCAATGTCCTTGCAACCACACCATCAAAACACATCAATAATATTAAAGTGTTTATTTTAAATCTTTGGACACTTTCTTTGATTGGTCTGCCTTTCTTTGTACTTAGTGTTTGTCTAGTCCTGCATAAACTAGCCAGACCAGCTCAAAATAAAATGACAAGACAACTTCCCATACTGTCTCCATACTTAGTCATTGCTTAAGTTCAATCAGTAGGCTAATATCCCACCGTCAAGAATCCAAGGCTCTTGAACTACTTGTCACATGCAGATGCACATCTGGGTTTGTTGCTGTGATCTTTACAACAAACACTCTTTTGCACCCTGTCCCACGCTCAATTCAATCTTTCTCAATCTTTCCACCTGAAAAACACAACTTTGTCCTCCAAGTGTCTCCCTCTGACCCCTTTCCAACAAACTCAGAGCATAACTTTTGAATGCCTTGAATTTTTAAATAAAAAAGGTCCAAGTAAATTGGCTCTACCTGTAGTTCTAAGCAATCAGAGATTTGTTTCTAAATAGCTCTAGGAGATTTCACCATATGACTCTCATTAATGGAAATTGCTGAGCTAATCTCTCTGTGTGACATTACAAATATTAGCTTCCTGTCCAACTATGAAGCTTCTCTGTATTTCTTTTGCTTTTAGAACAAGAACTGTAAATCTGGAAAGGATTATCACGACCAATCAATTCTGTCTAATTTTACAGATGAAAAATAGGTTTCTAAGGGTTGTTACTATTAAATGGATATGTGTTTTGGTATTTTAATCTACCAACTACAGACTACCTTGGAATTTAGGAAAGATGTTTTTAGGTATAATCTACATAAAAAAATACAGAGTAATGATAAAACTTGGAGAAAGACCCGTGCTATCCGAAGTCACTATTTAAAAACTTTTCTTTTATCTGGCAAACATTCTCATTAGTGGTTATACTAGTAGTTGGAAGATCATATTCTAGAAAACATGTTAAATGTCACTAGATCAACCAGCTAATGGGTTATTATTGTTAATAGGCCTAAAATGATAGGATAATCTTTTGATAGTATATTTTGTCACGGTCATCTAAATTTGAATATGTTTCAAATTATAGTAGCATCATTGAAATGGATTTTAATAAGTTTTGGCTAAGTGGGTTCCTACTGCATAGGTTACTACTATAAGTTTCTCTTGAATTTTCAGTGAAATTAAAGCAATTCTGAAGAACTTTTGAATGGGTATGGACAAGCCATAAAAGGATGCAAACAGCTTTACTTGTGTTTTGCATGCCAATAATTTTCTTTCTCAGTAATTTTGTAATCATTCTTAGCAATTTGTAGTAATTGAAATCTTCTACTTTTATAGGTTTAATTGAGGTTTATAGGTTTATTTAGAGAAAATAAGATGCCTGTTTTTCTTTCATGGTATTCTAGAGTTTTTTTTATTTTAGATCTTAATATGAAAAATAAAGGCTTGTTTTCCCCTTCTGGTGATCTTTTCCTATAATCCAATAATTTTTACAGGTTCCCAGGATTACACAGAACACATCACACTTTGAGAACTGTTTTTTTCTTTCAATTATCCCTGCAAGCGGAAAGATGCATTTGGCATTCATTCCTGTATGATTCAGGGTCTTTAACTTTGTATTTTTAGTGACCATACTGACCCAGGTCTTAGGAAACAATCTACTCTTTCAATTAGAATCTTACTGTTATCTTTGTTCTGTAGCTTGTTCAGGGGTGGAATAATGTGAAAATCAATAGCTTATATAGTTTGTTTCTCCTCAGGAAGGGTGCAAATGTGTGATTTACTAAAAGAAAACCTCTCGGTATTGGTGTGACATACTCCAGCTTGAACCTTCCTAGAAAAAAATCAATCATTTTGCAATGTGTGTATTTCTATATAGAACCTGCTTTTCCATCAAAATCTCTTTTGAGAGATGGATGATAATTGATTTTAGTTTGTAAATATTACAACACAATTTTTCATGTAGGCTTTTAGTGTTTTTTTTTTCCTTTAAAGATCTTAATTTCACTCACTTCTTAAAAAACAAATACCTTGTAACTCTCCCTATATTGAGTTTTATCATGGTGGAAACACAATTTAATAATTACAATGTAACTACTCATATTTTCCTACTTTGTAATTCCTGAGGACTGACTCATTATATGACATCAAAGCAAGGTTCTTCAACTAAAAAAGGGGTTGCATTGATTGTATTCTGAAAAGAGAAAACCAAAAACTACACCAAATTCTTCAAATAACAAAAGAGAAAAAAGAACAATGAAATTCCCACAAATCTATCATTTGCTTACCTGTTGTAACCCCTGTTTCTTCATGAAATAAAAACAGATTGGAGTAACTTTTTATGAACAAAAGATTTTAATTGCAAGACATTCTTTAAGAATTTTTGAAAGGAAATGACAGAGCAGATTTATTGAGCCTGGACAAAGCATATGTGTGTCACATTCTTCAGTACTACTATGCCTCAATACTCATTTAGAATCTCAATTTAGTAATGACACTAGTGGATTCTTTCACATATTATGTAGAGAAGATTAGTAAACTCATAGCAACCAAACAAAGAACATACTCAGCAACACATGCTGTAGGTGTAGGCACAGCTTATGAAAAAATAATTCTCTCCCTAGGTACATGTCAGTTTTGAGATCAAAGCTGAGTATGTCTCAGAACTGGAACCCTATGTTGTTAGGAATTAGCATGGCTTTTCTGGCAGCACCATTTTAAAAGGCACAGATTCATATATGCAGAGACATTTTTGGAGTATTGATGACAGGTGGCTGTTCACCTCTAAGTAGGATGGATAGAGCTAGTACAATCGCTTTCAATTTTCAAATGCTGTGATTCCTTTTGTATAGATGGAAGCCATTATTTTTTAAAGCATGTGGTTTGAATGGAGTATACTTGATTTATGACTGAGAATTTTTTTCCCTCTATGCCATGTTGGCATCCTCATTAATTTTCCTTTTGAAACTTAGGTTGAATGGTTTTAACAAAGTAGTAAATATGACATTACCAAAATATATGTGATAGATGTGTATTTATGTTTATGTTTGTCCATGTGATTGTTGAAATAGGTGCAGAATTGAATAATGTTGTGGACAACTTATGTTTAGAAACCATCAGAAATATGGAAAATTGAGATGTTTCCTTTCTTGGATTTGAGCTGAAAATCTCTGTCCCTCTCCTCCCTCAACTCACTTGGCAGACATAAATGTAAGGTTGGTCTGAATGACTTTGAGAATCCTTACTTTTATCTGCACCTCAGTCTTGTCAAAATGTGTGTGCTGCTTTGGATTTAACTGGATATGAACCTGAGCACTTATTTCAAATGCAAATAATGTCTCCATTGTTTTAACCATAAAAGGCATGAACATGAATTCTACAACTGACTTCACATGAAATGATGTGGCATAATGATATTACTTCCTTTTGTGGACCTGTTTCTTCTCCCACAAGACTTACAACTTCTTTACCTGTCTTGAGGCTTGTCGGTGCAAGCCCATAAACATTTATGTGAATAAACTTATAATTAAACACTACTTCCTAATCTTCCAGCAAGTAATTATATTGAGTATTATTCACCCTTTACACGAAATCCCTTGAAGATCTAAAGAGTGACAGCCTCATCAAGTTTTCTTGCCTCCCTTGATGCACTTCCATTTTTGGAAGTATCCTCTCACTTTCTACTTTACATATAGGGATACAAAAAGAAATTCAAAAGAAAGTATCATGACAGAAGCACTTCATTAAATAATTATCAAATTAGAAAATTATGTGCTCAAATATATATATATATATATATATATATATATATATATACATACACACACACATAAGGTGAGATATACATATTTTTGCATGTTTGATTGGAACTGCGCAGTCTCTGGCAAATATAAATATGCATACATTTCTCATACAACATAATTAGAGAAAATTACACATCTGGCCAATTAACCTTCAGAAAGCTTTTCTTCTCCCTTGACCCAAATAATCTTGACAACACTACCTTCATTTTCCATAGTTCCACCCTGACCTACTGTCCCCCTCCTGTTCTCCTCCATCATCCTTCATATTTTATGCTTTCCTTAAAGAACAATCTGCCTTCCCCTGCTCTTGTCCTATTCATTTTCCCAACCCTTTTGCAAGTCTCAGATACTGGGCAAGACTCCAGCTGTTTGTGGGTGGACAACAGAATTACATAGAAACTCTCACAGAAACAAAGGCAATTCTCCATCTGATCTCATGGATGGTCCAAGATGACTGCTGACTCTCTCCATCTATTTGTCCCTCAGTCACAAAGGGGACAATGTATCTTTATGCAGAATTTATTGCCAAAGTTCCTTCGATGCCAGTCTAGTGGCTTGAAGAAGCCCCAACATAGACAAAAGACTTTCTTCTAGAGGACTTCTATATTTGAGGAAAAGAGCAAGAGTTGAATGCTTTGAAAAGACAGCACTGAAGAGCAAGCTCAGCCTTGCACATCTGTCTGTGAGCATAGAACAATATAGGGAAGCCCTGTCACTGTCATGACAACCTAAGCACCAGGAGGGTCATGGGAATTCCCACCCTTGAGCTCAGTGCACCATTCCTGAACTGGCTCAGCATCTTAGTTACTTTTCTCACTGCTGAGACAAAAATATCTGACACCCAGAGTTAAAGGGGAAAAGGGTTATTTGGCTCTCAGTTTGTGGAGGTTTAAACCCATAACTGGCTGGCTCAAAGGCAGGGCAGAATATAGACAGGCTTCATAATAGAGAAATATTCATGGCAGGCACAAGGTAACAAAGCAACAAGGGAAGGAGTGGGGACTTTAGCAGTTTCTTTCTGCCCCTTTTACCAGGATTAGGGTGGTGCCAAACCAATTAGTGGACTGATTTAGTTATCATACAACTAAATCCCAGAATCACACACTGTAGATTGAGCCATTTCTTAAAATCTATGTCTATGACTGCATGAGGCTTTGAGGGGACATCTAGACACAAACTGTAACACACAGCATGCCTCATCACCAGTTTCCATCCAGCAGGCTTTCACAAGCCTGCAAGACCAGGAGTTTCCTCTTCTGCCTCAACATGCTGAATAGCCTGTCTGAGCCAATGCAACAATATTGGACAGCTCTGCTTCTGTTCAGGACTTGGAATCCAGGTGGGTTTTCCTCTCTTAGTCTCTCCACTTTCTGTATGAACCTGCTGGGGCCCCTGTGGTATCATTTCTCAGCTTTTCTCATCATGTCTACTAAGAAGACAAAGTTAAGACATTTTGTCTTAGTATATTATTAAGTAAATAAAATTTCTTCCATGACAATTTAATGTCACAGTTATACTAAATATCTGTTTATATAATATATATTATATATGTATGCTATGTTATATATGTATATGTTATATATGTATGTTATGATGTATGTAGATTACATTATATATGTATGTTATGATATATGTATATATGTGTGTATGTTATGTACATATATACATATATATGTACGTGTTATATATGTATGTTATATTTTATAAACAAATTAGATGATTTATAACACAAATTAAATGTTTTCACTTCCCAACAACCAATCTTGGAGGCAGTGTTATTCTGTGAACATAAAGGCTGTATGTGTTTCTGTTTCTGAGGTAAATCTGACACTGAATTGGCCACATCTAAGATCTAAAGCTTTAGGGTACTTATTTGAGATACTCTCTTGTGGCTACCATTTCACTATGTCCTTTTACCTGTCACTTACTACATTGCCATTTGTATCCTCTGAACATTAAGAAGTCCATTGATCACAGGGCTGTTTGAGGTCAGAGGTAGAATTTGAAGAAGCTGGCAAAGTATGTAAAACATTCTTGTGGAGTTAACCATTGTATCATCCACAAAGCATTTCACTAATCTCAGGTTGATCATTGCCAGGTTCTTTATCTAAACACTAAGATATAAGGAAAAAAACCCTGCTGTACAGTATATGCATTGTTTGTGAGTCAGTCTCACTGTGACAAGGACTGACAATGGAAGGAGTGTATCTGGATGCCAGACATAGAAAGGCTGGCTGGGGATGGCGGTGAGGAGAAAGGAATAAAATATTGCGAGGAGTCTCAGTGGAGACAGGGAAAGGATACTCTCAGTATGGCATTAGAAGACATCCTGGACTTTTCTGGAGACCACAACTCACACCACCTTGTAAACGCCGTCTTGGCAACTGCTCTATACACTTCTTCAGGACATCAGTGTTGTCAGGGCTGCATTTTAGGAAGCTCAATCACCACTTTAAAAAAAAAAAAAAGACATTTCAAGCCTTTCTATTACCTTCAGGTTGAAACCACATTTTTCCTGAGATAACATTTTAGCTCTCCGTTAAATTATCCTTCATATGCTACTGATCCCCCACTTATGTATCTGTTACTCAGTCTACATTTTCTCTGTAACACTATCAACTCATGGCTGGAACATCAGCTAACATATTTTTGCTGATGCTGTGTTCACTACTTATAGTAAGTTCCCCTTTATTGGCACCTGCTGAAATCTTGTTATTTCTACATCTTCTGGTCACGTCTGGAAAGTAACTATTGAATATGTATTAATTCTTCCTCTTTTGAGTTCTCACTTCATTCCTTTATGCAGGAATGACACAGGTAGAACAATGTGTCTAGCTCTTCCACTGGACTGCCAGTTGCAAAAAACCAAATATTTAAACATTCAACTTTTAATCTTGTACCATATCCATTGTCCACACTAAGGACAACACAAAAGGTAAAAAAATTGTGTTGATTCAGTTGTGTTGGTACTTGTAGGCACTAAATGGGAAGAACTTGACTAGAAACACTTAATATCATCTGTTCTCTGATTAATAATACAGTGGGTTTGAGCTGACTCTAACACAGAAGACAGATTCATATAGATTAAGTAAAACAAGGTATACATGTTTTGTTTTGTTCTGTTTTGTTTTGTTTACTTGTTTTGCTTTGCATTCTCATATTTTCTTTGAGGGGAAAAAAAAGAATTGAGAGTAGCAGTGAATGGTTTTATGTAATAGTTTGTCCTGCAGAAATTTAATATTTCCTGTTAATTACAAAGCTTATAGTAACCACATTAACAAGAACTGAAAAGAATCATTGAATTGTTTCACTCAGCCCAACAGCCTAACTCGAAGAATCATTTATGTCATCTTTCCATCGTGCTTTTTTAAAAAACAAATTTCTCTGACAACCTTTTTATGGTTAATTTTCCTGCTCTCTCAATTCCTTCAGATTATTTAAACACTGCTGTACATAAGATCCTCGCTCTCATTATCAGGAATATAGAAAGTATGCGTTGTCTGCCTGTGGGTATTTCTGCATCATTCTCAAAGGGAAGAGGACAAGTCTTATCCAAATCAACTTAAAACAATGAAGCCATCCCAGAAATAATGTTCAGAAGGAAGTGTTTTGTTGTTATTGTTGTTGTTGGTGGTGGTGGTGTATGGGACTGAACAGCGAAGTAGTTACAATTTGAAGTACTATATATTGCTTTTTTTCTCTCCTTTTAGTAACTATGAGAATAGCAGAATAAAGTATACACTAAGCTTGTGCAAAGGAATAACTATAGAAATTTTACTGAAGAATGATTTAAACCTGGTTCTGACACATGAATCACAGGGAGGTGCTTTCTGTCAACATTCTTCACTCTTTCAAACCAGAAAAACCAGTATCTTTCTGTTTACTAGAGCTGCCACCTCCGCTGGTAAATAGCACTCTGGTAGTGGAATTTTTCTAAAATCATTATAAATCATTCTAAAATATTTGCATTTATCCAGGTACACTCAAATAACAGTTTCATCACAAGTATTTTTTTGACTATTGTTATCCTGGACTATATAAATAACACTGTGAGCAAATAAATTGTACCTTTAATTCAAAGAAGGAGAAAATATTCAAAGAAGTGATTTTAATATCTGGATAATATCTTGACATTGAGGTGATTGAAATATGTTTTTCTTCCTTTGTTTTAGTTCAGTAATTTGCATTTCCTAAAATAACTACATATATACATATAACTTCTTTTAAATTCAAATGATTTATATTGTCTTCTTTTGCCTTTTGTGAAAATTGCTTTTTTCTTCAAAAATAAAGATGAATGTAAATACTCTATAAATTTTTCAATGACATCTTTAACTCAGTGTCATCTTAAAACAAAAAGAATTATATTAGGCCTCTTTCAGTGGATTTTACCCATTATGTAGAGGAAGAATTTGAGGAAAATATGTTTAGAACATGTAGCCTAATGAATTTTTATTTACTTATCTGGAAATTTTATCAGAAACATTTTGTAATTTCTTTGGTGGCTGTAATTCTTTGAATAATTGCTTCTATATTATATCTTATTTTACATTCATTGACATAATTTCACTACAAATTATTCCTCACCAGCTTTATAAAAAACAATGTTAACTTTAAAAAGCAATCTTATATATGAATTATTAGATTTCCATTAATAACTTTTCCATTTCAATCATAACTTCAGCAGCTTTCTTCATCTCAACTCTGATAACATGTTTATCAAAGCCTTGTTCAATGCCTAAACTCATAGGGTACATTTTCCTTAATTTTTTCACCCCTAAGCAAAGATTTCATACATGATGATGACCTCATGCATATTTCTCAGAGTCACAGGAAATATTTTCCTTTCCTTAATCCATCATACTCATTTTCCCTTTTCTCCTTACACATTTTTTAAAAAAAAATTCTGATGGTATGGAGTAGTACAGGAGGGAAGAATTCAGGAAAAGAAGACAGATCTCTGGTAACTGCTGTAACTTTATCAAAATTCTAAAATACATAGAGTTCATTTGGGACACACTCCTACATTTTATTTTTTTATTTGCAATTGTCTCCAAGTAACACTGTGGTGTTCCTACCCGTTCCTCCATCCCACCCCCACAATTAGATTTTACTGAGTTATATAGTGCCTTCACTATAACATCTCTGCAGAGGTGAATGACGAAAAAGGCTAAACAAAGAAGTTAATTTTAACGAGAATGGCAATAGTCTGTTTAAAGCAACATCCACTAGGATTTGAATAACTAACAATATTTTTAGTTCTTCATTATTTGTATTTTGAAATCTTGCGCTATGGAAAATTATACATTTCTACTTTTCTTAGGTTCTTCTCTTTACGTTATTCTCCACATCTGGTATTTAGGGTGGAAAAAATTCTTAGCCATCCGAATATTCTTCACAGTGTCTATATGATGAATCAACATTTTTGTACAAAGGTGAATGTGACTTCTGTGGAAAAAGTGAATTCTCAAGCTTGACATTCTGATTTATGACTTTGGGTATGGAAATCAGGAATGCATAGTATGTGAGAAAATGTTGCTCTAAGATCCCCTTTTAGCCTCTATTTTATAGTCTTTAGAGCTTACAAAAATAATACAGAGAAAACCTTTGGTGGGGAATGTAGGCTTCAAAGAAGTTTTATTTATTCTCCTGTGATTCCAGAAATTTGATTATATCAATTAAGCAAGGCTTGAATTTCTTAAGTATCTCTAGGGAGTTTCATGTTTTATTCTTTGGTAATTCTCATAGTTATGAGTATGTAAAAACTTCAGATGCCAGAGACATTGCCAGAAGAATCCACATGAACAGTTCACATAAAAGGAATATTCACTGGATCAATAATATATGACATAAAAGAATACATGAATTACAACGATATTGTCCTACATTGCTCTATTTAATAAATATGAATATGTAGTAAGTATTCATATAATGTATGTATTGTGAAAGATATATATACAAATTTATACATAGAATTAAAATATGTAACTGAAAAAATGTATACATGTACTTATATGTATTTATGTAAATTGTATAAATCCTGTGTAGATAAATTAAATGTAGTTATTTCTGAGTCACAAATATCACGTTAACATTAGAAGTTTGTACATAAACTATTGAAAGCCCTACAACATGTTCTATCTCCCAACTCTTCTTCCTAGCAAAGAACTTGCTGGAGCAGGGCACAGCCTGAACAGCTGTGTGAGTGAGTTTCCCAGCCCCTCAGACCTCAGTCTTGTGCTTTTCATCCATTATAAAGCTGGTTAAAGAGTAGGTTGGTGTATTATTGTATCTTGTTGGCATATTATTTTTTGCTCAACTGTTATCTCTCTAAAACAGCAGATTCTATAATTATTCCCATTAGTGTTATTTTAACACATTTTCTTATTATCAAAATATTTATCAAAGCCCTACTATGTGAAGATACCAAGATAAAGAAGATATATCTTTAGAGAGCTCATAGTCTAGAGAATATCTTCCTTATATTAATCATATATATATATATATATATATGTATATATATATAGACATGTTTTATAACTTGTGTTCAAGTTTATAAAGGGTACTTGTATGCACAGATATGTTGAAATACAAGATAATTACAATACATAGTTGTGTGCAAGTAATTTTAATTGAAAATCTAAGAACCAAGTTTAAAACGAAAAAGCTAGTACAATGAAAAGGTAAAGTGCATCTTACAAATGAAAAAGAATTTTGAGCTTGTGAAGGAAAAACAATGAAGTGCATTTTTCTGACAATGATTGGTGAGTTTCCAAATATCTTGAGCCTAAGTTATTAAAGTTAAATAGTGAAACAATATATCTTCATAAGTCCTTCTGTACTTTGACTTTACAGCTAACTGTGTTATTGATCAAATGTGGCTTCCTTTTTCTAGGAAAAAAATGACCTTTAAAACTCTCACATAGTTTGATAGTGATCAAATTCCTTATGGAAAGTAACATTCAGATGAAAAAATTGAGACCAAATCATGACCACGTGGTTCACATTATCTCCAAATACATGGAATTTTAAAGAAGTTATAAGAGAAATTTCTCGCAAAATCCTCCTTGATCTGGAATATTAAACAGATCTGAAAAACAAAAAAAGATGAGTATTAGGAAATTTTAATATAAAAATGCTGCAGGAGTTTGAATTACTTTCCCATTCAAAAATATCTAGGATTATTCTAGAAAAATCTGAACAAGTCCTGGGATGACTTATCCATAATAAAAATTCAGCTGTGTATGAAATTTGTGAAATGTCCCCAAAAGCAACCAATTGTACAATTTTATGTATATATATATATATATATATATATATATATCACCCTGAGTAATTTATTTCCCATATGTTACTTGGAAAATCTCTTACTAATGGCTGAAGGAGTATATAAGGAGTGTGTATTCGTATGTGCATGAATATGTGTAAAACACTTCTACCAACGTGCTTTTGGAAATAGGACATTTATATCTCAATAATGCATCCTCCCACCACCTTTATGATATAGCTACACTAATTTCATTTACGTGTGCACTGCTATTGAAGTTTTCCTTAGTTTATATGTATAATAGCCTTTCCAAGGGAAATGTGTGACACTTGAGGTTTTAGAAAAATACAAAGAGTGCATTCCCCTCCCACGCTTGGAACAGTGGCATTATTTGTGAGTTTCTCTCAATTCTCCTGTGCTTTCACTCACCCATAACCTATGTAGGAGCAGTTCCAAGCTTTCTAAAAGGACCAGCAAAAAACTACTTAGTGTGCAACACTGATCCACAGTGCTGTGTGAGACTCCACTAATCCAAGATGCATCACCCTTCTCTCCTCCATTTCCTCTTAGGCAGGAGGAGAATACTGTGAAGTTCTAGGCATTGTTTAAGGAAATGACTTGGAAAATAGATACAGTAGAATGACATCCCGGCAGTGGGCAATCCTCAAAGCTAATCACAGCCTGAGAGATCAAGTGATATCAGGTTGTTCAACACGTGAAGCCTCCTCACTCAAGTCCTTATAACCTGACTGTGTCCTACATTGCGGTATTTTATTCAAGGCTGATGCCAAACCTCAAGGAATTTACACTTATTGCCTTGTAATTGAACATTTATCTGAGGCACAAGGGGACTTAAAATTTCCTGAGACCTTGTCTCTTATCCCCATGAACAAGCCACCCACTTCCCTGCACATGGCTTCTCACAGAGCCACAAGTTTCTTAGCACTCATGATGAGTGTAGAGAGGCTTTGCAACCATGAGAAGTAGGAGGAACTGCTTCCCATGCTTCAGTAAAGACTGTGAAAAATTTTCACCTGGGTGGATTTTTTTCTTTAGTTAATAAATACAATGCAACCTTCTTGAATGATAATTATTACATTTTTTTAATGCCAGGAATTAGTCACTTTCTGATGCTCATGTACTCATTATAATTTTTTCCTAGATCACTTAATATTCCTGACTTTATTAGCAGTATTTTGGAATTTACAAAGCATTAGTCTCTAACGTTTGACCACAAAACTCAGAGATTCCTTATTCTTGCCTTGGCCCCATAAAAATGTCAGCACAACTTTTTAGGTACAAGCAAAAAGAAAGTATAACTTTGCTTCCCACCTGCAGGTCTTGATCTATGTGAACTTTGACTTTAAATTGAGCAGACAGTGTCTTCAAGTCCCTAAATAACTTGTAAATTCTAGCAGAGGAACCTGGTAAGAGAATCCCTGAGCTTCACAGCAACCATCACAATTGTGGAATCACCATAAGCACCTGGAAGACGAGTTTCCCTTCCCAAATGTGGGCACACATACGGCCAGGGAGCTTCTGGGCTCTGTGCTTCCAGCATCACCCTGTACTGCATCTTTCTTTCACCATACTGCCAACATACTGGTTAAAAATGGAAAAATGCATCAGTTTGATGCTTTTTGATGAACTTGCCTATACTTTAAGGCTGTCCCTTAAAAGGAATGACACAAACAAAATAAATTTTACTGCTATTGTTTTGTTTATTGATTTGAATGGTGCTATTGGTGCTGAAGAATATGTTTAAACCATGGTGATTTTTAAGGGAATTTTGTCCCCAAGGCCATTACAACATTCTGGGAGAACACAGAAGGAATCTTCTCCCTCACTGAAGTTCCTAGCTGCCTCATCAGCTCCTGGCATCCTGTACTTCTGTACCAGAATGGATAGTTTCAAATTGTGCCACTTTTACCCAGGCTAGATTCTTGGCATTTATTGACACTGTAAGATTACTATACTTTTTAGTTCACATAGAAACAGCATTCAATCTGTCTACATCACTCTTTATGCCCTGGGACAAGCCTTCTGGACTAGGCAGGCAGTCAGGCAAAATGGACAGCAGTTCCCCAGTTAAATGTCAACTTTTGTGCCCACCATGGTTGGTTGATGCAGCTTCTTCCTCATAATTAAAGCCTTAACATGACAACAAAACTCAACTTATCCAGTGACAATCAAAAGGCATTAAAACAGACAAACAAAAGGAAAAACAGAAGTTGCCCATATTAATCTGCTGACCAAAAACCACAATACAGAAGTACCAGCTGGAATTTGTTGGTAATTTTCCTCTGCTTTGATGAGAAAAAAGGAAATCAGTTACAATTAAATAGGAAAAATGTTGTAAGTACAGGTTTTCAGGTCTTCATATAATTTTATTATTTTTGGAAACAGCAAATCTTAAGGCCAGTTCAGACTCAAATACCGGTGTGACATGACCTTTAATAGGTCAAGAGATAGATATTAAAGGAGTCACAGGAAAAATGAAACCCCCTACTGTACTGAAATAAAACTGTCCAAAGGGGAACTATAGAAGTATTCCTCAAAAAAACAACAGAACCAACATATATGTAAGTAAATTCTTAAATATAGTAATCTTAATAAAGATACTCAACAATTATAAGGAGCAATTAGTGCTCTGACACACCGCTGGCAGCATTCTTCTGTAAGTCTGATTGTTACTGTATGCAATCCCTGCATTAGTGATAGTGTGCTGATGTATAGATTTGGTTATGTACTTACTTATCTTTTGATTTTTCTACTTGTCTCTGAATATTTACTTAAAATTACAATAGACAAAAAGTTAAAGGAGTCTAAACATAACTTGAATTTTATTTTCTTTTAGTTTTCTTGGTAGTATTTTAGTATAAAGTTAAAATTATAGCTGATCAAACCATAAAAATGGCCCTATTAATGCAGTATCATGTGATATTTTGATACATGTATGTATTTCATATGGTTTAAATTAAATTAAACATCTATTTCCTTAAACATTATCATTTTTTAATGGTGAAAACCTTCAACATTCCTTCGTCTAGCTTTTTGAAACATTCAGTACACTGCTGTTACCTATATTCACCCTTTGGTACATACCAGAACTTCTTAATCATATGAAAGTGTAACTTTGTATTTGTTAGTACACCTCATTTTATCCCTCCCACCAATAGTAATCCTGGAACTATTTTTAAGAGAACAGAGCCTTGTATACTTTTTCACTTGGTTATTATACAGACTTCCTTTGATTACAGAGAAATATTATTAATATTCTTCCCTGGTAAATCATAATTCCTTGATAGGTTGAAAAGCCAGGTAGCAATCATCTCTTGCCCTTTTCCTTGGCCTGTGGGAATTCTCCTTTTCTCAATCAGAGCTTTAAAATGACAAAACTTCTCCATGTGACAGTCATAAGACATCAAGAAAATCATGAATCATCATGTACACAAGAACTGAAAGAAATTCTGACAAAATGTTAAGAGAATATTTAACCTCTATAAGGCCGTCTACCCTTGTCAACCCATGATTACATAAGACAAATGGTGGCCCTCAACTCCCTGGAAGAGAAACCAAAGAAAATAACTTAGACACAACATGAAAAGCATATAGACAATGGTCAGTGGGTTCCAATTTAATCAGCCAACTACACCTGAAAGACCACTCATTGGAAGTGAGTGGTCAGATGGATTCCAATTTAATCAGCCAACTACACCTGAAAGACCACTCATTGGAAGTAAAATTCAGAACTTTTATTGCTAGTAAAAGTCTGGAAAGGTCAGGCCCTCCTGGAAGATCAGAGAAGGAAGTAATTATCCATCAAAATTCACCTAAGCTTTACAGATGCCAGGGCTATTTTTTAACTTAATGGAAAATTTTTGTCTTTAGTACTTTTTTTAGTTCTAAAGTAATTTATAACCATGTGTACATTTTGCCACTTCTCTCATGAAACCCCTCAGAAAAGATACAATTTAAGACTGTTTTATGTAGTATGACGTCATGCAAAATAAACCAAAGCAAATTTTCTGAACATACTACACAAGACAACAAGTGCTAAGACATGGCTGGATTCCAATGTGAGTTCTGCTTTAAATATTTAGTTAGGGAAGAAAGTATATAATTTTTAAAGCTAAATATATTCTTAAAAATCTAGAAATATGTTCACATAAAAAAGAACAATTACTGAAATTTGCAATGTTTTGTTTCACCTTCAGTCTTTTTGAGTTTTCAAGTACTTTTTTTTTTTTTTTTTTTTGGTCACACTGTATTCTGAACACTGTCAGGATATAAGACAGCCAGAGGCAACATTCCTAACCCACATATTCACTTGTTTTGAGGTCTTGTGATGAGCAATAACGAAACTCATAGCATAAACAAACATAAGGTTTATAGCCCTCAAAATCATGGATTTTAATAATTTCACACAAATAAAACATTGCAAAATTGTATATGGATAGCTTAGTGAATAACAAAAGCATTCTTTCCATATGAAGTCCATGAAATGTTAATATCCTAGTTTCATTTTCTCCTGATCCTGAGGGAGGTTTGTGGGATAACAGAAATCCTGAGGCATAAAATGTTCAAGTGTGAAGTAGGAATATTGAGCCTTTTGAAGCCCCAGTCTCTCACTGGTTTTTTAACTGGCACAGAAAAATGGAACTTTAGACTTTTTTTCCCACTGTGGACAAATAAATGCCTCTTCAGAATTCCTCAGGTGTAGGACATAAACCAGCACCTGCAACTCTCCTCCGCCAGACGAAGGGAGCATGAAGGTGCTGGCACAGGAAGTCAAAAGTTTTATTTCCACGAGGAAGGGAAGGAAATGAGGGAGGGGTGGCAAGGACCCAGAAAGGGAAGAAATAAAGCTATATATGTCTATTCTTATTGTATTTCCTTCCTACGCTGCTCTGTTATAATAAGGCCTAACATGGTGAAGCGGTAAATGGGTGAGGAGGCCCCTCATCTCTGCAGCTAGCTTTGAAAAAATATTTTATTTGGTCAGTAGTGAGCAAAGAATTTAAACATAGGGAACTAAGTGACCAATACAGTTTCACCACTGTGGGCTTCAATTTTCTTTCCTAAAACTGACTGCGAAAAGTCAATATCCAAGATTGTTTCCTCTCTAAATTAGGAGTTGTATGATTCTTCCAGAACTAGCTCTTGAAGTATGTAGGTGATAAACTGTCTTGCTAAAAGAAGTGAAAGTTTATTTTGCTCATTATGCTGTTTGCGTAAATGTACTGACTTCTGTGCCATGATTCTTATCATTTCCAAACTGGAGTGATACCCTCCAGGGTGATTCCCTGTTGCTTTGTGAGTTGGCATCATTGATCAGTGGCCACAGTTTATGAAGCTTTGCAGTAGTTTTTCAGGTTTTCCTTAAGTTTTCTTTGAATTGGAGCTAGTAATAGAAATTTCACATTCTAACTAGAAAGAGAAAGACAATTTTCACGAGCTAGATATCCTCTGTCATTTACACCTCTGAGTGCTCAGTGACCATGAAGGCAAATATTATTTCAATATCTTAGCTTATCTGTGCCACACCTCCAAGAGGTAGAGAACTGATAATGACTCCCGAGTTTATAACATTACGGGCTACGCATTTCCTCAGTCTTCTAGCATTCATCATCCTCTTTTAGTTTCAGTCTTCACTTAAAGGAAGTGAACTTTGTTCTCTTTAAGTCTTATCATAATTAAGAAAAAAAATAAGCATGAAGAAGTTCTGTTAGATTCAAGGAAGGATATAGGATAGGAAAATGAAAGAGGGAAAATCAAATTCATCACAGTTTGAGTCTACCTCTTATGCATACATTACAGAAAATTTCCATTTTTAAAAATTTATTCCACTCAAGTGACTAATTATCCTAGTCATGTTGTTCATGTTTACATATGCTTTGTAAATAAGAAATTAAAACTTTTATTTAAAAATGATGGGGTGGCTTCTAACTCCTTATTAACTTTTCAAAAATGCTACTAAAGGGACAATAACATTTGAGAAAGACATAAGCAGTGCTGGGCGGCAGCCAGCTCTTAGCTGCTATGAAGACACTGTTGTTAAATATTCAGAATTGCTGCAATCCATTGTCAAACTATGGGTGGCTTAAAAATAATCATATTAGGAATATTTACAACATTGATACCTTCAAATGCTACAGAGCAAAGCTTTTCCGTTGTTTCCTTTTCCCCTTTGAAAGCCATTTAGCAGCACACTACTAAGTAAACACAAGAGGAAGATGACCACTAGGGACACTAGGGAGGTAATGCAGCAGATCGGAGTTATCTTCAGGAATGAGGATCAAGACAGCAGATATTTACATGATCACTGAGGTAACCCACTAAAGAGAAGAAGAGAAACCTACACAGAGTGAAGGTCTACTCTCACCCTAACACCATCAGAAAGAAATGTTACTCAATGAGGAAAATCTTGCAGTGGTTTACCTGTGGTACTGAAAACAGAAAGGAAGGCTGAAAACCTATTAATAGAGAAATTATATACTTAGATCCCCTAAGTGACCACTCTCCACTCCAGATCGTTACTGCATTCATTCCCTAAAGAAGATAGCATGGTTTCACACAGGCTGTAACACTTGCTACACCTGCCATACTGAGAGTGATTCTGCTGTGTTGCAATGAAAACATGGGAATTAGGCAAAAATCAACAAACTAAATGGAGACTCTCAAGCTTTTTTCTTCCATTCAACTATCAGTATATTAGTAGCCAGCTTTGTAATCTCCAGGTATGAGATTAAAAGACTAAAGTCTGAGGCAACATTCCCTATGGGTGGAGGGTGTCTAGCGACAATAACAGGTGATGCTCTCCTGTAAGGGGTTAGCCCTACCAACATTACTCTGTGGTAAAGCCCTTCAGCCAGGTATAGACAGGAGAAAAGATGAGACCTTCAAGGAAATCAGTGTAGAGGGGATTTGTATGATTTTGGCACTCAACAGATGATAAAATTGCAATTTTGATAGAGAATAGAAGTATGGGGTGAAAAGAAGTGCATCCAACACAAAATAATAGTATTTTCAAAATAAGACCATTTTGGATTTTTTTAAGCTATCATTAGTAAAGTTGCCCATAGTATGTTATCCACTACAGAAGCATCCTTTTCATATTTAATCAAAGATCATTCCTTTTTTTATTTCATTACAAAATAAATAGTTATAATAAGATATACATGTTAAGAGTTATTAGGAGTCAGAATATGAAAATGAATGAGAAAAAAATGTATCACAATGTTTAAATTCAAAACAGTGGATGATTTTTGGTAGAGAAATAAATTGATGCAATTAGTGAAAAGTAGGCCCTTTAAATGGTTGGATAAAATTTTATTTCCTAAGTAGTTACTCTTCTTAATTCCACATTTTATATTTAACATAGAAGAAATACCTTTTGTAAACACACAGTCAGCAAAGTGTGAGCTACTCTGATTTTGCCAAATTACGATGGGTCACAGGAAACAAGGTCAGTTTTAGCACAAACAGGCTTTGTAGCTTCAGCTCTGCTCTGTGAGGACTGTTACATCTGAGGGCAATAGTAAATTTGTTACAGTTTAAGAAATCTCCATTCTGTACAGGACAGCTTGAACCACTGGAGAAAGGTTTTCACACTGGAAGCTGGAAGCACAGAAAGTAGTGAAAAGGGAAATTTGAATGAGTCTCTTTCTCCCCTCTCCCCCATCCCCATCTTCTCTTTTCTCCTCCTCCCTCTTCTCCTTCCCTTCCTCCCCTCCTGCTCTTCCTCTTCTCTATGTCTCTGTCTCTCTCTGTGTCTCTGTCTCTTTCTCTCATGTTTCACTCTCTTGCATTTGGGTTTTGGGACAGATAAATACCCTAAGTGCCAGCTATAGCACATCATCTATGGCAAATCAATCTAGGATCTACAGAGGAGGAAATTAATTACCTGGAGTTCTGCATATATATATATATATATATATATATATATATATATATATATTTTACTCTTGTGACAGGAATGATCTCTGAAAATGTCTAAGACACATTATCTAGTTTTATGATGCAGTTCAGGCTTCCCTTCCTTCTTTCTTTTCCTTTAATTTTAGAGCCTATAATAGACTATTGTTTATTCTCTCATTCCTAAAGGAAAGGATTAGAATAAAATCTGAGCTACCCTGTATCTAATATGGACCAATAAATCTCTACCTAGTTTAAATCAAATGGTTAATCTAAACTCTTATACAAGAATTAACACAAACATTTTCTTTATAGTATTCTTTGAAAGCTGTAGAAACAAGTGTGAATGTAACAGAATTGTTATATCCTGCACAATAGCAGTTTAAAGAACAAAGAAAGTGTAGTCATGGCTAAGGTGAGTAATTGTCCTAATCCTTTCTTGTCTGCAAAATGAGGAGTTACATGTAATAATTTTTTAAATGTCTTAAACTATATCCTTGGTTTTGACTTCAAGTTTTGTGGGTAAATGCCAGAACTTGTCAGCCAGAGCTTCCAAATCTGGTGAGCAATTGTGTGACTAAATGTGTTAACACAAAAGCTTAACCATGCCAGAAATCCTCTTTTACTGGAAACTATAAAGCCAGAAAATCTGTACTCTGAACATAAACTGAACAATTGACAATCTGTCATTCGTACTACTAGATGAGGAGAGATTCTTTCCTTTTCAAACCTGGAATCCCAGAAACGGCAAGTCAAATTGTGAAAATACCCTAATATAGTCTAGACCATTGGAACAATTGATTATTGCCCTGTAGGTTATTCTCTGACTGAGTCATGTAATAGTAAGCACATAATGTTGAACTACCAAGATAATTATGTAATTTTTAGAAAATTATTTGCTAATCAGAGTTTAGAAAAATTTCCCCTAATTCAGCAGATTAGATTGTGTTAAAGAATTCCATGTTAACAATTACATTTCTTAAAATATAAAACTTGACAATAAAATTTTTCCCTCTTGTAATATGACTTTGTGAGGAAAGTCATATTATTTTCATTCTTAAAAGGACTTCTTGCATGAGTTTTTCACCGCAGAGAACATTTATCACCATGTATGGACTGAGGGGGACGAGAACAAGAAGTCAACAGAAACAAGACTTCCCTGTGAGTCTGCACCATGCAGGGGCCACTGAGGGAAGAGTCAGACACCAACCTTTTCCTGTGACTTAGCACCATTCACAGACTATGAGGGAAGAGAACAAGAAGCAAGCCCTCCCTGCAAGTTGGTACCATGAATATGCAACTAGGGCGAAAACCAGATGCCAACCCCCACCCCCACTGTAAGTGATCAGCTGATCTGGAGAAACACAGGCTGAGATGATAGCTATTCAGGTAAAGTACAACTTAATGCTTGTAGTGTTTAGTGTTTCACTTACCTTGCAGGCCTAAGCTGATAATCTGATCATCTATTCAGAGGATAACAATATGCAGTGTATCATCTATGAGGGATCTCCTTCTGAAGGTGGTAGCCTTTGTTAATTCCCTATTACCTTGTTTTGAATTCCTGTATTATTTTCATTGTCTTGTTTGATTTAGTTTTATTATGTTTTGTCTTATTTGACTTTATTATATCCATTGACATAGTCAGCTATTTCAGATAACAAAATATATTATGGTAACCATTTTGGATTTACTTTTATTTTGTTTCGAAGTCCTTTAGTGCATTCATTATTTTGTTTTCACTAGTTCTAATCTGTTCTGTGTTGCTTGATTTTTATTTATGTCTTAAAGTATAGGCAGCTATTTTGAAGACAAGAGACATAATGGTAACCATTGTTGGTTTTCTATTATCTTTTTTTGAAGTCCTGTATCACACTGTTTTTGTTTTGATTGGCTATATTCTGTTTTATTTTGCTTGGTTTTATTCTCTTTAAAATAAAAGTTACCAAAAAAAGAACATTTATCAAATGTAAACAAGCATATAGTTAACATGTTAGGACAGGGAAGTTAAAAGAGCACATAATTCTATACATAAGATGAATTATCAAACTAACATTAGAGAAATGCTCAACTGTACAAGGCTAAGTGTCTTCCACTGAAGTTTCTGCTCCCAGTGGGAACTGATATACAAGCTGATTAAAAACAGAGCACTTTTTAATTAAAATTATGGAATGGACAGTTTTTGTTTATTTTTAAGTAACAAATTTCACATAATTAATATTTTATTTTTTTAAATTTTATTTTAATGAGAGTAAAACTAAACATAACAAAACAGAACAAAGCAAATCAGAAGAAAACAATGAAAGTAATACAGATTTCAAAGCAAGACAACAGGAGATCATCACTGGCTACCATATTGTCTCTTGTTTTTGTCTAAATAGTTGTCCATATCTTCACACACAATGAATTCGTAGAAAACAAAATAGTATAAAACTGATCAGAACAGAATGATGAAGGCATTATAGGCCTTCAAAACCAGACAATAGGGAAATCAACAATGGCTACCATAAGGTTTGTCGTTCTCTTTAAAATAGCTGTCCACACCTTCATGTATATTGAAATTAAACAATACAAAACAGACTAAAATTACTCTGAACAAAGAATAATAGTATAGCTGGATTTCAAAGCATGACGCCACAGAATCAGCACTGGATACCACAGTGTCTCTTTCTGTTCAAAGTAGCTGTTCATTTCATCATGCATTATATAATCGATTCTCATAAACTGTTTAGGAGCAGTTCTACTGATGTATGAGTCTCTACATGTATACCTATCCTTTCTGTATTAGAGGGAAAAACAAACCGAAACAAAACAAATTCCTAGAAAAACACAAAACAAAAAAGACAAATCAATAACAATAGCTAAGAGCCCAAAACACTGACAATATAGGCCTTCCAAACAAGGCAGTAGGAGCATAACTAGGATTGTTATTTTACATAATGATCTGCAAGAGTTCCTCAGATCATCATATAATAATATGCACAATTGTTCCAAAGCTATGGATGTTAACTTTTTGTTTCAATAACTTACAGAATTTGTAGCACAATCGTCTTAGCTACCCGGTGTGTTTATATAATTTTAGAGATTTTTTTCCCTTCCTTTTTCTTTTTCCTCATTTTCCTTGAGATATTATTTTTCCCCTTTAAGCAGATTCTTTTCATTTCACTGTATTTATTGAGTATTTTGTATCTTATGTACTCTTAGTATTTCTTATACTAGGGAGATTATATGGTATTTACACATATGAGTTTGATTTATTTCACTTATGAGTATGGTCTTGAGTTGCATCCATTTACTTATAAATATCTCAATGTGATCATTCTTTATAGCTGAGTAGTACTCCATTGTATAAAAATTCCACAACTTTTTTATCCATTCTTCAGTTGATGGGCATTTAGGTTGTTTCCAAGATCTGGCTATTACAAATTGTGCTGCTATAAACATGTGTGCACATATATCACTTTGGTATGATGTTTTCAGTTCTTCTGGGAATATGCCCAGAAGTGGGATAGCTGGGTCAAATGGGGCTTCCAGCTTTTTGAGGAACCTCCAGACTGACCTCCACAGTGGTTGCACAAGTCTACACTTCCACCAACAGAGCAGAAAATTTCCTTTTTCCCTGTAGCTTTTCCAGCATTTGTTGTTGGTAGTTTTCTTTAACCTTGTCATTCTTTCCGGAGTGAGATGGAATCTCAGTGTGGTTTTAATTTGCATTTCTCAAATGACCAAAGATGCTGAAAATTTTTTCATGTATTTATTTTCCATTAGTATTCCTTCACCTGAGAACTGTGTATTCATCTCAGATGCCATTATTGGGCTGGATCTTTGAATTTTGGGGATCTGATTTTTTTAAAATTCTATATATGTTCTAGACAGAAGTCCTTTGTCTGAGGGATAGTTCACTAAGATTTTTTCCCAATTTGTGGGTGTTCTTTTGGTTATGCTGTAAATTTCTCTCAACATGCAGAAACTCTTTAACAGGACAGGATCCCAGTTATTGATTCTGGGAAGTATTTCATATACAGTTTGATTCTTGCTTATGGATTTTCTACCTACCCCATGTCTTCAAGATTTCTTCCTAATTTGTCTTTCAACAGATTTAGTGTTTCTGTTTTAATATTTAAATCTTTGATCCATTTAGACTTTAGTTTAGTGCATGGTGATAGGCATTTAGTGTTTCTGTTTTAATATTTAGATCTTTGATCCATTTAGACTTTAGTTTAGTGCATGGTGATAGGCATGGTCTAGTTTTAGTTTTCAGCATATGGAGAGCCAATTTTTCCAGCACCAGTTATTAAAGACTATCTTTCTTCCAATGAATGTGTTTAGGCCCTTTATCAAAAATAAGGTGGCTGAGTGTGTTTGTAGTTGTAGTTATATCTTCTAATCTATTCTATTGATATTCAAGTCTGTTTGTATTCTAATACCATGCTGATTTTATTATAACAGCTTTGTAGTATAACTTCAAGTTAGGGATTGTGATGCCTCTTGCCTTGCCTTTGTTGCTTAGAATTGCCTTTGCTATTTTAGTTTTCCTCTGGTTCCAGATGAATTTCAGGAGTGATTTCTCTAGATCTATGAGGTATGCTAGTGGTATTTGGAATGAGATTTCATTAAATCTGTATAGCAATTTTGGGAGAATGGCCATTTTCACAATGTTTATTTTTCCTATCCATGAATAAGGGATGTCTTTCCATTTTTTGAGGTCCTCTTCAATTTCCTTTATCAGAGTATTATAATTTTCCCTGAATAGATCTTTTACTTCTATTGTTAGATTAATTCCTAAGTATTTCATTTTTTTGGATGCTATTGTGCAGGGTTTGGCTTCTCTTATTTCTCTCTTAGTGATTGTGTTTGTTAGTGTATAAGAATGTTATTGATTTTTGAGTGTTGACTTTGTATCCAGCTACATTACTGTATTTATTATACCTAGGAGTCTTTCAATGGAGTTTTGGGGGTCTTCTATGTAGAGTATGATGTCATCTGCAAATAATGATAATTTATCTTCTTTTCCTATTCTTACTCCTTTTATTTTTCTCTCTTTTCTATTTACTTTGGCTAGTATTTCCAGCACTATATTGAATAAGAGTGGTGATAATGGAATCTTTGTCTTCTTCCTGATTTTAAGGTAAATGCATTCAGTTTTTAGCTGTTTAATATGATGCTGGCTGTTTGTTTGTCATAGATGGCTTTTGTCATAATGAGTTAAAGACCATCTATTCCAATTTTCTGTGAGGTTATTATCATGAGTAAGTGTTGGACCTTATCAAAAGCTTTTTCTGCATCTATAGAAATGATCATGTGATTCTTATTTTTGACTCTATTGATATGGTGGATTACATTATTGATTTGTGTATTTTGAACCACCCTTGCATTCTTGGGATAAATCCCACTTGGTCATGGTGAATAATTTTCTTGTTGATTTGCTGCATTCTGTTTGCCAATATTTTATTGAGAATTTTTGCATCTATGTTCATTAGGGAGATTGGCCTGTAGTTCTCTTTTTTGATTGGGTCTTTCTCAGGTTTTGGTTTATAGTAATATTTGCTTCCAGGAATGAGTTGGGGAAAATTGCTTCCCTTTCAATTTCAATGTAGAATTTCAGGAGTATAGGCATTAAATCTTTGAATTTCTTGCAAAATTCTGCAGTGAATCCATGTGGACTTGGGCTTTTCTTTGTTGGTAGGGATTTAATTACATTTTCAATTTTGTTAATTGAAATTGGGTTATTCAGAAGTCTTGACCCAGCTTTGGTAATTCATATATTTCTAGTAATCTGTCCATTTCTTCTGTGTTAACAAGCCTATGAGAGTAGAGGTTTTCAAAATAGGTATTGGTCATCTTCTGTATTTCCACATGGTCTGTAGTTATTTCACCATTTTCATTCCTTATTGCATGAATTTGAGGTTTTTTTTCTTTCATTTTTTTAAATAAGGTTGGCTAGGGGCTTATCACTTTTATTTATTCTTTCAAAGAAACAACTCTTTGATTGATTAGTTCTTTGTATTGTTTTCTTAGCCTCTTTTGCATTGATTTCTGCTCTGATCTTTATAATTTCCTCCCTTCTTTTGGCTTTCGGCTTGACTTGCTCTTCTTTTTCTAGATGTTTGAGGTGTACCATCAAGTTGTTTATCTTTGTTCATTCTGTTTTCCTGATGTGGGAATTCACTGCAGTAAATTTTCCTCTGAGGACTGCTTTCATTGTGTCCCACAGGTTCCAGTGAGATGTATTTGTATTTTGTTTGCTTGTAGATATTGTTTAATTTCTTCTTTAATTTCCTCTGTGACCCACTGATTTCTCAGGAGTGTATTATTTCTTTTATCATTAATTTCTAGTTTCATGGTGCTATGATCTGATAACATGCATGGAATAATTTCAATTCTTTTGCTTTTACCTAAGCATGTTCTGTGGGCTAGTATATGGTCTATTTTAGAGAATGTTCCATGTGCTGCTGAGAAGAATGTATATTCTTCTGATGTTGTTGGGTGGAACACTCTGTATACATCCACTAAGTCCATTGTTCATAGGTGTGATTCAGTTCTGTTATTTCTTTGCAGATTTTCTGTTTAGTTGACCTGTCCCTATTTGTCAATGGTGTGTGAAGATCTCCTGTTATAAATGTGTTATTGCTTATTTGATTTTTCAATTCTGTTAATATTTGTTTTGTATAGCTGGGTGCTCCCGAATTTGGTGCATAGATATTTAAGATTGTTATCTGTTCTTCTTGAAGTTTTCCCCTAACTAGTATGTAGTGACCTTCTTTATCTCTTCAGATCATTCTTGGTTTGAAGCTCACATTGTCTGCAAACAGGATAGCTACCCCTGCTGTTTTTGAGGATCCTGTTGCATGAAGCATTGTATCCATCCTTTGATTTTCAGTCTATGAGTTTCCTTTTGGGCTAGATGGGTTTTTTGTAGACAGTATATGGTTAGATGTTGTTTCTTGACCCATTCTGCCAGTCTGTTTCTTCAGTTGGTGAATGGAGGCCATTTACATTAATGGTTATAACTGATATATATTGGTTTATTGTTGACATGTTATCTTTCTGCTGTTGATTCCTTACCTTTCCCTCTGTTTAACTGTTTGCTTTGCTTAGTGTTCTTTTTTCTATGTCTATCTAGAGTGTCTTTCGGAAGTTTTTTTTTTTTTTTTTTTTTTTTTTTTTTTTTTTTTTTTTTTTTTTTTTTTTTTTGCAGGGTTGGTTTGGTGGTGATAATGTTCTTCAGCTGTTCTTTGTCATGGAAGTATCTTATTTCTCCATCCATTTTGAAGGACAGTTTTGCAGGGTACATCAGTCTGGGTTGGAAGTCATTTTCCTTTAGGATCTGAAATACTTTACTCCATGCTCTTCTTGACTTCATTGTTTGTATTGAGAAGTATGCTGTGATTCTGATAGGCTTTTCTTTATAGGTGTCTTTATAAGTGATCTAATAGCTTTTAATATTCTGTTCTTATGTTGGATTTCTGGAATGGTGATTATTATATGTCTGGGTGTAGTTTTATTTTGGTTATGGCTATTTGGAGTTCTATAAGCTTCACTGATCTGTCAGTCCCCATTCTCATGTTTGGGAAATGTTCAGCTATTACTTCTGTAAAAGCCTCTTGATATCATTTGTGTTGTCACCTTCTTTTTCATTTCTGCCTATCAATCATATGTTGTCTTTCTTTGCATCACCTTGCAGCTGTTGAATTGTTATTTCCTGATTCCTTGTTATTTTCAAAAGATCTTGCCTTTTTTCTTCACTAGCTGCTATTTATCTTCAAGATCTGAAATTCTATCTTCACTTTTGTTGAAGTGATTTTGCCAACTTTCAATGGAATTTTTGATTGCCTATATATCTCTTTGAATCTGTTTCATGCATTCTCTTTGTTTCCTATATTGTTTATTCAAGGTTTCTATCTTTTTGCATTGTTCCTCTAATCTTTTAACTGTCTTCTTGAGATGTGTTCAGCATTTCTTTCATTACATTTATCATTTCTTCTTTTACCTGGGAGATTATTTCTGATTTTATAGCTTCCTGGATTTGTTTCTTTACATCAGTTGTTATCATTTCAGGAATTTCAGGTGTATGGCTTACATTTTCTTCTATGTCCATGTCTCCTAGGCTTGCTTGGGTTAGGCTGGAAGTTTGAGATTGCATTTTTCTCTTTTGTTATTTTTTCTTATTTTTCCAGGTTTTGAGCAATGTTCCAAAGCTTCCCCCATGTGCTGAGAATCACCTGGCCCACTTTTGGCTCCCAGGACAGAATGCAGGACCCTGCTAGCCACTTGGAAGTTGTTGAGCATGGCCCACTTAGGCCTGTGGGGATCTCCCGTGCATCCTCCTGTGGTTTGAGACATTGGGCATGGTCTTACCAGCTGGGAGTGGTATTCCAAAGCTTCCCCCATGTGCTGGCAATCAACTTGAACATGTTTGGCTCCTGGGACTGGATTCAGGCCCCTGCTAGCTGCTTGGGAGGTCTCTGGGAATGGCCTGGTTAGGCCCACGTGGACCTCCAATGTGTGCATATTATGGTGATTTGGGATGCTGGGTGTGTTTTCATGGCTGGGTGCACTGTTCCAAAGCTCCCCTCTTGTGCTGGGAATCAGCTCATGCATGTTCAGCACCTGGGACTCCATAATTAATATTTTAAAGAATTTTTATTCTTACCTATTCACTGTTACCTTAAACACTTTTGTAAATTAAAGTTCTTCAAAACTGCATCATTTTGTGATAATTTAAAGAGTGTGACTAGAAATCTAAATGAGAGAGTGAGGAATTTAGGCAAATATGATGTTGCATTATATTTATTTGCAGTAATATAACCTGCTTTTCACAGTTAATGTAGTATATATTATTATAGTTTATAAATGTGAAAAAATAGTTTCCTGTAAGAGTTCTTGGACAAAGAGTTAAATAATACAAATGTCATATGTCTTCAGACATTTCTTTTTACCCATTTCCCTACTTTTCCTCTTGTTAAATTCGTGATTTAAAGCACAGATTTTGATTCAGACAGATATGGATTCTAATTGTAATCCTTTCCATGCAAATTTATTTTCTATTTTAAAAATGGATTAAAATCACAAGTTTCAGTGATTTTTATCTTACAGTTTTATAGGTCAGAAATAAAATATATGTTACATGGGACTGAAGTGAAAGCTTTTGCAGGACTGTGTTTGTTTCTGATGGCTGTTGGGGAGAATACAGTTCCTTGCCTTTGCTAACTCTAAAGGCTGCTCATATCCATTGGCTTGTAGCCTCATTCTCCTATCTTGAAAGCCAGAAGTGTAGCATCTCTCTGCTTTTGCTTTTCTTATTATAGCTTTGATCAAGCACCTTTAATTTTTTATTTTACAAATCTTCATGTGTAATAATATGAATATCTGAGAGTTATGGTGAAGAGTTCCTGCTTTAACATACTGTATACATGACTGGCTCAGTTCTTGACAAGTGGAATGCACCCAAACTGTCATCTCTGTGTACCTGTATCACAAGGACTGAGGCATAACGAGCAGTAAGGAAAGAGAAAGTTGGCATGTTTATAATGGTATTGATGAATCTTCTTGCTCCATACCATGTGCTTCTTTCCTTATCAAAATATCTTTATGGAAAGATTCTGGTAAGTTCTATAAGCATACATGATTTATGGGCCCTCTGGAATAATTGTTTTTCTCAGAAATGTTTATATTTGAATGCATAAAATAAAACAAATAACACAAAATTAAAATTGACATGAAAATAATAAAAATGAATAGAGAATTTTAGGCTCCAACAAGGCATATATCAATATACTCATAACCTCATAGTCTAATGCTTCTACTTTTTGACCTACTCTGTCTCTCTTGATTAGGAATGTTTCATTGCTAAGAAAGAAACAACTGCATATGTTATATTAAGAGGATAAAATTAATGAAATCATATGTTATATAAAGAGGAAAAAATTAATGACAGGGAAGTATTAAGAATAATCAACTGAGCAGCTGGGGGTTTAGCTCAGCAGCGTAAGTGCCTCCTTGGCAAATGCAAGGTCATGAGTTCAATCCCTGATACTAAAACAAACAAAAAAAAGAGAGAGAGAGAAGAATAATCAACTATATTCCATACAGCCCAATGATAGGACACATCTTTCCCTGTAGTTGTTTTCTTATTTATGGAGACTTGTTCTCAATTGTCCAAGGCTTGTGAGTCAAACATGACCATCTCTGCCCATGACCATGCTCACAGATTTCGGGAAAACTCTCCCTTTTATCTGCCACCTTATAACAAAGCTTTCTACTGAATGTCACCAACTACTGTATTTTCTAAAGAAGGTCTTAAATGTAAAACAAAGCAACTAATATATCTTCTAAAGAAGTCTTAAATGTAAAACAAAGCAATCTTAGTTAAGACTAAATATTATATCCATTTGTAGCATGTGCTATAATCTGCCTAGAAAATAAGACATTAGAAGTCTTTATTCTTTTGTAAACTAGATAATCTCATTTTATGCACTTAATTTTGGGAAAATAGGAAGTAGAATTTTTTGTTGTTGTTATTGTTTACTTATATTGTGTGAATGTGTCCTCTAAAGATACTTGTGTTTCTATTTACATCTATATATTTATCAATGTGTATATTTGTATCTGCATCTGGATCTATATCCATCTCTCTATATATATACGTACCTACATATTTTAGTTTTAATTTTGGTGCCAGAAAAAATAGTCTTTGGTTAATGCCTGCATTTGCTTCTCAGTGCCTAGTAGTGACTGGCCAGATTTTGGGTCTAAATGAAAGTTTACCAAAAACTCCCAACCTATTTTGCTTCTGGGGACAATCCATGTTCTAATTACTGGAACAATTAACAGAGGCTATACAACTCGGACTCTTCAGGCATAGGGTGAAGGCAAGTACTTTCAGAATAGAATGAGAGAGTAAGAAGGGAAAATTGGAAAAGAAATATACAGGAGGATCTTACCACATAGACTGGCAGACTTTACTTTTCAGAAGCATGAGAGTTTATCTTGGGCATTAGATTTTTTAATCAAAAAAGTGCCACATCTTTTGAACATGATTACTTATATTTAAAAGTGCATATTTTCACTTGTTGGTGCATATTTTCACATGTCCTAAGACATGGTAAGGGAAACACACCAAATATATCTTCTCAATATAAAAAAGGGATTTTCAGAGATCCTTATAGCAATAGTGAAATTGGAGTAATGCTTCTTTATATATAAAATTGCACATGAGATGACATTTGATTAAATTGGAGAAGTAATATAAAAGAAATAATCTAAAGCTTACTTACAGGGTCACTGTGATTTTATTATTCCTGGTGAATGTTATTTAAAATTTGAACCATTTTCTCAAGAAAGATTTTCTTAAAACTTCAAGTTTTCCTTATATTGTAATTTGAAAGTAATAGTGTATTATATCTAGCTGTGGACCATAACCTAAATAGATATTTCTGGATAATATTCAGGGTCCTGATAATATGGCCATTTGGAAATACTCCTTGAAAATGATTGCTTACTCTTATGAAAGGAGAAAAGAATGGATTTCTTGCTTTGTGTATTTTGGGATAACAACCCTAATTAAGCATTAATTCTATATGAAAACTAAGAAAATGTTAAAGTTGTCTATTCATTTGGCAATATTAAACTCTGAAAGGTGGTTGCTTTCAAAAGCATCAATAAATCATACATGCAGATAGTAAGTTTCACCAAGAAGCAAACCCAAGCCATCTGTTTCCAAAGTTCAGAAACTCTTTAGCCCAGTGGGCTTCTTTCTCAGGCACTGCTCCTATAGCTAATTCTTATAAAATCTTTTTCCTTAGAAAGAATTTAAGGCATTATTAATTATTAAACAAACTTGAGTAAACCCAGGATCAAGTCATTTGTCACTTGAAATACATGACTATATTTAGTGATCCATAATGCAGTGGCTTCTCTAATCCTCAGACTCATCAGCTGAAAAGGGAGGTGATAACAACCTCTATTTCCTTGGGAAATTTTTGGGGATCTAGGAGCAGAATATGGTGTAAAGTGCTTAGCATACAAACTGTGAGAAAAGAAAAAAATAAATTATTACTACTTTACAATTAACAGAAAACAGGCATAACAAATTAGGCATCCTGTTTGTGTTCTACTAGCATATATGTTTTTAGTTCCATGTGATAAACAGAGATTTATTAGAAAACATTTAGTGACATCACAGAAACTTCAGACAATAGTTGTGACTAACACTATTATTTCTCCTTATATATTATTATTATAGTTTTTCTTTTTTCCAAAGACAACTGAGCAGACTGATAGGTAGGTAGACAGATGATAGATAGATAGATAGATAGATAGACAGACAGACAGATAGATAGGAATTAACTACAAAAGTAAATGCATGCCATATCACTAACTGTCATGCCTTTACATTTTCCTGGGATTTTGCATACATATTTTTAATGACATCTAAATATTTTCCAAGTTAAAGAATGTACATTTCAGAATTTTTTCTTTCTTAAAAATATATTTAACATTTTTACATATTCATCCTTCAACCCTCACCAGTCCTATTTTAAATTTATTTTCTGTATCCTCAGCTCTGTGTACAGCTCTGGATAATTTTCTACTTTCTGGAAGAAAGCACTGTTTTGAGGATATATGAATATTTCAAAACTACTGCACTCCAGTCTTTAGAATCACTTAACTGTTCCACACGTACTTCTGCCTAGTTTTGTTCCCGTCTCCTCTCTAGCAATCTTCTCTGAAGGAGTCCTTTCTCTCTACTCTTTCTCCAGACTTCAAAGTTGGTTTCCCTAATCTTACAACTGCCAACTAATGGAGATATTTGCCTGCAGTGAAGATCTGAGGGAAACTGAGCCATGGCCTAATCAACTTGCTTTCCCAAACCTGCTGTCAGTGCCGACAGTAAGGAATCTTCTCTCTGCCATGAAAGCCATTTGAAAATTGTGTTGTGAACACCCTCTTCTAACCTGCAACATTTGGAAATTCATTGAATATTAACTCCAGCCTGTGTCCTTGGCACTAGGGTTGTTCCTGGCATCAAAGGTTGAGTTGACAGTGGCTTCCTTGTGGCGCTGTTTACAGGGCGAAGAAGAGTTGTCATGAGGACCAGTGTGTTTGCACAGTGTCACATCTACCCAGGAGTCACAAATGTGACAAGCAAACTCTAAAGTTTCCTAAGTGTTAATATTTAAGAGTGAGGTGGAGCCAGGAATTTGTAAATCAGCTATTTTACTTTGAACAGACTGCTAGCCAGTTGTGACATTGTTGAGGAAATTGACAGGTTGTTTGCTGTTGTTTCTTCTTTTTGAAATTTAACCTCTTGAAAAAGCTGCAGTCTGGGCTGTCCTATGTCTACACCTAGGCCACCAGAGGAGATCACTTAAAATTGTTTTTGATCATGGCTAAGAATTCCCCTCCAGCAACTTTCTTTCTTCTTTTTAAGTCATTTTGACAGAGCTTTTTTTCTGGATACAATTTTTGTGTCTTTTGAAACCTTGAGGGCAGAGTACTTAGAATAGGACATTTACTGGTGGAATTTCCTTCTACTTATATTGTAAAAAGAGAAAGTTTTACAAATTTTCACACCTCTAGTGGATGGCTCTTAAAACCAGTTACATATTTATTTCCATGCAATAGCATTTTGGATGTCTGACTCTGTAGGTATATTTTTAGTCATATGCAAACTTTGGAACTTTATCACAGCTTCATGACTTTTGCATTGCAAACAACAGTTTACCACTTGCAAGTAGCTTCAAAGGAAGTTAGTAGGGAAGGAAAAGCTTTGGAGTGAAATCAGTCCCAGGATATTTATACCCTCAATAGGTCTCTCCATGTGGTGGATGGGGTATGGAATAATATGATGATTCATGATATTTCTTTCAAATTACAATTGGTCTGAGTTGTTCTGTACCAGAAATAACCCTACAAAAATAGCCCAAACTGACTGTTTTGATTTTCTGTTGTTATTGTCTCAAATGTCAGTTAGTGGAATTCCTTGGAAAGGAGACTTTGAAACAGTCAACCATGTTGGTAAAATAATGTTTTGTTTGGAAATATCACAGACTGCTGCTTCAAAGTGCTTAATGAATGGCTATGTGTGTGCTACTACAAGATTAGTTTTTTAAAGGAAACTGGAAAACATGAAATATAAACCTACATATTGAAGATTTGTGCCAAATAAAAAGTTCCGCACATTTTTATAAAGAAAATTTTTGCCAAGTGTTTGCCAAAATCCTATTGAAAAGTCATAAATAAATTGGGAAAGTCTGTGAATGGATTCCCAGTGTTTCTATGTGCATTGCCAAGGAATCACTGCTCACTGGGGAAGAGATGGGAGAAGAAATTTACTTCAGTGTACACCAGTGTCCTGCCATTCAGACTGTGGCTTCAAAGTCGTGATTGCAAAGCATTAATTCCCATAAATGTTCTGCAAACAGTGGACCAGACAGGGGAGAAATTTTATAATTTGTAGGTTCCTGTGGAAAAAGAAATGTTGGTGTCTCATTCCCTAAAACCTTGAAATATAGATTTTATTTTTCTATCTAGAGTTATTCAGCTTCATTATTAAACAAAGAAGCTATAAAATCCAAAAAATGGGAAAATAATTTTATAGATTATAAATTTTAAAGCAGCAGCGAAGGTGTAAAATGTTTTTCAAGCCAGAATTTAATTGACAGTGCTCTAAATATAATAAATATCATTTCCTGGACCTACAATAAGCAATGTGGTAACTGCTTTAATTACTTATGATTAGGCTAACATTTTAGATCTTCATAAAGTAAAAAGCATAGCTCCTATTTTATAGTATCTTAATTATTTTTTCCAGAGGTTAGGAAATTCTTTTGAAATTGTTTATCTAGCAAAATAGTAAGTTAAGCTTTTGAGCAGAATTATGACTTACTCTAAAAATTGTGCTCTGAATAATTATATTCTAATGATTTCCATATGTCACTCATACGGAAAAGTATCTTGCTTGACATCAAAAAACAAGTTTAAAATTTCATTTTTAAGATAAATTTATCCAAAATACTAATCTGGTATCTTTGGAACAAAATTAATATTTCTTTGCAAAAAGCCTTTTGCAAGTTCTTCCACCATCTCTCATATTATTTATACAGTCATAACTGCAGCCACTACCTTTGGTTTTAATGTGAACAAAGGCCCACAAATACAAAGTACAGCTGCTGCAGCCTTCTCATGTCAGTCATTATGAATCTAGGAGACTGTGCTCTTCTCTTTGAGGTCAGTGTCACACTTCTATTTCTCATCAGGGTGCTCCAGGTAAATATTTCCGGTAATATGAGTTTGCATTAAAAAAAAATATTTGCCATTGATGATCTCATCCTGTTGCCTCTTACCGGGCAATGAAACATTATTTTCATAATTTCACTATCCTGATAAAAATTAGCCAGTAGCTCAATATTGCCTATTGCCCAATGTCAAGTCCCTTAGTTCTTCCGAGACCTACAACAAAGTTTCTTCCCAATATTTTCTTCCTCTCTCTTTACTCTTCTGCGTGGACTTTTAGTCTCTACTCTGAATTTCCCATTCTCCTACCACTTATGTATTTGTTTTCATCTAAGAATCATGCTTTGTTTCTCTCCAGTGATAAAATCACACCAATCATTGTGAATCTACTTCACAATTAATTTCTTCTTCCAAGTTGTCAGTTTAGCAGCATTTCTCTCATCTGATGAGGGTAATACTGGTAGTTGATCTATCAGTCAACTACAACAAAAAGAGTAGCTAAAGAAAAAATCATAACATATCTAGATCGTAAATATTCCAGTTTAAATTTTAAAATATGTAATTATATTAAGCTTTTTATTTTTTTATTTTATTTTAAAGAGGATAAAACAGAATAAAGCTAATCAAAACAAACCAGAGTAAGAGTTACAGGAATTCAAAACCTTAAAAAATCAACAATAGTTACCATAATGTCTTTTGATGTCTGCAAAAGAGCTGCAGACAACTTCGGGCATAGTAAAAATCAAACAGAACAGAATAAAATAATAACAAAAAAAGCTAAACAATGAATAGAATAAAGGATTTCAAAACAAGCCAATAGTAAATCTAAAATTGCTACCATAATATGTCTTGCTATTTTTGAAATAGCTGCTCCTGCCGTTGGATTTCACATAATCAAACAAAACAAAAGAGAATAAAATCCATCCCAACAAAACAATTGAAATAATATAGGACCTCAAAACAAGAACATATGGAGTCAGCAATGGCTGTAACCCGCAGAAGGAGATTCCCCTAGATGACACACTGCTTACCACTATTCTTTGAACCTATGATCAGACCACTAGCCTTAGATCTGCAATATTACTGTGACACCAAGTACCACAGTCATCCAATTGCATCTTACATCAAAAGCCATCATAACAGCCTGTGTTTCTCTGAATAAGTTGGTCTCTTACACAAGGTCTGGGAGGGGGTGGATTGGTACTTCTGATTGCCAGCCCTTGTGCCAGAAAGGGCTGGGGTCTGGCTGTTCCCAGTCTGGTGGGGGCCCACACATGGCACTGATTCCCAGACTGGGCTTGCTTGATAGTGTGGCCTTGTTCTCCCTCTCTCAAGTCCTCAAAAGGCAGTAATTCATGGGGAAAGGCTTGGGTCTGGCTGTTCCCCATCCGGTGACAGCTTGCACATGGCATTGGTTCCCAGACTGGGCTTGCTTGCTTATTAAGCTTTTTATATAGGAATCTTTTCCGTAATTAAGAGCCTGCTGCCAAGAATTCCATAGCATCTTTTTTACACAGAACATAGCCATGGTGCATCCCCCACAACTTTCATCTTGGTTTATTTAAAGTAAAGCAAGAACATTCCAAGTATTCTGAGTACAAAAATTCTAAGTTTCTGTGGAGTTTCCTAGTTAATCTTTTACATTTCCTGGCAATAATTAAGTTAATTAGTCAGTATTGTTATTAATTCATTCAAGCCTATACGAAACAATCTAACTTCCATTTAGCCCCTTCTCCAACATTTGCTTTATGTCCCACATGCTCTATTAACGTACTTTATATTATTTTAATAACAAGTACTAGTGACAGTTTGATAGAAACACACGTGGACAGCATACTACTTAACAGACCCAAACAAAGGCTCAGATATCCTAGAGGGTCACCCACTAGCCAGGAGCAACCTATGACAAAGGGCAATGTATTTTACAGAGTGAAATAGAAGTGACATTATCCCAAAGGACTGGTTAAGTAGATGGTAAAGAGAGAGTCTTCTCATTTATATTTATAGTCTAACTCATTACTTGGCTCTGATTATATGCTGCTTTTTAGGGGATAATTATCTTTCTGTGTAAACTGTTTTCATTGGCTTCCCAGTGGAAGAACGTTGTTTAAGATTCCTTTAGAAGCTTCTTCATAGCAAAATATAATAAAATTACATTGAAAAAACATATGACTATTTAATAAATTATTGTTACTGATTAAATTCATATGGGAAGGTGAAGTGAAAAGACTTTAGAAATCCATAAAAAGGAAACACTGAAGTTTATGACATCAAACAATACACTATAATTTGGATTGAGACAGATAATCAGAATGCAAGAACATTTAGGAAACTAACAATATGGTTCTTGCACTAATTTTTTTGATACATTGTGGACATGATCCAGTGTCCAAGGCATAAAACTGTTAATGGGGATAATTGTTCATAAATATGTTTTTTTCTTTGCTAGAATGAGGATTGAAGAAATGAAATAATACTCTAGAAATTCAAAAATTTTAAATTTTTTTTATTACATTGTCTAGACACTGATAAATCACTCTATCATTCTTAGCTTAACAAAAGAGAAAAAGGAAAGACTGGGAGATTTGTCCAAGGTCACAGAGCAAGTGGTCTAAACATAGCAACCAACCACAGGGTACCCAAAATGTTCTTAGTCAAAAGACTTAATAGCTTTTTACCAAAAATAACTATTTCAGTCAAAGAGAGAGGGATAATTGCTAGTTCCATGGACAACATAAGAAACCACATCATTTCAGCCCAGAGAGCAACATTAAATGCCCACCCACTTGTCCCTTGCATATTTATCTCCTCCAGCTGTGAGACCCTCTTCTTTTTGGCTTCTCTTTGACCCAGAAAAATGATCTAATGGGTGTATAAATTCTAGAACAGTTGGAAAGGCATAGTGCATAAAAAGTGCCACTGCACTAGACAAGCAAATATTTAATCCTTGGATCACCCTTCCTTGCTTACGACATCCTTGCTCAGTCAAGGACCCAGCCAATTCTTTGCAGAGACTGAGGTGATTCTGCATCTGTCAAGACAGAGATAAATGTGTCGGAAAGGAAAATTTAGCCTGGACTCAGTTTCAGCAACAGGTAACCATTTGCTGGGACTAACAACACTTTCTTTTTCTGTCTGTGCAATGAGCTATTGGAAGTTCTTGGGTTAGTCTTTGCTAACTGCATATGTGGTTGTGACAGATACCTTGACTAAAGTGGCTGCTCTTGCAAGAGCTTGAGATTTATTAGTTAAAGATGTGTTTGTTTAAAACAGAGGTCAAAAACTGGTGGCTCCCAGTGCCATTCAACTTTTAGTATATTCTTGTGACCTATGCACGTGGCTATTTATTCATTTTTTAAAAGTACAAATAGATTTAATGAGCAGTTATCAATTTCTGTGGTGTACATATTTTGGTGTTTGTTTGTTTGCTTGTTTTTCTATGGTGTACATATTTTGAAAACATCTAGTTTCAAGCCACCAACACAATATTTACAAATATGGGCTTTGGAAGTGGTTGATAGTAGTACCTTATTACATAGGTTTTCTACGTCACAGTTATGATAGATTGAAGTAAACCCAAATGCATATAATGGAAAATGTAGTGGCACAAATAAAAAATGATGAATTTTGAGTGTTCCTCATATTTGTTTCAAAAAATTAATTATAAGTTTTTAATGTATAGTTTCATAAAGCCTTTTTTAAAAACTGAATCTCAAAAATTCCACAAAATTTAACAATAGCTGCTGTGAATCAGTATGAGCCAGAAGTAAGCATATCATGACAATAATAGCAGTTACCCATCGTGGCTCAGGCTTGAGAGTCTGTATTTAAATCCCAGCTCTTCCGCTTAACTAGCTGTGTGATCTTATCCAGACTCCTGAACTACATAGAACCTCCATTTTCTGAAAAGGAAAAATAAAATTCATGCTTTTTAGTGGGTTTAAAGCAATGAATAAATAAAACAGACTAACAGAAGGGTTAGCACTAGATTTGGCATATAGTAATCACTCAGTAAATAAGAACAATTGTTTATTTTAACTCTACATGGGAATTACCTCATTAGATTTGTTTTGGTGCTACCTTGAAAATTCACCAAAACCACCTCAAAGAAATGAGGATTTTAATAAAACAGGAAAGAAAGAAACTAGGGAGACCAGAGAAGCCTGAGGTCAAAAGTAAAATTAAGGTACTGAAAAAGAGAAAGGAAAAATGGTACCAAAAGATACAGTATTAGAAAGAAGTTTTCCTAAGGCAAACTATAGTTTAAAGATTCATTCTGAGTTCCTCACCAAAATTGTATAATCTCTGCATAAATGATCAAAGTCATTTGAGCTGCAGCAAGCATCAAACAGTGTCATCCTATGTCTGGTTTAGCTAATGGGATCGATCACAGATTTGTGAGCTACACTTGATCAGTTCCATTGCTTTTATCCTGAAGCCTGGATTTCATACTCGGTCAGATGCTGCCAGGTTACTCTAGGAGCACTTAAGAAAAGGAACCAAAGTTGAAGAGGTGGATAAAATGAAATTCCAACATAATGGAATTATGGACATGCAGAAAGCAGAGGGGGTGGGAGGGAAAGAGAGAGAGATTAAGAGAGCGGGGAGATAAATGATGACTTCTCAGTTCTGGGGAAGTCTGGTTTGCCTTGTAATGGTTCCTGTGACATATACCATTTCCTTTACAATAAATTTATTTTCTCAAAGCCAGTTTGAATAGGTACCCATTCCTTACAAACCAGAAGATGCCAAGCTTGATAGTCTCTACCATACCTAAATATATAAAATACTAAAATATATAAAATCACAGTATTTGTGAAATAACATAAGATTGAAGAGATGAGATGCCAGCCCCTTTTCTTTGCACAGAATCGATGGGCTCTTTGGACTCCAAAGAAACTAAACTTCTTGCACATCACTGATATTAAGCTAATCATTGAGCTTATTCTAATGCTCAAGTCAGTGAACATCAGATAGTGCTATAACCCTCTGCCAGAAATGATGAGAGTATGCTAGTGTTGGGATATCCACAGACTGAAGAAGTCTAGAAAATGCTACTCTTCTCAAAGACTCCAGCCCATATTTCTTTGTCTGCTGTTTTCCACGCAAATAGTCAAACAGAAAAAAAGAAGCAGAGAGTTAGTAAGCCTAAAACCAGGGTTACAGCACAGGCTTTCCAGTCAGATGAACCAGTTTTCAAATACTTATCTTAATGAGCTACATGATTGTAGATAAGAGATATGATCTCTTTAAGGCCTACTTTCACCTTTGAAAAAGGCAAACATAAATAAAATGATCTAATATAGAGAGTTGTTAGAAGACTGAATAAAATAATGTATAGAAGTCTCTTTGTTGTGGATTAAAAACTGATGGTCAACTTAACACCAGCTGAATTAAATCAGCATGGGGCTGAGGGTAGATGTTCCACCAGAGAAAAGTTGACAGCATAAAGAGACAGGGAGAAGACGAGCTAGATATTGTGGGTTTCTCTAAGTGTTACTGTTTGAGCTGTTGGTTCTCCTGGAAGAGCTTGTCATGACTAGCTTCCCCAGTATGAGTTCAACCATTGTCATTGAAGGAACTTGGGACCTTGTTGGGGAGTGGCAGTGGTTCACATCTGGGGAGCTCTGATCCTTACATCTAGCATCACTTCCTGGCTCTGGAGGAGAAGATGTATGCCGTTTAATATCCAGGAGACACTCTTCATGCTGGCTTTCTGGCATGTACTCGACTGTTCTTATCCAGTCAGAGGAGCTCGGGACCTCCATGTCACTGAGGATGGCTGTGGTACTTTTCAGGGCAGCTCTGGTTCTTATTTTGAGCATGACTTCTCAGCTCCAGTGTAGAACCCTCAACCTATCAGCACAGCTCCTTCACCCCTCTGGCATAGACTTTCTAGTTTCCACCACTGACCTTTTGGCCTTCCCAGTGCGGATCCATAAAACATACATGTGAGTCCTTCTAGTGGGCTCTAGGCCTCCAGTTGGACTCATGGGAGGCCTTGTCGTGGGCTCTAGGTCTTATCTGGACTCGTATAGGACATTACTGTGGGATGCAGGCCATTGGCTGAATATTCTGAGTCTTTGGTGTTGTGGACAGATTTCCTGTACTTTCTTGGGTTTAACTCTGGGTGACCATCATAAAAAAATATTATCAATTCTGTGTCCTGATTCTCATTTTTCTCCTCACAACCTTGCCTACAACACTCTTTTACACAGTTAGCATTCCCTAAATATTAAATTATTCTTGATCTTAATATTTTTAGTGGTAACAGGTGAAGCAAGAGTCAATTTCAGTGGGTATTTTCATTTCAAGGATATAGGGATTTTTTTCCTCAATGCCACCTTACATCTTCAGTATGAGCATCAATTCAGTTTTTCCCTGAAAACAGGTACTTACTAAACCATTTCCTGAGGATGAACATGACTGTGGGATGCAGGCCATTGGCTGAGTTCAGAGTATAGTTGAAATTTAATGTGCTTTGAAAATGAGAACTTTTACACTGAGTGATTAAAAATGTGGCAGTAAATGTAAGAAACCTTGAATGTTAAAAGTCAGCATTAAAAATAAGCAATGCCTTTCCTGGACCTTCTCTTAGGCAGAGCTAACAAAGATCATTAGCCCAAAAGCTCAAATCAGGAAATACTTTGTAAGCATATTTATGCTTCATTAATGCAGAAGAACCAGAGTGTTTCAGCTAGGAGCAATGTATAATGCAACATAATTAAACAGGTGGAGATGGCTCTACCTAGAAAGTTTAATGGACACTGTTAGAACTTAAAAAAAAAAAAAAACTCTTACGATTTTTCTTTATTAGCAAGATCAAAGTAATCTAGGGCAGTGATTCTGAAGCTCCTGTAGCATATGGATAAACTTAAAGAACTTGTTTTAAGAAGTATTTTCTCAAGTCTCACCCCTAGACATTCAAAGTCAGTAATTCTATAGCGCTAACCATTTATCTTTTTATCAAGCTCTCCAGATAATTAGAATCCAGTCCTACTTTGAAAAACACTGATCTAGAATCTCAGATTGAATAACTCTTTGCATAAGAAGGAAGCAAGACTTTGGAAAGAGCTTTTCTCAGCAGGCTCAGAATGGAATGCAGAACTAATTCTTTAAAAAAGAGCAACAAGCAATTCAAACTATTCAAGTCTTTTCAAGTAATGTATCTTGACTTTCACTGAATTTTAGAAAGTGGGATCTGTGCATGTTTCAGGTGTCAGATACCAGGTGTCAGCATGAGCTCATTCTGTCCCGGGGAAAAAAATGACTAATGCAGAACAGCAGAAGCATGGAAGAATCAATTTCGCTGAATCACGCAGTGCACAGGAGAGATAGTTTTCAGTATCCCACAGACATAAATAGTGAAACATACATTTCTGCAATGGTAGCTATGACATAACTCCTTTTAAAACAACTCAAAATCTAAGGAATTCTAAGAGCACTCTTGGGAGACTGGGACAAAAGGATTGCAAATTCTAGTCCAGCCTAGGTAATTTAGTGACTTGACAAAATCCTGTCTCAAAACTTTTTTAAAAAAGACTGGGCATGTAGCTCAGTGTGATGGCCCTGAATTTAATCCCCAGCATATTACTACAAAGACAAATAAGCAAACAAAAAGTCAGAAATTTTAAATTTCAGTAATAATACATTTTTGTTGCTATATTGATGCTGAGTCTATCCAGTCAAGGAAAGAAGCAGTTCAGATTTCTGCAGTGGTTGCTGGGTTGGTATTTGGCCATTAGAAGGCTAACTTCATTGCTGATAAAAATTTCTCTGCCATCGATTGGATTTGATATTTCAAAATTTTATTTCTGTTCAAATGTTTTGTAATAAAGTGTTTTCTATATGTCAGGCACTTCTTTAAACACTTCCCTTAGAAAGGGGCCTATTTAGCCCTCATATCCTATGATGTGCCCATAATTTCACTAATCCTATGGGGTTAATGTTCTCTTATAAAGGAACATACTGAGGCACACAGAGGTTCAGTAACATATTCAAAGTCAATGCCATGGGTTATTTTATGTGCCAGTTTGGTTGGCCACAGTGCCCAGATATTTGCCAAATACCCTGTTTCTAGGAGGACATTTTTGAATGAGACTTGTATTTAAATTAGCAGACTCTGAGGAAAGCCAGTTGCCTCCCACACTATCAATGAACTCCACCCAATCTGTTGAAGGCTTAGACAGCACGAAAAGCTGACCTACCCAGCGTAACAGGGAGTCCTTCAGCAGACAGCCTTTCAACCTCACTTGTACTACTACGCTACCTGGCTTGCTGGAAAACTGCCCTGGACTCAAATGCAAATCTTTCCTGAGTCTCTAGATCTCCAGCCTTCTCCACCAGTTGTGAACTCAGAAGGCCTCCACAATCATGAGAGCAAATACCTTAAAATAAACCTCTTTCTCTCTGTAGCCAGACATTTATCTTATCTGTTCTCTGGGAAAACTCACACAACAACAGTTACACAATAACAGTACAAAAGCCAGATTTGATTCCAGGCACCCTGACTCTGCAGGTGGAGAATAAGGTCTACTTTGTACTTCTAGAGGTAAGCCAAGGATCTCTTTTATAAATTCAGAGTCATTGGTGAGTATAGTATTCTTCATGGTTTTTATACTAATGACATAGTTCAAATGGGCACAATAAAATTCAGGACATACAAAGCTCCTGGCAGTGATACTGAAAAACCTAATGTCATACATGTTGTAAATATTGTATGTGTTTTGAGTACATCCCACTGGCAAAAGAAAAACTATTAGAGCATAAGAGATTCCGTGGGCAGTTGTTTGTTTTCTTTTAAATCTTTACCTTGCTCTCTGCTAAGTGAACCTTTTCCTACAAGAATCTACCAATACTTGTTAGTAGTAGGCAAATTTTAAAATACCACTTTAAAGTTTTATTTTATTGCATAATTAAATAATAATAAGACAGTATGCTTTTTCTGGTTTCATAATGTATGTATATATGTCTAAAATCATTTTCCTTTTTGAAATCCGAATTTAATTTTTAACCCTTAGGGAAAAGTGACCATGAAAACATGACTTCAGTTCATGTTTTTAATTCAAAATTAGACCTCAGTCATTTCAGTGTCCAAAAAATTCAATAAAGAGGGAAAAGATAAGGGCATTCCAAATCTTCCTTTCATTAAAAATTAGTTTTAGATCTATACAAAGAGGCCAATAACGGTGTTAAAAAGTCAAGAGAAGTCCCTGCCAACCCACACACTGAGTGTGAAGTCTGCAGGCTTTGCTGGTACAGATCAGCTTTTACTCTAGGCATAGGTGGCTGGATTGAGCACTGAACTAGAAGGTTGAGAGTTCCAGAAAAATAGAGCTTCTACACACAAAGAAAACACTTAGCTAAGGTTCAGGACCACTGCATCCTTTCTGGTTTTCATTCGTGGCTCAAGTGTTGTCTATAATTTCCCTGACCTAAAATATTAACTATGAAATTTATATACAGTAGAGGAGGAAGAATGAATTGTTCTGCTTAAGACAGGCTGAGTCACTGTAGTTAGATTCAATCAGTGTTAAGAGAGAGAGAGATGGAACACTTGGTTAGTTTCCATCCCACACAAATGTCTAGACACAAAAAACATTGTGTCCAGACCTGGCTCTGACTATTCTTATTAAAAGCTTCATGTAAAATGTCACTGGTTATAGGGGTTTGTTTCTATTATCTTTGAACTTAATGTATATTATTCTACTTTTGTCAACATCCATTCCCATTTTCTATAAGCTTTAAGCAATCCCATGTGTGGAGTAAATTTAAATACTTTGGAATGTGGCTGGCCTCTGTAATCTGGTTATACAATCACTACTCTCCCTCTCCAAATTTCATGTAACTGTCAATTTTAAGCATGAGTTGTCTGAGGTATTTACCTCCTGTAGTTTAAAACAGGCACTAAATGTGTACAAATGTAACCTTGACCTACTACTATGGACATCTATATTTTCTAAAAAGAAAATGGACTCTCAAGAAAGCCTGAATGCTTATCTGCTGTTCACAATTGCTTAATAATCCAAAACAATGCTCCAAAGTATATACTCCCAATGTCAGATCTTTATCTGTCTGTTGAGGCTCTTCCCACCAGACATTCAGCTTCTAGTACATTCTGTACAGAATATAGCCAGAATTTCAAGGATGTCAGTTTAGATATTAAATAGATAAGTCAGCATCAAAGTCCTCAGGACTTATTTTTCTTCAAAAGTATGGTATGACCAGCCTCTTTATGTTTAAACTCTGCAGAAACAGAGAACATGCTCTTTTATAAAATTGTGCTTAATAAAATACCACCCTAAATTGACTGCAAAGCAGGCTAGACATGGGCCTCATAAAAATGCGTGGTGCATATACTATTTGCTGAGATTTAGATCTTCCCCGTTTTCAATCTGCTGCTATATTTCATTTTTTAAAATTTTTTTAAGATTGAGCTCTAAACATAAAGGGATGGAGGAAATCATGAACAAGGAAAAGCAAAGAGAGCAGAGCTAATCCAAGGAAGCACTGGCCTGGTCTCTAGTGATACTGCAACACAGTTTTGTGTATTATTTATGCATTTCAGAGATGGGCTATGTTAGACCAACAAAAGAATATTTTTCAAAAATAAATCGGAAAACTTTAGAAAGCGTAAGATGAGCTTAGGGAAAATATACTTGCCTTTGTCCAAAAACAAATCAATATTATCCTTTTAAAAGGAAGCTTTGGGAAAAAAATCACTAAATAATATATTGTCTTCCTAACATCGATGGCTCTGTTTTTATACTGGCATTTTAATTGATTATCTCTGCTCTTTTTTCTGCTTTTTGGTCAATCTTTATAATAAACAATTTTGTGTAATCAGATTGACCAAGTAATAGATCAAATTCTGTTGGTAAAGAAATGTAGTCTTAAACATCTAGCTTAAGCCATTAAACCATTGATTAATCAAACAAAAATAACATCATATTTTTGCTTTAATTATTTGTCTCAGTTATATGTCAGCCTTTCTTCTAGTGGTTAAAAACTTGGTCAATAAAAGCTTGCCCCTGAGGAAAGAACTCAGTTGTTCCGTATATTATAAAAAGCCTTGATGGAACACTGAGCAGACTGTAATTCTTTCCTTTCAAAAGGAAAATGTGAAATGTTTTTCTGCAGCTTTTAGGTTCTGATCTCAAAGCTAAACAAATTATTTTTACCAATTTGAACTAGCTATATCACATCAGAATTATGAATGAAATGTTATAAGAATTTCAAGATTCTGTGCTTACTTTTCTGAGTAAAACCCAACCTGTTGGAAATACCATTATCAATAACATAGTGGCTATTTAATTCTCTTGAGTCTTCAAAAGCTGCAATCACTTCAAAACTTCAGCTTGATTAGTGTTTTGTATCTAAAGACAAGGACATTCAAAAGAGAAAAATTATATAAAAATCATAATTTTTGCTTCAGGCTAAGCCTGAAGCAGTACGCTCTTTGGTTATGCTTTTGGAGTTTGGGAAAGTGCTGTGTTTGGCCTGCATGCAGAAAGGTGGTGAACTACTTTCAATCTCTCCTTCACCTGTTGGGAAGCAGAGCCACTGTGAAAGTCTGGTCCAATTACATTCCAGCCAATTCCCGGCAAGAAGACTGGGACTCCTCAGGGGCACAGATTCCTTCATTATCCCTTTATTGGTTTGTTGACTAAGGAGGAGTGAGACTGGAAGTGACTTTTGAAAATGAGTATATTTTGCAGAGTTGTCTATTGCCAGAAACAGAGATGCTCAATATTGCTTCTAGGAAAGTTATTATCCTGAAACATTGTGATGCAGAGAGCTGGTGGTGGTGGATAGAAAATGTGGCTGGAGATATGGAAACAAAATAATTCTAGACTTGCAGAATGTTAGTAGTACTGGCACTTCTGTATTATGGAGTGGTGTGCTAGACAATGCTGAAAAATTAAGAGTTGCATCTGACCTAGATAATCACAATATAGTTAGAAAGATGTACATGCAAATGGATAACTGTGCAAACCAATACAATGTGTGTAACGACATTTGAACTACATACAGAACCTGGAAATGGTACAGATATGGATGGGATAATTGTTCTGAAAACAGGTTCAGGGTTCTTATATGTTAAAATAAGAGGAAATGTTTGAGCTGGGGATATAACTCAGTGGTATAAGTATCTGCCTGGAAAATGCAAGGTTATGAGTTTGATCCCTGGTTAAAAAAATTTTTTTTATGGATTTTCCCAAAATCATATAATTTATTGTTTAATTTCTTAAGGAAATTATCACATGGGGGTTACTCATTTTCACATGATCTCAACTAAGAAGAAGCTGGGTTGAAGGAAATGTTAAGAGCAAGGAAAAAATTAGGCCAGTATATGAAAGGCATTTGGAAAATCATGTGCTACTTACTCATTGTGACACACTCCAATTCCAGAATTAACATTACGGAAACAAGTAAAACAAAAAAAGAATAAAAACACCAAAAAATCAGCAGCAGCTTCACTTACTGGGGAATGCACTAGCAAACACATGCAACAAAGGAGCAAAGAAAGGCAATACAGCATTTCTAGTGAAAACAGCTTTCTACGAAGGTGAAAATTTGAACATCAGCAGCATCCACTATAGTAGTCATTAGCCTTATGTGTCTATTGAGACTTTGAATTGTTTCTAGTTAATTTCAATGTTTTTCTTTACATTTGTTAAATTAAATTGAAAATTAATTTTTCTGCTGGCTTTGTCTCAGTCCAAGTCTCAGAAATAGCACTACAGGTGAGGAGCACTTCTTTTTATTTTCAAATCTTTCATAGTTCTATTAATTGATTTTGATCAAATATCTCTACCTCATTTTCCTCTATCAAATGGTGCTAACAATTCATAATCCCTAAGCAACATCAATGATGCTGTGTGACTTAAGTATAAGATCCTTAAGTATAGGTGCCTTATTGGTAGAATTCTAAGTCCAAAATACTTGGAAATTAATATAGAATTTGTATAGAATTATATTGTGTAGTGCAATGTAGAAAAATGGTTATGAGAAGATCTCTGCTTGAAAGCTTGAGGGATAGTAGAAAGATAAAAGATTTTATGGAAAAATAAATGAGGGAACATTTAACTCAGAGGGAGAGGATGCAGTATTAAAGGAGAAAGATGGTTTGGCTGAGGGAAAGGATAAAGGAGAGAACATTGTTCAGAAAAGGGTTTGTCATTGGCAGGGTATGGCAATGTGAAGAGGAAGCCTTCGGGATGTGCACGTCAGTCTGGAGCGCCCTCGGGATAATGTGCTGCCCTTGGTTAGGTCTGGCAAGAAAGCAAATTGAGCTGACTCTAAAACGCTTTAAATGCCCTCTATGGATTTCTATTCTGGAGTCAAAAAAGTAAAACTAGAGTTTCTCAGGTAAATTAGAAACAAGATAAGATTTGTGATTTAAAAAAATAACTGATGTCAGTGTCAACAGATTTGCACAGAAAGATGTGAAACAATGAAGAATAATTAACAGGCTATAGAGAAGTGTCAAGTAAAAGGTAGTAAGATTAACTAGGAATCCAAACAAAGAACTAATAAAATAGGGGCTGCATATGATTAGTGAGAGACCACAAAATGCCCTGACCTAAAAGATATGGATATTTCAGGAAGAAGGAAGGGGAAAAGTAAATGTGAGGCTTCAAGCTTGGGTGACAAAGTGATAACATTCATCAAAGTAGGGGAGAAAAACATACATGCCTTTCTGATTTTGAAGCATTAACTTGGCATCATTTAGAGATGAACAAGTAATATAGAGATGAATTGGAAGTCTGCATATTAATAGTTTTAAAATATGCACTTCCAAGAATTTAATGAATGTTCAACTTGTTGGAAATGCAAGTCTTCATCTCATCAGAGAAGTCAGAAACAGTGACACAGTTCACCTGAATAAAAACGATGGAAAGATTCCTAAAATGGTAACTTTAATTGAGAAGAGAAAGGGATGCGTAGCTCACAAAGGAGGGAGGGGGCAGGGCCTTTGGATATGAATCAGGAAGGGATATTGAAAACTAAAAACAGAATTTGGAGAACTCAGTGAAAAACTGACAAAGAAAAGGATATGTCATACTGGGGTTTACATAATTCATAATCTGAATACCAAAGCAAACCATCAGTTACTTGCTCTAATTTCCATTCTACTCAAAAAACCTGCAGAGTGGGACTAAGTATCAAAGTGCCGTATAAACAAGGCTGTTTGACAGGAAGACAGTGTCTGGGGACAGATGGATGGCAGGGACAGCAGATTCAACAGAGGAAGCACTCCCTATAGTGGGAGATCTAACACAACAGAAGGGAAATACAGAGTCCAGGGAGGAGAAGCTACACTGTAGTTATGTAATTGAGACTTGGGATGAGCTGATGTCAGCAGTGAGGAACGGTCAAAGATCAGCTGTTTCTTTCTATCTAGATCCTGAAAAAATAAACTCAACTCTTTGACTCTCAGTTGCCACCCATCTGAGAGAGATGTAATTATAGTATTCAAAGGATAATTGTGAGGATTAAATGAGATGTTGCACCCTGTAGACTAGGACTCATAAATGTCAGTTCCCTTCCACCGTAACCCTCCTCCAAGTTTTGTGTCAGACTCACATGTCAGCTGATGACTTATCCATAATGTATCAGTTGGATGCACAGAGTCTCCGTGTACTTGGAAGGAATCCCAGGTCTCCAGCAAAGGACAGTTTCATCTCATCAGAGATTGCCTTGTTCCTGGGCCCACAATTCTGAGTCATCTCAGATTGCCTGAAAATCAGAAATCTTTGAATAGTGTCTCTGCATTCAGTATGAATCTAATCAATTTCACATTTGGAGCACACAATTCAAAGAAAATAACAAATACTGTCCCCCAAAAAAGAAACAATAATTATGTACAATTAAGATTTTAGAAATTAATTCATTTTATCTATACAACTGCAGAAGTACTAGTGATTGTTTTCCAGGGCAAAAGAAGTATACAGGGTGGAAGGACTATCTGAGATTGTTTTAAAATTTTATCAGAATGATCACACACTCTGGATAATTCATTTATTTTTTAAAATTTATCGTTAAGTTTATTAGAACAATGTAGACAGACATATTGATCGTATTCATCATAGGGAATTTGTACCTGTACATGATACATATTGATACATATCTCTTTTTTTATCCATTCTTCTCCTGTTCATTCAATTCCTCTTCCCTTTCTTATTTACAAAACTTGGCTTCTATCTTATCCTTCTTTTCTCCTTTTCTCTCCTTCCTTCCTTCCTTCCTTCCTTCCTTCCTTCCTTCCTTCCTTCACCTGCTTCCCTAGTTCCTCTTTTGTTCTGAACAATCTCTTCCTTTTTCACAATATCCATTATGCATTTTGGTTGTTATATACACTTCCAGTTTCTCACACCAGATAGACAATGTAATATTTCACTTAAGGTTATGGTGTCAAAGTGCATCCATTTAGCTATAAATCTCTCAAGTTTCTTTCTTTACGGCTAAGTAGTACTCCTTTGTACAAAAAGAAATAAAAATCCACACAATTTTATCCATTCCTTTATTTATGGACATTTGGGTTGTTTCCAAGATTTAGCTATCACAAACTGTGATGCAATACACATCAGTGTGCTATATTACTAGGGCACTGGAGTATGATACTTTTAATTCTTTGGGGAAGAAAACCAAGATGGGTAATTTCTGGGTCAAATGGAACTTTTTGTCCTACTTTTTCAAGGAATCTTCACACTGATTTTCATGGTGGATGCATCCATCTACACTCCCATTAACAATGAAAAAGGTGTTCCTTTTCCCCCACACTCCATACAGCATTTGTTGTTATACAATTTCTCCATAATTGCCTTTCTTCTTGGGGTAGATAGAGTCTCAGCATTATTTTAATTTTTATTTCTCACATGACCAGTAACATTTTTTCATATATTTATTTGCATCTGTACTTTTTCAGCTGATAAGTGTTTATTCATCTCAGATGCCCATTTTTGGATGGGGTCTTAAAATTTGGAATATTGTAGATAGTAGTCCTTTGTCTGAGATGTAGTTGGCAAATTTTTTCCCCAGCCTGTGGGTTGTCTTTTCACAATATTGATTTCTTTTGCTGTGAAAAAGCTTTTTAACAAGATGAGATGAGTCTTTATTTAATTATACCAATGTCTTCAACAGTTCTACCTATTTTCCAGCAAATTTAGTGTCTCTGTTTTAACATTTATATATTTAACCAATTTCCATTTTAGTTTAGGGCATGGTAGTTTTAGTCTAGTTTTAGTCTTTGGCAAGTGGAAAACCAGTTTTTCCAACACCATTTATTAAAGAGTCTGTCTTTTTTCCAGTGCATATGTTTAGCCACTTCTTCAAAGACATGGTGGCTAAGTATGTCTAGATTTAATTTTGCATCTTCTATTCCATTGATCTAGTCCATTGATCCTCAGGTCTTTTTTGTTTGTTTCTTTGTCTTTTGTTTTGCCAGTTTCATGCTGTTTTTTCACAGTAGCTTTTCAGCATAATTTCAAGGAGACTTGATGTACCCTGCTTTGTCTTTGCTGTCCAAAATTGTTTTTCCTCTTCTAGTTCTCTTCTGGTTCCAAACAAATTTTAGGAATGTTTCCTCTAATTCTGTGAGATACACTGTTGGAATTTTTATGGAGATTGCATTAAATCTATACAACAATATTGAGAGTATGGCCAGTTTCTTTATATGGATTGTTTCTACTCAAGAACAAGGGGCTATCTTTCCATTTTCTATTATCCTCGCCAATCTCCTTTCTTAAAGAGTACTGCAGTTTACAAAGTAGAGGTCTTTTACTTCTTCTGTTACATTGATTCTTAAGTATTTCATTTTTTTCTTGCTATTGTTTAGCTAGTTTTTCTCTCAGTAAGATTTTTGTCTGTGTACAGGAAGACTATTGAATTTTGAGTCTGGACTTCGTATCCAGCTACACTACTGAATTTGTTTATTAAGTGTAGAAGACTTTTCGTGAAGTTTTTGGGGCCTTCTGTGTAGAGTATTATGTCACCTGAAACTAATGATAATTTAAATTCTTCCTTTCCTATCCTTATTCTTATATTTCTTTCTTTCTCTTGTCTAGTTACTCTGGCTATTGTTTCCAGAACTATATCAAAAAGGAATAGTGACAGTGCACCTGTCTTCTTGTTCCTTATTTCAGAGTGAAAGATTTTGGTTTTTGTCCATTTATATTTATATGATACTGGTTATTGTTTTATCATAGATAGTTTTTATCAGATTGAGATAAGGATCATCTGTTCCAATATTCTGCAGGGTTATTATCATGAATGTGTTGGACTTTGTCAAAAGCTTTTTTTTTTTTTGCATCTATTGAGATGATCAAGTGATTTTTGTTCTTATCTCTGTTAATTTGTTATATTACATTTATTAATTTACATATGTTAACCTATCCCTGCCTCCCCAGGATCAATCCTACTTGATCATGGTGTAAAATCTTATTGATAATTTGCTGCAATCTATACACAAATATCTTTTTGAGGATTTTTGCAACTATGTTCATTAGGGAGATTTACCTGTGATTCTCTTTTTTGGTTGGATCTTTATCTGACTTTCACCTCAGGATAATGTTTGCTTGCAGGATTAATCTGAGAATATTGCTTCCCTTTGAATTTCATTAAAGAGTTTTAGTAGTAACAGCATTAGGTGTTCTCTAAATTTCTTGTAGAATTTAGTAATGAATCTGTCCAGGTCTGAGCTTTTCTTTGCTGATGAATTTTTACTTGCATCTTCAATTTCACTTACTGATATTAGTTTATTTGGAATTTTTATATCTTCTTGGTTTAGCTTTGGTAATTCATGTATTACTAGGAATCTGCCCACTTATTCTATGTTTCTCATCTTTTTTGAGTACAGGTTCTCAAAGTAGATATTGATGCTCTTCTGGATTTCGGCAAGATCTGTGGTGACTTCATCATATTCATTCCTAATTACATGGACCTGAGTTGTTTATTTCCTTTTTTTTTAAATAAGATTGGCTATGGTTTATCAATTTTATTTAATCTGTCAAAGAACCAACTCTTTGATTTACTGATTGTACTGCTGTCTTAGTCGCCACTGCATTAGTTCTGCTTTAATCTATATAATTTCTTCCCTTTCACAAGCTTTGGGCTTGAACTGTTTTTCATTGTTGTTGTTGTTGCTGTTTTCTAGAAGCTTGAGTTTCAAAATTAAGTTGTTAGAGATATTCACAGGTATAAATTTCCCTAGTAGGATTGTTTTCCTTGTGTGCCATAGGTTTGAATATGTTGTAACAGCATTATTGTTTAATTGTAGATACTGACTAATTTCTTTAATTTTATCTGTGACCTATTTGTTGTTCATGAGTATATTATTTAATTTCCATAGTTTATGAATTCCTTGTGGTTTCTTTTGCCATGATTTCCAGTTTCATTGCACTGTGGTCTGATTGGTCTGATAATAGAGTGTGGAATAATTTCAGTACCTTTACATTACTTAAGCATGTTCTATAAGCTAGTACATGGTCAATTTTGGAGAACATACCTTGTGCAGCTGAGAAGAATGTGTTTTCTGATGTTTTGGGGCAGGGCACTCTGTCTGTAGACATTTACTACATCTGTTTGTTGAAAAGTTCGGTTCAGTTCTAATATTTCATGTTGATTTTTTATCTAATTGATCTCTTTGTGACAATGGAGTATTGAGGTCTCTCATTACAATTATATTAGTGCTTATTTGGTTTTTCATGTCTGTTAATATTTGTTTTATATAGTAGGGTAGACTGGCATTTGGTTCATATATATTTATGACTATTATCTTTTCCTCTTTGATTATTGCCTTAGCAAGGATGGAGTTACCTTTTTTGTCTCTCTTGATCAGTTTTGGCTTGAAATCCACTGTGTCTGCAAATAGACTAGCTATACCTAATTTTTGCTATGGAGTTTTATTTTGTTAGTTTGTTTGGTTGATTGATTTTTTGCATGCTTTTTTGCATGGAGTATTGTTTTTCATCCTTTGACTTTTAGTCAATGAATTTTTTTCATTAAATATGTTTCTTGTATGAAGCGTATTGTTGGATTTGTTTCTTGATTCATTGCACCAGTATGTTTCTTTTGAGTGGTGAACTGAGACCATTAACATTGATGGTTATAACTGATATGTATCAGCATATCCTTGTCATGTTATTTTCCTGTTGCTGTTCCCCCTTCTTTCACTTCTGTTTAGTTTCTTATCTGGTGGATTCATTCTGTTGGGGGTTGGAGTTGTAATCCTCATTATCACTTTCTACAATGTCCTTCAGAACATTTTCAAGTTCTGGTTTGGTGTTCATGAATTTACTAAAGGCTTCTTTGTCACTGAAGTATCTTAATTTTTTTTTTTTTTTTTTTGTACCAGGGATTGAACTCACAACCTTGCACTTGCCAGGCAGGTACTTGTGCCGCTGAGCTAAACACCTGGCTCCTTCTCCATCAATTTTGAAAGATAGTTTTGCCGAGTATATCAATCTGTGTTGGAGGGCTTTTTTTGGGGGGGGGGTTGAAATACTTTACTCCAAGGTCTCTTTGACTTGAGGGTTTGTGTTTAGAAGTCTTCTGTGATTCTGATGGTCTTTTCTTTATAAGTGATTTGTTTTTTGTTTTTAACAAATCTTAATAGTCTGTTGTTTTGTTGAATTTCTGCAAGTTTGACTGTTATATGTGTTGGTGTAGATTATTTTCTTTTTTTCACAAATAAACCAACTTTAATAGCATTTTGTACTTATATAGTGACTTGTTCAAAGAACCTTAAATGCTTTATAGACATTATTTCTAATTAATGCCCCCAACATGTTGGATTACTCTCATTTTACAAGACAGGGAGACTGAAGCAAAGAGAAGTTAAGCAACTTGCCTAAGATCACACACTTAAGTTCACTGAAGACCCAGGGCCTGAGCATTTTAGCTGCCCAGCTCCCAGTCAAGCACCTCATGAGAGAATCTTCAATGAAAAATATTTTTAAAATAAAGTATCAGTAGTGGTATGTTATGAAAATGACGTCTTCCTACTGCCACCAAAGAAAGAAAACAACCTATATTTATGGTGAGACTGCATTGCACATAAGTATATATATTGATCATGATTAATTAGAGTTCTGTACACTTCACATATCTGTATGTCAAATTGTTTTTGTATGCTCCAGCAGTTTGCTACCATGACTTCTGTGAACAGGTTTTTATGACATTTGTGCTATCCCCTGCTTTTTCATTGATTAATCTTATATTATTCTTGTTTACACCATGTAAGAAGTGCAGAATTGATTCTCATGGTCCCTCGCTATTTTTAAGAACTCTGTCTTTTCATGATTGATAACCACAACTTGAGATTTTTGTCCTCACATTGGCTCATTCTGCTCCCTATACTTTCAATGAAATTTTTAATCTCCTGCGTATTTGTTTGAATCTGTTTCATAAAATTCATTTCTTTCCTATATTGAGAATTCGTGCTTTTAATAATTTTCCTAAGCTCCTCTATTTTTTTTTAAATCTTTATCTGCTGTACAATCAATAAGCATGTCTTTCATTATGGTCACCTTTTGGTAGTTATCTGAAAGATTGTTTCTGATTTGATTTTTGTAGAGTCTCATTCATCTACTTTGTTATTTTGGTTGTTACCACTTCAGAGAGTCCAGGTGGGTGGCTTTTAGATTGTTCCACTTCACTGTGCCCTGGGTTTGCCTTTGGTGAGCTGAAAGTCTGGGGTTACATCTTGCTTGTCTTCTCATTTTCAAATTTTGTTTTTTATTTTAATTCCTGGGTTTAATCATGTAGATTGCTTATAGTGAGTATCATCATTACTAGTATTTAGCACCTCAGGAAATGACTACTTCTTGGAGGCATCTTCCAGGTGAAACTGGGTTTTAGGTTTTGCATGTGTTGCAAGATATTAACTTTTTAATTTATTGGAGATAGGAAGTTGCCTGCCTATGTGGCCCATCCCCATTATTTGGCACTGATCCATAGTATTTTTATGACCCATAGGCTTTGATGACCCTCAGCTTGCTATAATAGGAAGAAATGATTAAACAGTTATGTCACCTTAGCTAAAGTGGTACAAACAGCAAGTATGATAGCATGAAACACAGCATAGACAAACTATTGTAAATGTTATTTTGCCACCTTTAACCATTCTACCAACATTAGTGGTTATACAACAAAATAAAAAATGAACCATAAAATTGTATTCAGTAATTAAGCCCTCAATCTGGTAATTAAGGAGATAATTTATAAAAGGAGACTATAAGAGGAGGAGATAATTTATAAGAGTTTAGAGAGAAAGAATAGAGAAATAAAAGAAAAGGAAGAGATTACAAGCAAGGCTTAAGCGCAAAGGAAGATCATGTAACGTTTGGGAAACTTGTGAAGAAGACAGAAAGGAAAGATAAAAGGAACAAATAAAAACAACAGAACAGACAACAAAAAATTACAACCTGTGTTCAAATTCATATAAAAACAGAAACAATCAAGCCCAAAGATACCCCCAGCAAATAAATGAGCAGAGAGAGTGAAAGAGAGAAGAAGGAGGGTGAAGAGGAAGAGGAGGAAGAGGAAGACGAGGAGGAAGAAGAGAAGGAGAAGGAGGAGGAGGAGAAAATAGGAAAACATGTCCACTTTAAGCTGTGCCTCTGTAGTTACTGGTATATAATATGGGCAGACAGGATCCAGATCCAAGTTTATTAATCCCAGCAAGCCAGATGCAGCTTTGCAGCAGGCTAGTGAATAATCTCCACAAGCCACACCTTTATTTCCACTGAAGTTCAGGCTTGCTTCTGTCTGTGAGGTTGCTCTCAGTTTTATTCAGCCTGCAACAGTCCGTGAGTCTCCTGCCTGCTTGAATTCCATTCCCAGGCATTTTGGACTCACTCCCTGAACTCCTGCCAGCTTGAACGTGGTAGCCTGACCCGCAGCTGTTCTGAGTTCTGAGCTCAGTTGATCCTTCTCCAAGATGGCTGCTGGAAAACTGCCCTCTCCTAGGGGACTTCAGGACCTGAATGACTCACCAACCATTGTAATCTGCTGTGGCCACTGCTCTATTGTACTGGTATCCCTCTCCATGGAGGCTTCCGGTGTCACCAGTACTCACTGTGCATCTGTAGTTTCAAGCTGCGCCTCCCCATGGTGAGTCTATGCTCAGCGAGAAAGCATCACCTGCCACCTCTTCTTTGTTGAAGTTTGTCTCTGCACTCTCCCTTTGGGTTTCATTTCTCACTTCAGATCCCTCCTGGATCCTGGGACCCACTTCTCTCTTTCTTCTCTTTAGCACATTGCTATCTTCTAGTATCTGGGCACCAAATGTCAGAGAAGCTCCTTCTCTGCTGTTCACCACTTTGACATCCAGGTTCACAGAGTTCAACCCTAGAATCTGCAACAATGAGATCAAGTCTCAAAACATTGCATAACTGGAAGTTCTCCCTGGATCCTACCCATGCAGGCTGCAGATGGCATAAATCCCAAAGCAAGGTATTCTGTCCAGCTGGGGCAGCTCTCAGCATTGTGTTCTGGATCTGGGCTTTAGCACAAACACTCTGGATAATTAATAAGAAAAAAATAGAGTGGATATGTGTGATTTAAGCCAGTGTGTAGATGGTGGCATAGGAGGAGAGGGTTGGGTAGATTGATCTCAGTATGATCTCTGTCTCATGACTAAAGGTACAAGTATGGTTTGAAGAGATATGTTCAAAGCTTACAGGAGAAACTAATGCTTCTGTATAATGCATAAGTGATTGAGTTCATAATCTATGCTCTATTTCAAAAACTGGTACATTACAGAAGTTAACTAGAACGATTGATTGGATGATTGATGATTGATTCATTCATTCATGAAACTGAAGTGTGTATTGAACCATACTGTGTTTCACACTGTTTACTAAGCAGGAAAAAACTATGGCTTAATTAACAGGGTCCTTGTTTTCATATAATGTCATCTACAAGGTAGGGTAGGTATTATATAAGTAATTATAAGTAAGTGTTAGACAGGCACTATAGATACATAAGCGCCTCTCATGTAAACTGAGAACTGCAGTAAAAGTAATAATAGTGATAAGATGTAACACTCAATATTTACCATGGAATCGGTATACACTGCTCTTAAACATTTTATATATATTATTTTTAAAATATTATGTAAGGGCTGGGGATTTAGCTCATTGGCTCAAGCGCTTGCCTGGTAAGCACGAGGTCATGAGTTCAATTCCCGGTACCAAAAGATAAAAAAATGAAATAAAATAAAATAAAATACTATGCAGTAGGCATTATTATTACTTCCACTTTATAGACAAATAAATTGAATTACAGAAAATTTCAGTAACTTGCCTAAGGTTAATATGTAGAAGACAAGATTTTAACCCAGAAGTTAGGCTTGTGAACACATGTATTTAATAACTGCAGTTTAGCAATTTAAGCAATCTAAAAAGTTCATCTGTTTCATTTTGTATATTTTGGATCAGAAAAAAAGACATTTATAGTGATATAATTTTAAAAATCTTACTTCTCATAGCCATTATTGACCAGATATGTTGTTAACCAAAAATGTAATTTTTTTAATCTGTTTCTTATTAACTAAATCTAGTGTCAGGGCAGTCTCTTGATGGGGCAGCAACCAGAGTGTACCTTACAAGTCATATTGCTTTGTTTGTTCTCCTGGGAAAAAGAACAGCAGCAACAGTTTCTGTTGCTCAGGACACAAAGAAAAGATAAGCCCCAAAGATAGGCTGTGTGTGAACTGATCCGCCTTTGTCCCGGCCTTTCCCACGCTTTCTGGTGTCATAGAAGTGATGCAACCTGAGGCTCAAGCATGGTAGCTAAGCCTGCCTGGTGCTGTGTGAGCCAACACCCGCCTCGCTGCGCACACAGGAGCGGGTGGGTGCTCTTGGCGCTGACAGCACCGCTCTGGACCACCTCTGCAGGTGGTGCTGTTGTGTGCAGGCTCCTGGCTCTTTTGCCTCAGGGCTCTGTCAAAGTGAAGGTGACACACTCAGCTCAGAAAGGGCTTACCTTGGTGCTCAATCCAAGATCACCTTCAACCCAAGAGGTGAAACATTGTTTGAATCTGCACAGTTAAACAATATAGGATAAAGCATATTTAAAAACAAAAAGGCAAAGATTAAGGTAAAACATTTATGATCACACAAAAATTGGATAGTACCAGGAAAAAGGGATAAGAAATGGAACAATGCATAACCTGTCATTATTCAGGGGAAGAATTAATGGTCTTTTGAAAGCAGTGGAGAAATAAGAATGCTGTAGAGACAGAGAATAGTGACAGAGAATAGACATGAAGCTTTTCAAATTGTTAGAATAAATACATAAAAGAAAGAAAGTGTAGGTCTTATCAAAATCCAAAGCATAAAAAGCAAGATGATGCATAGAAATTATATAAACCTAAAATCAAACATTATTTTATGCTACATCTGTACTAATAAATAATTTTGCTAATTAAAATGAAAAAGGCCACGTTTAGAATTAAAAAGCTAAGCACAATCATATATTTAACCTAATAAGTACTTAAAATAACTTACAAAGTTTGAAAATCAAAATACTGGACATGCATGTAATAAAAATGCAAGAAAACGTAAAAGTAGGGATCACAATTTTACTATTGGAAAAGAATGAATCAAGAGAAAAATACAGTAAGTGATAGAATCATAAGCAACTTTTTTGGGAAAGGGTGGAGTTTATAATTATGGTAACCAGTTATAAACCTTCCTATGTGAAACACTGAAGTCTTATTAATCATAAAGCAAATACTATAAGAAACACACAAAAAGGAAGATTCATACTGACACTTCCATTCAGTATTATTTTATGCTGATAAAACTATAAATTAATTAAGCACATCAAAGATCTAAATAATCTTACTAATAAGAAAGTTCTGCTTGACTTCCAACTGTGAAACCAGGAAAGTTAAAATCTCAGATGCCCATGGAAGTCACAAAACCTGGCCACAAAGAAAACCTCCACAGTAAATAAGAATAAAGGTAACCATGCCTGGTAACTATCTATTAGCCATAAAATTAATGTGGAGACTAGGAAGCAAATAAAAATGTGCTGCCTCTAAATCAGAAAAGTCTTTTAAAATCTCTTAGTTCAAGTGTCTAATAGATATTAAAACTATAAATTTAGTTGGAGAGATTCTTAGAGGAAAATACCTGTCTCTAAAATCTTTCATAAATCAATAAGAAAGAGTACAAACAGATGAATTAAACAGCTAAACTAAAAACTTAGAACAGGCTTGGTGCTGTAATTCTAGGACTTTGGGGTGATAAGGGAGGAAGATCACAAATTTAAGCCTCACATGAGGAACTTAGTGATTTAGGGAGATCCAGATTCAAAAACTTTAAAAGACCTAGGGAAATAGTTCTAACACACACACACACACACAAACACATAAAGTTAGAAAAAATCCACAACAAACCTAATGAAAGTAAAAATAATTAATAAGACAAAGGAAAAACTATATTATAATTAGATAATGAAATTATATAATTAAGAAACAAATCTGAGTTGTTTCTTTAAGAAATCTATCAAATTCATTAGCCAATCTAATTAGGAAAATATAGAGAATGTAAAAAATATGCAAGTAGAAAATTTCAGTATTGGAAGTACTAGAAAGAATATTAAAAGAAACAGAGGGTCACATTTAGTTGAATACTTTGAAGAAGGTAATGAAATAATGCCACCCAAAGTTACACCTTTGCACACATAATTAAACTGAAGATTTTTGAGATGAGGAAATTATATCCCTTAGGATACACATGGGCCCTTAGTCCTATGGCAAATGTCTTTGAAGAAGCAAAACAGAAGAGAAGACAATGTATTCAGAGAGGCAGAGGCTGGAGAGGTGTGGCCACTAGACCAAAAATGCCTGAGCCATCAGAAGAAAGGAAAGTCAAGACACAAATCCTCCCCCAGAACTTTGTGAGGCAGCAGAGTAGTGGTGACCCCATGGGTTCAGACCTGTGGTGTCCAGAAATGTCAGAGACTAAATTTCTAGTTTTTTAAAACTCTCAATTTGTGGAAATTTGTTACAGAAACTCAGCAAATTCATACACAAAGAAGGAAATATATGAGTCTTAAATACACAGTTCTCTACTCATTTTTAAAATACTATATCTACCACTTCCACTTCCTTTTCCTGTGCTAATTTCTGCCCTTCTATTTATGTGTGCTGGATGGACCCTGTTGACAGCACATGACAAGGCCCAGAAACAAGAAAGTGTCCAGGACGCAGTGAAGAGAGGAATGGGGAGCCTTTGCCCACACCAAACAGTTCCCAAACATGAAGTCTGCTGTCAGATATTAACTCATCTATACACTTATCATCTGAGGATTCCCAATATCTGGCTGAGTTCATAATGAAAGTATCAGGTGATATGTTAAAGACAAAGGAATAAGGACAAAGTGAGGCAGAAAAAAAGAAAGACTTCCGTTGGAACAAAAGTAACTGTTGACTTTCAGTTCAACCCAAGAGTGGATTTTAAAAAGCATTCGCAATACATGAAAGATGGGGGGGCCACAACCAACACTAACAGTTATTTCAATGTCTCAACCCCCTCATTGTGTTTAAATAAAATGAAGAAAGTTAGAGCAAATAATTGTTTCTGCCTGTTTTCATTTCATTGTTGGGCTGTTTGCATTACTGTACACTCAATATTTTTGTCATGGATTATTAAAACAAATCAGGAACAGCTGTTGGAGGCTTCGAGATTATTTGTTTGAAGAAACATACCATTCTTCTTAAAGCGTACACACACACACACACACACACACACACATTAGCACTGAACCATGGTTGAGTAGGCAAAGAAAAATGTCCAATCAGAAATGATCTGCAGCCAAATGTCCCTCTGACTCCAAGATAAATACATCAAATCTTTAAAGGACAGAGTTAATAATTGTTTCCATCTCCTTCCTTCCTCTCCCTTTCAAATATCAACAACCTTCCGTTAAACATTTTTTTGTGCATTTGCTTCCCAATTAGCTTCCTAGTATCACTTTTTAGTGTCTTTGTCTGCTTTTGTCAGTTAGAGCTGCCTCGCTTTAAACAAGCTAAGGTTTTGGTACTGACTACTTTCCTTTGTCTCCATAATCATTGAGGTGCAACTATTTCCCCAGTCTAATAAGAAATTCTACATTTCACATCCAGGCATTTCAGATCAGCATTATCTTCTAGAAAGCTAGGATATAATTCTGTTATTCAGAATTCTGATACTCATTTCTTACAATACTCTGACATTTTGGAAATATATTTGGGAAACTAGATGCTTTTTTCTTTGAAACAGCTTGGTTTAGGCTGGATATGCCTGTGGGAGCATAACTTTAATTTAAAAAATTACTACACAATTAAATGACAGCACATTTCAGGCCAATTCGTCTTCATCACCTTGACTCAGATATCCTTAGTCAGAGGTAGGGGAGTTATTATTATTATATTTTACAAAGAAGAGGTGTGACATGAGTTTAAGCAAACTGAACTAGTTGGGAGAGTCTGAGGAGAACCTGATGGCTCTATTTCTCATGGTAGATGGCTCTATTTCTCATGGCACAAGGTAAATGGCTCTTCTGTAAGAAAATATCTATATGATAGAAGTGATATCTGTCTTTCTTATTGAACTATTCATCAACACTTTCTATGTTTCAGAAGCTTTTCTGGTAAAGGAACTCTATAAGGAGTAAGCAGGCTTTTTTGAACTTAAAAGAACTTACAACATTGTGTGTGTGTGGGTGTGTGTGTGTTGATAGATAGATAGATAGATAGATAGATAGATAGATATGATGAACTTGGAGTTGCACTAATAACCATGAAACTAGAAGTGGTAGAGAATTATTTCAAAGAAAATCACAATGTTTTAAAGGATATAAGGGGAATCAAGTCTATAGAGCCAGAAAAAGTTTCCTGGGGAAATAAAAGATATTCAAATAGAAACCTAAAGACCAGCAAGTTGAGATAAACATATTTTAGACAGTACAGGAAAAGAGCCTGATACCAGAAAGAAAATAGCACATTGAAAGGCCTGGAGGAAATACAGAGAACATGGACAGTGTGTGAACTGGTGTAGGCGGCACCTGTTGTCCTCAGAGGTATATCCCCTTGTGCTTAGAACCTGTGTTATTTCTTAAGTGAAATAGGAATCCACCAAAGAGTTTCAAGCAGGGGAGTAATATGCTCTGATTTCTATTTGTAAGCAATCATTATAGCTACGGCTATAGTGAAGGATCAAAGTCAGAATTGGAGAGAGGACACTAAACCTAAAGATGTGACAGGTAACCAGTAGTTTCTTCTCTCCTTTTCCAATTAACCCAGTGTCATTTTGCCAGTTTCATAATATAAGATCATAGTTTCCTTAGTATACAAACAGCTGTTTTTTTCTTTATTTGCACATTTTGATCAATTTCTTATTAATGTCATTCCTTAGGCAACTTGCTTTCACAAGAAATGCAGGTCCAATTCTTTAGAAAGCACTGATTTTTTAATGCTTTTTTATCTGAAGCTAAATATTTAATAGGAGTTCCTCATATGTGTGATTTGTGCCGAGATAATTTAGTTGTTGAAGATGATAGGAGGAAAATATCCATTTTCCAGGATCATCGTCTGGGTGAAAGCAGTGTAAAATTCAAGTTTTTACAGGATCCACAGTTCTCTCTACATTTTCTCAAGAGGTTCTCTAGCAACTTTGATTCCAGATCAGCAAAAAAGGTGATAGAAATTGTTGCTCTTGTAGTCCATTTACACAAAGATGAAACCAGCAGGGCAAATGTTCCTAGAAAATAAAATGTAATTTAAGAAAATAACTCTCAATTTTGAAAATGACATGGAGAAAGTTTGGGTTCTGATTTCAAGAAGTAGGATTTTTTTTTTAAAGAAGCTATTTTAAAACATGCCATCCCCCACTTTCTTCAAGGTTGAACTGATAGATTCTCCAATACTTACGGCATCTGTTCTGATTGTACATTGATCCTGTTCTGGGTTGGGCAGTTCTTAAGGGAATATGACTGCTTTAGGACCAAAAAACAGTAGCTATTAGTTGGGCCCTTGGTTAATGAGCACACAGATAACAGAAAGCCTTCATAAAGATGATGTTACTCATTTGGTTCATATAAAATAAAAATAAATTGTGGATTCTTCTGGAAATACTTGTAACTTACAGAGCTTAATAAAATGGACATTTAAAAAATTCAAGCTATCTGCTGTACCCCATAAAGGTAGGATCTTAAAACTGAGACATAGTGAAGAAATGTATATCATTTATTTCAGAAATCACCTTTTTATCTAAAAAAGAAATACTACCTTTTTTTTCTGTTGGCACAAGACAAAGTAGTGTTTGCTTCCCAAATGTTTAAAATTAATTCAAAGAAAGTATTTATCTATGGCCAATCTTATCACTACAATTCAACTCTTTAATCTGTTATTGACGATTGTAAAATTGAAAGTTCTAAAGGTGTAATTTTTTTTGAAAGTTTGAACTCAGTTCTCATTGGGTAAAAGAATTTGCCTTAATGTGATATGAGGCTATTTATGGAGTTTATTCTACTAAGACAATGTTCATTCCATTGCAAAAATCTTTATTTGTTATGTGCTGATGCCTTAGGTCTACATTTATGCAATATTCATAGTAGTGTTTATATATCCTTTTTAAACCTAAAATATTATGAATTTTTTCCTAAGGGTTTAGGATAAGGGAATGTGGATCTACACCACAGAGAAGAGACCATTCAGCTCACAGAATGATCATGTCATAGCATCTATCTTTGCCAGCAAGTGTGGAGGGACTGGCTGTGTAGAGAGCTGAAGTCCTTGTCCTTGGCCTAATCATTGCCTGTGAATCACTCCACCTTGCCTTTCAGCAAGTCTAGTCTACTAATGGGTTACTGACAACACAAGTGAGAGAATCACAGTGCTCTACAATAGAACTAGCGATCAGCATTTTAGATTCTAAAATGCCTAAATTCTCTGTTCATTAAGCTACAATGTCCAGGAACAAAGACAGTTCCCAAGAAGATTCATCCATTCATTCATTCATTCTTTCATTCATTCAGTAAATACTTACTAAACACCCATCATAACATAATAGACAAAGAACTGAATCTGGAGACTTGGGTTTTAACTGGCCTAACCCACTTCTCTGACTTTCTGTCTTGATATATAATAATTAAATCTAAGAATATCTAAAAAGCATATTTATACATTTATTGAGCTTCTGTGTTAAATGCTCTGAAAATTTCACATAAAGAACTGTCATGCACAGAGCAGAAGATTAGGCAGTTATTCTAAGATGGCTAAGACTCATTACTTACCCTCCAAGAGCAAAATGATGGAGAAGTAACATATGCACCTACAGGACTGTGCCAAGCTGTTATTTTTTTAAATCACTGATATGCAGCACCAAGAAAAGTTTGGACGACAAGCTGCTCTAAGTCCTTACAAGAAAAATATGGAAGGGGAAAGGAAGTGAGAAGCATTTGGAAGGAATTTCATCTAAAACAGCTGCCTTGCTAATTCCTTGTTTCAAATTGCCTGTTAGCTGATCTGACTTAAGACTTTTTTTTTAATCAAGTAACAAAATCTGTGGGGTTTGCTAGTTCAATTCATTTGCACATTCCACAGAGCTACATATGGCAGGACTGAAATGATCAGGTTTCCTCCAGCTTTATTATAAATCACAGAGATTCCAATGTGCCCTTCACAGCTTTAGGTTTTCAAAACCATCACAACTAGTGAAATATTTATTCTAAGACCTACAGTCACTTGCACACCGTCACGTTCCTTGGAAGAGAGACATTGAAAAAGAACCCATCAGGAAAGCAGCTGGAGGCCCCTAGCCTGGCCCCACCACTGTTCTCCACTGTCAGCCTCGCATCTGCCACCTTCAGGTCACCAAATGGCATCTCCTAAGCTGTGAACATGAGCATTTTGAGCAATTTGGCAGTTTTCAGTTGGAAACCAATCAAACTTTAAAAGATTCTACCTAAGAGCAGAAAAAGGCTCTCTTGGAATTTTATTACTTTATAAAATGTATTAGGTTATGAATCAAATTAATTTTAAAAGAATAACTGGATACATTTACTAGATGGTTTAAAAGTTTGCAATGATATATAAAGTCAACCAAGATCAGAGGTTTTCCTACAATTTGGCTAACAGCCAAGTGTTTACAGAAGAACTGAAATGCACACATTTGTTGTGAAAGCCACAGTGATGCAGGTGGTGAAGGAATCTGTTTACAGAAATATTGTTTTTATTTATTAGAATTGAGACATTGAGGGGAAAGAGCATTCTCAATAATGCTATAGTAACTCCTTCCATGCTGGTGATTATTTCTTGGTTTCACCTCCCATTAAGAAGTGAACCTCATTTTTCTCTTATTGTGGTAAGATAATCTTGTGCCACATGTTCCAAAAATATGTTTGAAATCATATATAAGACTGAACCCTAGGTAGGCTATGTTTGTCCTGTAGATGCATAGCTATGATAAAGTAGTATCTGATTAAATTCTTCAAAAATCCTATATACAGTTACCATTTTTATTCCTTATTTTAAAGATGGTGAAATTGGAGCTCAAAAAAGTTAAACAACTTGTTCGAGGTGCTTCAGCTGGTAGGTGAATATGTAAGCCTCAAACCAAGACTCAAATGGCACCCACAAAGTGTAATCTGCACCACACATGTCCTGGTTTCTGGAAAACGTTAACTTCATACATGTTATTAGTCATCAGTTTTGCTCAGTAAGGAACAGAGATAAGTGTTACTCTCTCCCTGCATGTTAACACTCTGGTATGTCATTCATACATCTATGAATGTACGTTCTCTTCATCATTTTATTCCAAAATAAACCAGTTTCATTACATTAAGTGAAGACTTGAATTTGGAAATTCTTCTTTCTCCTTCATTTGCCAATCTTCACATCTTCCAGGGTAGCATCTACAACAGCAGACGTAGGCATACAAGCAGTTTTGTATTTTGTGGCTGGAACTTACTCCCAAATCTTTATTATCAGTTTTTATATGTAGTGTGTGGTATGGTTTCCCTTGTTTGGGGACTATCTTGATGAAGTCTTTTTATAGGCTCAGTGATTTCTGATGCAACATTGCACTTTCAACTGGAGCATGTTTCCTGTTTATGTCTTTGTGCACAAATGTAATGCTTCTTCATATTAACTAAACATTTTTCACCCACTATTGCTGTAACTCTTATAGTTTGGGCTATAACAGCAAAACCAGCACAATTTTTTTCCCTTTTCATAATGTAGCAGGCAGAAAATTTGTTCTTATCAAGGATTTTAGCAATCCAGAACTTTTAGTTTTCTTTTTGAGACTTTCACTTTTACATTTATTAGAAGCGTTTTTGTATAGCCAGACTGCCACCATCACTCCTCTTCTACATTTAAATCATTATTAACTAACATAAGGTGAGTTGAGTACAAGCGTTGGAGTGCTTCAAGAGTCAATCTGTTAGCCAACATGGCTACGAAGAGAATGATGGATGGGGAGACCACATAGTAGAGGTACATAGACAAAGAGATGGTTCACATCCTTGGAAAGACAGAGCAGGATGGTGATATAAGATTTCACTGTGTCGCTCAGAACAGTAGCAATTTAAGACTTACGCATTTTTGTAATTTTCTAGTTTCTAGAATTTCTCGTTTAATATTTCGAGCCATGGTTGATCACCACTAACTAAAGTCACAGAAACAGAAACCACAGCTAAAGAGACAGTACTATGTCTAGTCTACCCGTACAGCTAGCTTTAACCAATAGAATGAGACAGAAGTGCCAGTGCATGTCCCTGGCCCAGGTCATAAGAGGCTTTGCAACTTTTGCTTTGCTGTCTTGAAACACTAAATAAGAATGCCGTGGAAGAATGCTCACCCAGGCTCCTTGAGGATCAGAGGTCATGTGGGAGAAAACTAAGTGGACCAGCTAACAACACAAGTGAGTGAAACCATTACATTTCTTCTGGCCCAGTTGGAACTGTAGCTAAATGAAACTATGCATATAATGCCAAAGGATGCCACAGGAAAACCCCTCCCAGCCAACTTACAAAAATCATAGAAAATAAATCCCTGCCATTTTAAGCTCATGAGTTGTGTGTGCCTTGTCAAACAACAATAGATAACTAAACACCAGTGTTATGGTTTTGGTCTTGCTACTAATTAGTTGAGTTATATGAAAAGGTGAACTGTGTGAAAAGGTAAACTTCACCCAGTGCTATGGGATATGTTAAACCCAACTGTGAGCTGTCAGAAAGCAGTGGAAATTCAAGATGGTAGTCAATGGGATAAATTCTAAGGGTGGATGGTTAGAATGGTTACTGTTGTAAATAGGCAACATAATTTCAAAAACATACATGCCAAGAAAGCAGTTGTCATGTGTCTCACTGATATGTAAATTATGAATTGAAACTTTAGGAAAATCTAAGGAGCCTTCAAACCAAAATATAAGAAGAATAGAATCAGTTTGAAAAAGAATTGTTCTGCTTTATTTTCCATCTCTGTACTTGAAGAGCATGCGTGGCAGTAACAGTGGACATGATATTACAAGTTAGTTGTTACTATGGGTCAAAATCTATATGATTACACGCATACGCTTCACTAAGTCCACTGTCAGAAGTCAAAGTTTGCCCATCTGCTTCCTTTAAAAATCCTTTCCAGTTATTCATTTCTGCACTTTTATAAGCTAACTACGTCGTATCTTGCAGATACTCAGCATAATTGGTGATTTCTGATTGCCCAGCTGAAATCCTTTCGTGATGCTGGTGGTAATCACTGCCTGATGGGAACATTTCATTCTCCAGCATGTGTAGTCATAATTATTTTAGATTCCTATGTAAAGTTAATCAACCTTGAAGGGGACTCCCTGGATGCCATCATAGAGGAAACATCTAGAATTTCTGCTATTTTACTTTGCCTGATCTCTGTTGAAGAAGTAATCATCGTCTGTTTACAAAACTAGCCCAGTAAAATTGGTCATATTATGTGAAGCATAATCTGCATCTTTGGCAGACGACTTCACTTGGTTATTGATACGTGCTGAATAACATTAGCAACAAAATGGAGTTATTCTGAATGAAAGAAATACGCATCAGGCAACGTATCTCATTCTTTCTAAATTGCCTAGGAAATCTAAGTTAAATAAAGAAGCCCTAGCAATAGCTGCCTCTCCAGCTACTTTTGTCAAATTTTTCTTTCCTACCGTGACTGTTACTAAGTAATGTTGAATAGAAAATTTGTGACATTTTCTATAATAAGACAATTTTGAGACCAACATAACATATAATCTCAAAGATATTTCCAGCTCCAAATACCTGCTGCTATGGCAACTTCCAAGAACTCACTTTTCAAAATATTTGGCTATACTGAGAGTGCTTTAAAAATTTACTAACTTCCCAAAACTCTCTGATTTGAACTAAAACTTATTTTATCTACCTATCAAAAATAACTTATTCATTGAAATTTTTGTTAACTAGTTTTTTAAGGTTAAATGAAGACTAGTTCAATGTTTTGAGAAGAAACACAAGAAATGCTTGAAAACATTACATGAACACAGAGATTGTGGCAAAACTAAGTCCAGCATATTCTAGAGTCCATATTTTAAATTATGCCATTATACATGTAAATTGGCAGAAATTCATATCAAACTTTTTAGGCAGTTTTACCCTTGAAGGAGATTAAGCCCTGACTCTGGCTTTTTCTTCAAAGGCATGGGAAGTGACAATGGCTTAGAAAGTACAAGGGAACACTGACTCCACATCTGCTCATGGTCACATTTGACAGAATCCATCTCTGGAATGGTCCATATTCACTTCAGTGAATGTCTCCTCCCTCGTCTTTGTGAAGGAAGCTGTGTAGTTTTGAAGAGAAACCCACCCATAGGATGTTATCATTGCTTCACATGGCTGTATTTGTGACCAAAAAGATATCATGACCAGGAAAAATGTTCCAAAAATCTAAATCTTTATTGTTTTCTAAGGAGCAACACTTTGTGGAAATATTCTGTGCAAAGGTTGCTTACATAAATGCTAATTAGATGAAAGAGATGAACCACAAGAAAATTTCCTCACCTTAGAAAGATTTACAGTAAGCTTCTGAGAGCTATCTTGAATTTTTTATTTTGTTTTTTCAAATAAATGATAAATCTACATTAGCTATTATGTTTTACCTTGATATTAAAAATAGAATAAGTTCACTGAACTATATATAGTCATTATAAAAGACATGCACTGTAAGAATTGCCTCATAGACAGAATTTCATTTAATCTTTTTCTTTCCAAAGTTCAGATAATTTCATTTATTATCTGCAAATTGCTATCATCTTAGAGTTAAAGTTGGATTGAGTTGAAATAGAACTGACAAACTCTTTGGAGTGTCCCATATTTAATATCATTTTAACAAAATTCTGTCACCAAGGAAATCCTGGCCTCTGGAGAAATTTATACTCTTGTGAGGCTAATTGACAGCCAATATAAATCCAAGAACAAAGCAAAAAGTACAAAATGTACAAGTAACTTCAAATTCAGAAGCCAAATTCTAAACTCAAGTACTTTATTCTTCATTCTGCATGTCTAGGTAAAACTCAGAGTCACTGTTTCATGACACAAACAACTTGAAAGTCAGAAGAGACTTGAGACACCATATATTCATTCATTTTACAGATGAGCTGATGTGAAGAGATGGTAGAGAACTTGTCTAAGATCATATACATACTTTGAAAAAGTGCTAAGACTAGAATCTCAGTCTTTGGAAACTACTTTTCTTATCCACCAAATGAAGTTGGAGTGGGTGCAGTCAAAACCCAGGTTTATTCTATTATTTTGTCTCCAATTCACAAAGTGCTGGGCAAGGCACAGGAGACAGACATCTATGGCTTCTACTAACGTCTGGATACTTCTATCTCAGGGGAAAGAGAAGGAAAGAGAATGTGCCGAGTGAACTTTCTGAAGTAGAAACTCCCTTTGTTACCCACTACTGATACAGTCAAAGTCTACCAGTTCAGTATCTCCCTAAATATTCATGAGAGATTACTCATTAAAATATAATGCCACGTTTTAGGAAGAGTAGCCAGAAAAATCCTCATTAAAATTGTCTTTTGGTTTGTGAAAATGACTGGATTTGTTTCAAAAACTCTGCAGTCACTGCTGGGTATAAAGTTTGGAACATGGCTGTGCAAATGTATTGAGAATGAATGAACAAACTTCAACTTTTGAGTTTCTTTGGCTGGAGTTAAAAGACAAAATATACAGGACAATATGTTACAAACAGTCACCCCAGCATATGTCCATTCTACCATTTTTAGTAATAAAATTCCTGGTTTTTAGACAGGCATGCGGTCTCTGAGAATATAAACTATAATTTCCAATCTCCCTTGCAATTCCTTATGGCCATATGAACAACTTACAGCTAAACTTCGTTGCTTCCTCAACAATGCCACTATTGACATGCTGGCATGGATAATCCTTTCTTGTGATGCTGTCCCATGCACAGAGCGGATGGTGAGCAGCATTCTGCATTCCTGCCTTGGTAGAATCCAGTAGTCTCTCACTGCCCCCCCTTCAGCCCAGTCAGTTGTAATAATCAAAAATGTTAGAAACATGTCAAATATTGCCCAAAGAGCAAAATTTCTCCCAGATAGGAGTCACCCAAGTGAAACAAATGAAAACACAGGCATCCTGTTCTACTTCTAGGAAGTAACTTTGAATGAGCATGCTTTGCTTCTTCTTTCCTGTAATGGTGTTTGGAGTTTGAGCAACTGTTCTTGGGCAAACATAAGAAAGCACATTACTAAAGCTAAAAGCAAAACAAAACAAAGGGAGAGGGAATCCCTATGATTAGTGGAGTCACTCTGTAGCCTTGAGTCTGCACACCTCCAGACATTTTACAACAGAGTGAACCCAATCTCTGTCTCCTTCTTTTCATTGTTACATTCAGTTCCCTTAATCAGGACACAATTTCTCCACCTTATTTTCAAGCCTTTTCTAATTCTCTGCAGCACATTCATCTAAAGAGGGAAATAGTTATGTTTTGTTTTGAATTTTGAGACAGTATCTTGCTATGTAGTACAAGTTGGCCTTGAACTCATTACATAGCCCTGGCTGGCCTCAAACTTATTACAATCCTCCTGCCTCAACTTTAAAGTGTTCACATTTCCAGCTAAAGAGGAAAATATCGATGTTCATGAATCAAAAAAAAAAATTGACTTGTCATTGAAGAACCACCATTTAAAGTTGCCTGTCTTTCTACAGGAATTTTCTGATAAACTGAATTTGAGGTACACAAGTGTAAATTCTAGAATATAGCTACACATTAGAGTCACCTAAGGAGATTTTAAAATCTCCTATCTGCTCTGAACCTCGGATAACTTCCAGCAAACACTTTGCAAGTGAGATCTGGGCATCAGTATTTTGTAAACCTTTTCAGATAATTCCAAGGTTTAGCCAAGTTTGAGAATCACTCAAGTAGACCATATTTCTTCAAGCTTTTCTAGCAATTATTTAACCTTAGTTACTCTTGTTTGCCTTGTAAGGGTTAAAACTGGCATTAGACTTTGCACTGGAGACATTCTTCTGCAAAATATTGTTTCCATCCTGAGTACACTCACTTCAATCTACGAGTATCAAGGGCGGGTCAGATGTAATTTTATGCAAGTCAGTAAAACCTGGCTGGAGAAATATTCTGAAATCTCATATTGCTGAAAATAATTGAGCTCATTAAACATGTGTTCCATCTCCTCTGTTTCTTCAGCTTAAACACACACACACACAAGTAATATATTCAGCAAAGGCAGATAAACCTGAGAAAAGTTAATTTTACTCTGGTGGTTAAAAACCTCAGTGCAAGAAATATAAATTAGAGCAAATTCCTGTAGAGGAGGTTGTGGGGTTACTGATGGGTTCAAATATATTTGGAAACCAAACTACATGCATTTTGATTTAGCCTGGAAGACTAAGCAAAGCAACTGTAAATGGAGACACAGCATCAGCCATGGTTGTAGAAAAACTCTTGTATGCCATCTTCAATGCATACCATCTTTCCCAGTCAGGCACTGGAGAGAAAATGACAATTTATACTATTCTTGTGTCCTTTTTGTTCACTCTTTTCAATAAAGAAACCATGTTCAGTGTCTGTTGGTAAAGAGTTCTTAGGTCACAATATGTGAGTGAGTTCAGCATTATAATGGTTATAATCTCAGAAAGCATTCTATAATAATAGAGATTCTCATACTAATAAGATAAAAAGAAAGAGAAAATGTAAAAAAATACATTACATTCTTTTTCTCTGCCAGGCCCTTTAATAAGCAATTTACTACTATGATCTCTAAAAAGCAATAGTCACACATCGAAGTGCTTAGGAGAGTTCTGCAGGTTGGAGGTGAAATGAGCTTGGAAGATTATCTACAGATGAGAAAACTGAGGTTGCCCTGGATTACTCTGCTGGCACAAAACTGGGTCCAGAATCAAAATCTTCTAGCACAAGTTGGCTTTTCTTATTTCTTGTCTTTTTTCTCACTTATCCCCAGGCAATCATTATCTACAAACTAGTGAGCAAAAGCTTGTCCTCTTTAGCAAGAGTGAACTTAGGATATCAGTCTCAATTGCAGTACAAAAGATATAAGTAACATGTAAGAAAACTTCCTTCTGTGAGCATCTCCTTGTCATTAGAAGTTGTGTAATATTCTTTCTAGGTCTCCTTTAATGCATAGTTTATTGTCATATATATATAGTTTATTATTCATTTATAAGAGTACTGCACAGTGCTTTGCATGGAAAATAGAGGGTACAAGTTCTAATGTGGCAACTCTATGAAATGCCTGGAAAATCTACCAGGTACAGAAGAGGTCAGGGTTCTGCCTGGGTGCAAGCTTTCACTACATGCTAAGCATTGGTCAAGGATGACCTTATAATCATAGATTATTCAAAACTAGAAACAATAGTTCAGACTCATTTCATACTTTTTTTGGGCTCGCACTGTCCCCAGCCACTTTTTTTTATAGTTAGCATTTTATAAATGGAAAAACAAATTTTGGGGGCAGAAGTTGAGACAAGGTTTTGCTACGTAGTCTAGGTTGGCCTTCAACTCACAGAGCTCCTTCTGTGTGCTGGGATTACAAATGTGTGCTGCTATGCCTGGTGCATAATATTTTGTCACTTGCTTAAGGTCATACAATGCAGACAGCAAGTGGTGGAGCTGGGTGGAAATTTACATGCTCTGTTCCTGAAGTCCTGGCATTAAGCTGCTATGCAATCTTGCTTCCTCTCTGTGAACTCTGTGCCTTAAGTACAATGAGTAGAATTTAATATACAGTAATTAATGTGGATCTAAAAGAGACATAGGCACTACATGTGATATTTTAGGTTCTACTGAGACAAGCAAAGCATTCAGTCATTCCAAAACAATAGTAAAGTGCTTTCCAGAACTATCATGTCAGAAGTAAAACAGATGGTGGCAGTCTGTGCCTTTAATATTGTACCAGGACTTAGGTAATAGAGTCAGTCTGGCACCCATCATCTGACCAGCACTTAAGGCAGATAAGCTACAGGGTCCAAAGCCCACCTTGACTGGCAGTTGGTTTGATGGGAATAACAGAAGTTAGCTACTAGAAGGAACAAAACCAGGGAGGGAGGGAAGGCCCAGAAAAATAGGAAAAAGTTTCCTTGAATATCAAATATTTCTAGATAGTCTCAGGCCAGACCCCATTTTCTTGGCTCACATTGGCCTAGAACCTAATAATAATCAACAAGTCCAAGGTAAAAGGTTTTACACATTTAAAATATTTCCCTCACAATCTTCTCCCCCATAACAGGTCTGGGAAATGTAAGGAGGGCACACAGATAGTGTACTCTGAAGATCTAAAAGAATGAAGATGACAAGGTGGCCAATCTGGATGTAACAAGGGCAAAAAAAGGAACTGACACTACACACGTAGCCCCTAAGAAATGAGTAGTGTGCTGTGGTGGTCCCAGGGCTGACGTGCTTTCTTACTGCTGTGAACTCAGTGATCACCAGGGCAAATGATGAATGACTGAAAACCCAAACATGCATGAACTTTTTCCCAAATCCTACTGCTTCCTGACTTCAACACATGCTCTAAAAGTGCTAAATGAAATCCTATTCTCAGATTATGAAGCCAAGTATTTTCCTTCAACATATCTCAAATTGTTCTGTATGCTGGGGAAATTTCCCATGACCTTCAGAGTCACCTCCATTTATTTGTTCCTGTACACACTTTTCCTGGGGTGTAAGACAATCCAGCTGGAGGCTAAGGTGTAAGTATCCAGTGGCATGTCCAACAAAGCTGTGATTTTTATCAGGAAGAAGTAAAAGCTCATATCAGAAACCGAAGCTTCTCAGCAATGAACTGAATGATTTGGGAGACATGCCTTGAAGCCTATTAGAAAATCACAAGTAATGTTTAGTTAGGAGATAAGAGGAAATAACGGGTTTCTAAAATGCCTGAATTTTAGATCAAGAATTTAAGCAACTTGATGCATTCGTGATGGAGAACCCAATGGAAGGAAAATGCCACCTACACAGTTTTATCAATGTAACAACAAGGAATGAGCTTATGCTGTTGTATTGATGGAGATTTTAAGATATAAAGTGAAAGAAAATTGTGTTTCAAGAAGCCTTTACCCCAAAGGCAGCTAAAATTGCTTTAATGGTTGATTGCTTTGTAGAAATGAAGAAAGAAAATTAAAAGTTAATATGCAGTAAACTTGGTTATAATTAAGTAGCATTTGAAATCTGATTTAATTCATAAAGTGACTAATGGAAAAAGAACAGTCTAATATTTCAAATTAAGAAAATTCCAGTACTTAACTCACTGATAAATGTTTAAATATAAATGAACCAGAGAACACAAATAGGATCAATGGCAAAATAAATTAAAAATTCACCAAAAAAATCACATCAATTATCAAAACTAGTGACAGTAGTAAATATTTCAGTGACAGAAAATCCAGGAACCATGATGCTAAGTATGTTCATTTAGGTCTGTCCCAATCATACCCTCTCAGAGGGTGAACCATTCTTTTCTATTTAATTTCCTTTTTTTCCTTCCATCTTCCCTTCCTTGTCCTTCCCTCTATTCCTCCTTTCATCCTTCCTTCCTTCATTATTTTCTGCCTTCTATTTTTCATTTTTTCTTCTTCTTGAGAAAAACTGGATTTTTGTTTGTTTGTTTTGTGTCTGTATATCAAAGAAACCAAACAGAGGAAAAAACAATAATAATAAGAGCAGTATTTTATTTAGGTTTTGGAGATTATTTTAAAAAACTAAACTAATGGAATGTAAATACTTCAAAAGATGATCTGAATGTTTTTGCCCTTCTTATTCAAGTCTCATTTCTATGCTATATTGCTGAAAAAGAAACTCCAGATTCTAAATGCTCCACATCAAAGATTTTGAAATTAGTCTTGTAATGTTTAATGTGTGAATTTCACTAATTCAAATGTGTTTCATCTTATCATTTCTTCAATTAATGCTCTGAGTATTGTGTATTACCAGATAACAGAAATGCATAAAGTTTCTCCACTTCACACCAATTATTTTATTTAATTTATGTGCAGATAAGAGTCAGCAAAACATGTAAGTTATTCTCATTTGTAGAATTTTGTTCATGATGGGAATATGATATAAATTTTAATTTTACTTATCATGAAATTACATATACTCAAAGATAGTTCTTTTTAATATTTTAAAGATCATACTATTAGATGATCATAGGTTTCTTGAATATTGCTTATTGAAATACATGCATAGTGACATCAAGTTCATTTATAACCATCTATACATTAATCTCCTTATAGGTCATTTATTTCCATTACTGTTAGTCAGCTTTCTGTCACTATAACAAATATCTGAGATAATCAATCTATAGGGACACATGATTTATTTTGGTGCAGAGTTTTGAAGTTTCCATCAATGATTGGTTGGCCCTGTTACTTCTGAGCATGTAAACAAAGAACAAATTATGATGGGAGCATGTGACAGAGTAAAACTGCTCAACATATGGATAAGGAGCAAAACAGATGATGATAAAGGGCTAAAACCCCCAAATCTCCTTCAAGGGCAGGCCCCCCACTAGGTGCCGTCTCTTATTAAAGGCTTCTCCATCTCGTAGAAGCACCACTCTGGATTTTAAGTCTTTAACATACAGGGACAGAGATACTTAAGATTTAAGCTGCAGCACTAACTGTACGCTAAGATCTCCCATTTGCACCTGCAAAGGCAATCTCCACTCTGCTCACCAGTAATCTGTGCTCCTAGACAAATGGCTGGTCCATATGTACCAAGTGAATAGGTTTCTTTGTCCTACATCTGCTGTTGACTTTGGCATTTTGCAAAAGATAGAAAGCAGGAAATGTTGGGGCATTTATTCCCTTTGGTTTCCTCCCAGGGAGGTTTCCTACATGGGTAGAGGCACAACCGAAGGACACAGCTGTTGCCAGATGGCCTATTTTACATTGACCTGCCCTTTCTGGATTCCAGGCTTACCTTTGTCACCTAGAGCCTGGAGGTGGAAAGCTTGCTGCTTTCAGTAATCCTGGGCATCATGCCTTCATTTGAGGCTCCTTAAATTCTATTCACAACTTTGTAGGTAGTTCTTTTTATTAATCTCCTTAAATTACCCTTCATAGATGTACCATTCATTTTATTCTTATTTAATTTTTTATCATGACATGACTTGAAACAATCTGGCTAAGTATAGTTCCATTCATTTAAATAATTTTCTATGTGATAAACAGTCTTTGTTTTTTCATGGGTTGTTCTTTAAAGTATTAGTGATTTTTTTTTTTTTTTTTTTTTGTGCCAGGGTTTGAACTCATGACCTCATGTTTGCCAAGCAGGCACTTACACTGCTGAGCTAAACCCCTGACAATATTAGTGAATTTTAAAACAATGCATAAAGTATATAAAATAAAATAAATATTGGTTAGAGTAAAGAGAAAATAAGAGTCAATAGTTTATCTGAAATTAATAGTTACATTATCATATAAGATGAAAGCCCTTTAGCTTTAAATGACTAGCCAAACAGAAAAAAAAAAAAAAGATAAAACCCCAAAGTTCTTAGAAGTATGACATTTCATACAAAAAAACCCCAGACAATTCTGCTACACTGGAGAGGAAACTGTAATACAATAAATGATATCTTCAGCCATTTTCTCAGTAACTTATTGAATCAGATGAAAATATTTTCCTTCAAACATCAAAGTGTTCTTGTCTGACTTCCGTGATTTTTTATCATAGGGAATCTTTACACAGTCTAAACACAAAGTGATGTTTTCATTTTCAGGTTTTGAGAAGATAATAAGAGAAGTTCAAATTTTAATGGATTTAACTTTTAATGAGCTCTAATGAGTAAATCTGGAATATTATGGTGTCTATTTTTATTTAAAATGTGTGTAAAGGATTTAAAATTTGTTGGCTACCACCAAAGTAAACAGCCACTAAGACTAAAATATATTGTGCTATATTGTACTAAAACTTTTTATTCCATTAATGTAGCATTAAAATGACTGCAGGCCAGGCATGGTGGCACATATCTGTAATCCCAGCACTCAGGAAGCAGAGGCAGAAGTTCAGAATTTGAGGTCAGCCTAGGCTAGTTAGTGAATTCAAAGCCAGCCTGAACTGTAGAGAAAGATCTCCAAAAAAAAAAAAAAATCACAGATAGGATCAGCATATAGAGTATAATTAAAGAAATTTTCAAAAACATTTTCCCCTTAAAAGTCTTGCAATTGTCACCACAGCCCCATTGGTGGTGCTGTGATGGCTTACCTAAGGGTCGGCTTGTAGCATCTGGCTGAACTGAATCAGCATAGAGCTGTGTGTAGAAGGCCCACTTGAGGATTGTTGCCAACAGCATAAAAAAAAGAGAGAACTAGAGGTAGAGAAGGTGGCTGTTGGTTCTCCTGAGAAGTTTGTCACGCTGGTTTTCCTGATATGAACTCAGTTGTTCTCATTTTCAAAGGAACTCAGGATCTCACTGTCACTGAGGATGGCTTCGCTCCTTTTCGGAGGAGTTCTGGTCCTTACCTTGAGCATCACTTCCTGGCTCCAGTGCAGATTCTTCAACCTTCTGGCACAGATACTTCATCCCATAGGCACAGACTTTCTAAATTACCTCACTGCCCATAGGATCTTTTCAGTGCAGATCCTTGATACACACTTGCCTGGGACTTTGTTGTGGGGTCTAAGCCTCCAGCTGGACTTGTGCAGGACATTACCATGAGATTCAGGCCCCCTCGGCCAGATTCTTTGGGTCTCTAGTGTATGGACAGATCTCTTGCACTCTTCTGTATTTGACTTTTTGGATGACCATTATAAAATAGTCCTATAAATTATGTATCCTCTATTCAATCCTTTCCTTGTAAATCCTGATTAATGTGGACATATGTTAACATTTCTAGCCTGTAAGCCCATGGTCACCATCTTCATAAACAGACCCCTTATAGTTTAAAGAGTTTTACCACATTCACATTAACTGTTTTAACCTTACCACAACTTAATGAGACAAAAATTGCTGTCATACTTTTACAGATTAAAAAAATGAGTGCAAAAATACCAGGTGACTTGTCTTAGGTATTACAGATGGTAGACTCTGGAGCTCAGTATAGTACCCAGGAGGTCTCTTAGTATACATTTAGTCTGTTTTTAATATCATGGTCTATGGTCCATTGTCCAGTGTTTAAGGAAACGAGTGAAGGAGATTCTTACATGGAAAAGCAATGTAAATTGCAATCTTAAAAGTTTAGAAAGGATTTTTAAAGAGCATTTGGTCCAACCCCCAGTGTTTTTAGCTATAGAAATAAAAAATTGTTGTAACTCAATTTCATTTTAATTACCAAGATTTGCAATATTTTTTACAAGGGTGGTAAGCCAAGTAAACAACTCCTTCAAATGTGTGTGTGTGTGTGTGTGTGTGTGTATCAATGCCACCTACAGTAAGTGGCAATGTTGTCTACAGTTATAGTTCCCAAACTGTTCCAAAGTTCCCCAGGGTGGTACAAGGATCTTACAGAGAGCAGAGCTACAAGGAGTATTTCAGGTTTTGGAGAGGAACATGTTATTAATAACATCCATCAAAAACATAAGACCCACTAGTCAACATAACTCAGATTTAAGCATCAAGTCATGTTACATTAATTTCAATGACAGATTATTATTGTAAAACTCTTTTGGCAGTTACTATAATAAAAATCAAATATGATACCATAATTGAATGGAATCAGAAAATAAATCTAATCTGATTCCAATATTTAAATCATGCAGGATTCAAGAGGTGCACACAGCACATTTGTAATTAACTGTGGCTACATAACTGAAGTTCATTTTCTGTATTAGTCTTCTTCCCATCACTATGACAAAATACCTGAAATAATCAATAAAAAGAAAGATTCATTTTGGATAATGGTATCAAACATGTCAGTCCATGGTCATTTGGTCCCATTGTGCTAAGCCTGTGGCAGCACAGTACATCATGGCAGAGCATCTAACAGAGGAAGCCTGTTCAACTCATGGTGACTAGGAAACAAAGAGAGAAAGAAGAGGGCCACAGTTTCAATATTTCCCTCGAGGGCATGCTACCAATGACCTAACTTCTTCCTCTTTTGTGAGGGTTCCATGGCCTTCCTGTATTACCATAGCTGGGGATGAACCTTTTAACACGTGGACATTTGGAGGATGTTTCATATGGGATTATACTCATCTCATGCTAAAGCACTTTGTTTCAATGTATACATACTATATTTTTAAATGGTTAATATATTATTAGGACATGAAATTAATCCCTTGACTTAAATCTTTCATAAATGGAAATTTTGAATATCTCTTGACCTAGACAGTGTGAAGAACTTTATTGGAACACTAAAGGTATTCTAAAGCAAGAAAGTCTGAGAATCTTTGTCTTAGCAATCAAGAACGTTGACTTCCAGTCTCACTACTTTTATTTGTGCTACTTTTAACTAAACCTCTTTGTACTTCCATGTTTTTTTAATATGATGAAGTTGTAATATGGCCTCCAAAGAGCTATTGTGTGCAGTAATGTCAGTACAGTTAAGCTAGGTATACGAAAGACACAAAATGAAAATTCTCACTGTTACCATTAACCATGATGCTTAAAAGGTAATCTTCTACCAGACAGTCTGTTTGCAGCAAGTGCCTGTAGCTGTATCAGTCAAATACAGATTAGCTCAATTTGGGAAGCCTTTGCATGAATTAGAGAACTTTACTTTCTCATTATTGTACTTTTTTATTTCCATATATAGGAAGAAATGTGCCTGGATTTTTTTGAGCAATATCAACCAGAGTTGACAGTTCTAGCAGTCATAATTCCAAAAAAGGAAGGGAATTTATTGCCGCATACAGGCTCAGAAGCACTACATGTGCTCCTTTTATTTTTTAAATGGAACTGACAGTTACATTTGAAGGTAGAAAACAGAGTAAAAGTCTACACTGATCATTCCTTCAAGTAAACATCCTTTAAAATCAATCACTTATTCTCACATTCAAAACTTAACTCTAACTTTCTTTTCTTTGCTTCTTCAAAGTTATTCATAGCTGTATTTTGCAAATGTTACACACAACCTGAGTTTTGTCTGTCTGACTTCCTGTATAATTATCAGTCTTCTAAAGAAAAGCTATATTTTCATTTCCTTTAAAGATTTTCCTCCCTAACAATTACTTTCTATCTAGTCTTTGACCTGAAAGTGGCATAGTACCGAGACCCAGATATTAAATAAGAAAATGAAACACTATGCAAACTTATCATGACACATTTGTATTATTATAAATCATGGTCTTAATAATTATTTGGTGACTTTCTAAGACACAACATAATGATAAGTGTAAATCAGAATGAACAACTCTGTATCAATACAATCCTAGCTTTATAAAATAAAAAATAGGTATGTATACATACATAGAAAAATGTCTGAAAGAAATATAGCAAATATTTTATTAGCTCTGGTTATAATATCCAATAATTTTTCTTTAGTTACTTTTGGTTCAAATACAATTATTTCAACTAAAAGATTTAGAGTCTGCAACTAATGTAGCTTAAATTATAAAGATATTTCACCATCATAGATGTCTGTGGATGTGCGATTCATTGGTTTAGTGACTCCATAACGTAAGCACTCACATCAACATTTCTAAATTCTCTTGGGTTGTCACTCATGCAAGTGTTACAGCAGCTTCAAGCATTACCTTCTCACATGACAATGTCCAAAACAGGCAGGAAGGGAACATGCAGCTCTTCTTTTTGTAAAGCTGTTCTTGTCATCAGAGGGGGAAATGTGTTCCAAAATCAGACTGTGCTTATTTCACTGGACACAAAATTGCCATGTTTGACACTGACCAATTCAGATACTTCCCTAGGGAATAAGTACATAATGATTTGGGGAGGAGGGGATGAGGGTTATATAATCAAGTAGAAGGAAAACTGTTATGCAGTGAACAATCAGTCCTACATAACAACCTATAAATTTAATGTATTTCTCAAACATTACCATTTGTGCCACTTTGAGTTAAACCTTTTTGCATCTCCATAGTTTGTCTATACCATGGGGCTTATTATAAAACTGTTGAATGGAGCTATTGTGTACATTAATAAGTCAGATAGTTAAACTAGGTCTAAGAAAGTTCTCTGTGCTATCATTAGTCAGGATGCTTAAAAAAAAGCCTTTACTAGATAATCCATTTGCAACATGTGCCTGCTGCTGTATCAAATATTTCAATCCAAAATCACAATTTAAATATTACAAAATAAACAAAAATATAAGATCAACTTCACTTTCAAAACAACGCTTTATAGACTAGGAGAAATAAGACACAGGAAAATGTGAATAATGTCTATTCATCTTACTGTTGGTACATTTGGCAGATTAGAAGTGAACAAGCCCTCTATTCCATGGGCAGTATTTATTTAATGTTCACAATAAAATTCCTTCTTAAAAATAACTGCAAAAGCTCCTGTGTTGACAAAAGCTGGTTCAACAAAAAGAAATAGGCTCAAACTTTTTGAATGAAAATTGTTTTCCAGATACTAACATGCCAAGAAAGAGATCCCTCAGGTGCAGTAGGCTGTCATCCAGAGATGCATATTCACTGGACTGCTAAAGCCAAAAAGGTCCACCAAGTATTGCTATCATCAGAATGGACCGCACACTTGGTGTAAAATCCTCATATGACTTAGCACTTAGAACACTGCCTGCCCCTCCCTGGTCAATAGATTTTAACAATGTATACTTGACTCAATGTAATTAACAAAGGGCAGCTGGAATCACAAACAGGGTATAAAAAAAATCTAAAATACATTGGAAATCTATTTCTATAAAGATTTGACCAGGAAAGGACTATTTTCAAATCATAGCATTCTGTAGTAATCAGGGGCCTTTAAAATTGGCCATTACTTTAGGAGGCAAAAGTGAAAGTTGGAGGAAAATCAAGGTAAGTGCTACATGGTGCTGAAGGCAAATACTCTCAGGAGGAAACAATACCAAAAGACACCATAAATATACAAAATACAAATTATGTAGTAGGAAGAAAATGTAGGTTCTGCTACAGTTTCAGTTCCTGGCCGTCCTGTACTCCAGAGCATTTTGAAGGCACTTTCCTGTAGCATCTGTAGCACAGGAGTAGAGTCAGGTCATTGAGCATACGCTCACTTTGAGGCTGGTCTGAACTACGTTCTTCATTTGGTTTATAGATATTGTCTTAGTTAATGTTATCTCATTGCTGGAACAAAGTACACTCAAAGTTAAAAAGGGGAAAGGTTTATTTAGCTCACAGTTTGTGGAGCTTTCGTCCATAATCAGTTGGCTTCCAAAGGTGCATGGCACAGGGGCAACAGTTCAAGGCCTCAGAAGACAGCAAAACCAACAAGAGCAGAAGGGGAGAACAAGTTTCTTTTCCGCCCTCACGCTATAAGTAAGCTAGCCCTCTATGGCAGGTGTAGCACTCACGCCATCTCTGTGCCTCCCTTTTGCACAGGATGAGGATGTTTAGGAACTGAAAACCCTGGCCACCTGCGCAGTCACTTAGTTAAATTTCTAAACTTCCTAAATTGACACAATGTATCAACAATTGCACCACAAGCAAGCTCTAGATGCCCACAATTTATTTTTTTTTTTTGTGCCAGGAACTGAACTCAGGACCTAGCACATGCCAGGCAGGTGCTTATGCTGCTGAACTATATCCTCCTCCCTATCAACCATTACAGATGCTTAAAAGCAGTCGTTCTGGGATCGCTGTCGTTTTATCACTGTAAAAAATGGATAGCCTATGCTGTTTCAGACCCTGTTCTCTGCTGTGGAGCTACTGTTGCATATAAAATCAAAGTTCCTACCCTCATAAACAGAACTGGGCATAAGTGGACCTAGTTGAGACTCTGTGACCCTCATTGCGCCCTTAGGTTCTCAGAGGGCACATGTTCAAATACAAAGAATTTAGGTAGAATTTTTTCCTACCTTCTTCTTAACCAGAGTTAAACTTGAAAAGAGCATTAAATGATTAAAATTTTTATGCTCTTCTCTTTGTAGAAGCTTCCTTGGGCATACAGTACTTCAATGAAAATTCTGTTTGAGCAAAGCAGTGCCTTTGTTGGTTCATAAATGTACAAAAGGAAAGGAGCATATTTTTGCTTCATATTAACCTAATAACTAACATGGAAGACATTTCTATCGTGTGATTAAAGAATGCTTGGAAGCATATAAAAATGAAAATAAACATAGCATTTTATTAAATTCACCTCTAGTGAGGGTCATTATATCACATATGTACATGTAAATATAATCCCTTAAGGGATTCATCAGGTCTGTGCGCTTAGATTTGCCTAAAATATGAACTATAGCAAAGTGCTTTCTCTGAAACCTCTAAGTGAAATACTTAGCATAATATAACTAATAAATTGCTTTATAAACCCGGCATTTGTGCATGTACTCTCATATAAACCCTAACCAGAATTAATCCTTCTATTGTGTTTGAGCATTGAAGCATAAAAATAATAAAATTAATAATACATAAATGATAAGGCATCATGACTTGAGGTTATTGCCAAATTGTCCCAACAGATGTTAATTTTAATAATCTTGGAGACTTTAATATTTATTTGGCTAATTGAAGATTGTGTATAGGTACATTGAACTGGTAATATTAATTACATAGTTTAATTATTTCTAGGCTCTCATCTTCTGTTGTTACCTAAAATACCATGAAATTTCAAAGTAATAATTAAATAGGAGCTTTGATATGCTCCCCAGGTTAGGGACCTTGTGTCACACATGCTTACAAATGATAATAACAGTTAATAATGTAAATAATAAATGATGTAAAAATAACTTAAAACTGCATTGTTTTCTGAAAATGTCTCAATGCAAGAAATGAAATGAGCTCTGATTGTCAAATTTCTTAGCCACCATACCAATGAAAAGATGGTGGAGGGCATATTGAAATGTACCTGATAGCAAAGGTAATAGGCAGACTAATCACTGTTTTACAAAATAAGATCTTAGATAAATAATGTCTTATGTACCTACATAATTGTGAGTGGGGCATATGAACTTATCCAAAGTTTGGGCTCCTGCAATCAGATAAAATTCTTTTATACTCATTATTTTATGAAGTTTTTCAAACATACAGAAAAAAATTGAAAGACATAACAGTAAACACCTAGATACATACCTACCTAGACTCAAGAAGGTAGTATTATTTTACACTTGAAGAAAGTATGTCACTACAGACAAGAGGAGAAATTAGCTAGAGCAGTAGTTAAATTATTAAGCACAATAAACAAATACATTTTGTACCTAAGATAAGCCACAGAAAATAAAAGTAAATGAAGGATCCCATTTAAAATAACAGCAAACTATTAAAATATCAAACAATCAACAAGGAATATACAAGATCTATCTGAAGAGAAATTTTGATATTTTGCAAAGTCATATAAATAAGGCTTATTTAAGTGGGAAAGCATAAACTTATTCTTAGAAAAAGTATCACTCAATATTATAAAGATATAAATTCACTCTAAAATAATATTAAAATCATATCAATTATGTTAAAAATAATTATTTTAATGAAAATATTTAACATCTATTTCAAAGAATAAATTTATAAAGGTGAAAAATATGAAAAAGTCTAACAAAGATGAAACTAATAAAATATTAAAATATTTTAGGGAAGAAATAATATTTAAAATGGTGGTACAAGAATAGACAACAAAGTCAATGGAGAAACAGTCCGTGAAAGAATAGAGTTCTCAGAAATATATTCATGGAGAAGATTTTAGTACACAACAAAGGGAGTTGGCAAAACACTTGAGAAGAAATATACTATTCAGTACATGTTATTTCTTTGAATACATAGCTATTTGAACAAAAACAATAGTTTTTCCTTATTTCTAACAAACTGCACACAGACTAAAGGTTTCAATACTTTTTGAAGGTAAAATACATGAATAAAATAATGAATTCTTCTTTAGTAATCTTGGACTAGAAAAGGCATTTCTTAGTATAAACAGAAATCTGTAATAAGCAAAACTCTAGGTAAGTTTGACTACTAAGATTTTCAAACATTTATGCTCAAAAAAATTACTAAAAAGTAAGACAATAAAATCAGCAGCCTCGAGAAGCATGAAGAACTCTTAACGGATTAATTTAATGAAAAAAAGATCAAAAATCAGTCAAAATATCCTGTAGACTATTGAACAAAAATATGCAAATTCAGGTAATATAGAAAGAAGCATAATTCATTTAAAAAAGTTAGTATGGCATATCTTCACCATAAACAGAAACAAGATACAATAGTTCAGTCTTTCAAGAAAAAAATTTCAAAATCACAAACAATACTGAGGATTAAAAAAGGCCACAATATATAGGAATCTGTATTTTTTGCTAGGTTTATAAATCTAAATAATATGGAGATCAAAATTAGGAAGATCTAAACCATACAGTTATAAACCATTGGTCAAAATATGTTGCTAAGAAAAAGAAAGTTATGGAGTAGTATGTTTAGTATTAGATTATTTTTAAAAAGGACACATGTACACTCACACATTAATACATGGATAGAAAATGTGAAGAACTTTATATATAAAACTGCTTACAGAGTCTGTTTCTTAGGGCAAAAGATAATGAAAAATACAAAAAAAGACAAATAGGTACCTCTTTTTTTATACAATTCTAAAATTTTTGAAATTTAACTTCTTATTGTTTTTATATAGTCACAGATTCATAAATTTTCTTACCTTGTCTTAGCATAAAAACCCCTTGTGAAATACTAAAATATTTTGCAAAAATTAAAAAACTAATAAAATAACAAAAGCAAAGAGAGCCAGTTCAGCAGCTTCTTTACGGGGTGACACTGAACATTAATACCACAGCCTATTGTACATTATGATGCTGGAGGTAACTGCGTAGTGTGTTCTTTGTAATTTTCATTCCACTGGGTGGGCCCAGTCATTTTCAGATAATAATTTTGTTATCTTCATAAAGTTCTCATTTAAGGACCATGCCAGGCATCATTATAGATAGTTATCTGGAATGAGAGGACCCCACCTGCCTATTATGGTCAAAATTCTGTTGCCCAAGAGGGCAGGACAGGTGAATCCCCTTCCAGCCATAATGCTCTCATAGATGTTGTTTGAGACCGCACCTCAGCATACACTAGGTAATTATTAGAGGCTCCAGCCGATATTGATAAGAGGTCCTCTTTTCATTTGCTCAGTATGTGCCAAATACTGCTCTGAGTCCTTTATATTTTTAACTAATTTGAATCTGATAAATAACACCATAATATTATCATCACTTTTATTGTATTCAATGTATAGATAAAGAAACTCAATGTTTGCTTGGTTTGGTTTACTTTTGCTTTGGTTTTGATTTTTTTGATGCAGAATCTTGTGTATAATTCAGACTGATCTTGAAGTCACAGAGATCTTCCTGCCTCAGCCTCTGGAATACTGGAATTATAGGCATACACCACCATATCCAGCTGGCAGTCAAGTTTAATAGTGTCAATAACTCCCTCAAGGACATATAACTAGAATGGTGTTGACAGTCTTATCTAGAGCTTGACAATTCTGATGTTTATATTGTGTATATTGCCATATGATATACTTACACAGTAAACTATACAGTCAAGGAGACTTTTATGGAGGGCAGAAGAGAATAAAACTATTTATATACAAAGTTGTGTGATCTCTAGAGGTAGCACTGGAATATTTTCACAGGGCCATGGACCTTCTGAAATTTCTGCTTTATTTTCAAACTAGTGTGACTTGTCTTTGTAGTCTTCACCAATGCCCCGTGGTTGGCAAAACTCTGAAATCTCCAGAAATAAAATTTCCTTTATGAGAAGAAAGAAATGGGATCAGGAGTCTGACCCATCCACTGAGAACTGGAACACCGGAGCCTTTCCTAGTGTTAGTCACACTTTAGGAAAGGTGCTTCTGTGAATGTAGAGGCTTATGGAGAAGATGCTTCATGGAATGAGATGCCCTTGGATGAAATTTCAGGCTTTGCAAACCTGAGGCCTAGAAAAAAGACTTGTATGTCTGAAGTGACCAAAATATGAGCTGTAAGCAATGCTTCTCCTGAAGTAAATGCCATGCCGTGCTACACACAGCATAGCAGCAGGCCTCTGTCGGTGTGGAGAGACGCCTGCGGGGTCTCCGGTTTTGTCAACTGCAGTACAACATGGTGTGTTGGGTCGAACTCACAGTTTTACTGCCGGTCTAGAAGATTGGTTATGACGATTTTCAAGCTGAGAAGCATGTGTGGGAGCCTCACTCCAGGGCTAATTTGGAGAAAACAAGGCCATCTCTTTGGACACAGGGGAGCACCACAGGGGGAATTCTTGGAAAAACTGGAAGGAGGCCCGTCCTAGAAGAAGAAGAATGAGTTTCCTGATGATCAGAGGGGACACTTAGTGATAGACATTGAGGAAAAGCTTTCACAGGCCTCATCGTGAAACACAGTTATCCCAGATTCAGCCTTCAAAGTGGGAGTTTGGTTTATTTATTTATTTGTTCTAAGGCAGAAGAACTCTCCTTCTTTGGAACATCATTCTGGCAATTTGGAGAAGGAAACTGGTATGATGAACAGGAAATGTGACCATTACTTGAATCCTCCAGCAGTGAAATTGTTTTGTGACTTGGCAGAATTTCAGAATATTTATCAAAATAAAAACATCACACAAGCTAACCTGGGTAAAATTTACCTGGAGTTATGCTGCCACTGGTGAGTGACCAGTGAGTAAAGGACACCTACAGTGTAGCATTCAGCAACACCTTATGAAGTACTGGTAAAGTGGCAAGTTTAAAAACCTATTTCCGGGGCTGGGGATTTAGCTCAGCGGCATAATCGCCTGCCTTACAAGCAGACAGTCGTGAGTTTGATCCCCGGCACTGATTAAAAAAAAAAAAAAAAAGCCTATTTCTAACAAGTGTAAGTGTTCCACAGAAGTGATCTTTTTTGGATAGTGGGACACAAAAACCTGAAGATTTCTTTTACTAAACAGTAAGCCTGAATACTTGACTCATGCTAAAGGCTTTCCTAGTCATGTCTATGGAATTACAGTCTGACGATCTCATGTGGTGAGTTCCGTTTCAAAGTTTTCCCTAGCAAGTAGGTCACTAAAGCAAAGGCTTTTGAGACTTGAGGAAACAGAGAGCTATTATATCAACAGGCGCAAGCCTGTTGCTTCATGGTTGTGGACACTCCAAGTGCGGATACTCACCACTGGCCTTTATACCACAAACAATAAGACTAAGTGTTTCCAACGTTGACTAATGTAGATAGCAGCCATACCAAATATAGAAGCGATTTTCTAACCCAGTTCACTTCCTTATGTTACCAAGCACTGAAACTTGCAAGTGACCTTGATGCTGTGTTATGTGACTGTGTATCCAGCTGTGCCTTCCCATGCTTCACCTCCTTCCAGTCCCAGCCATCGTTATAAGGTTCTGCTGTGTACTGAACACCTGCCTTTGTGTGAGTACAGTGACAAACAGGCCCACTAGATGGAATGTAAAGTGATTCATAGTAAAAATTAGATCACACATGCCATTTCTATGTCCTAAACACAAATGCTACCTCTTCATTGTTTTTAGACAATAAAATTTGTTTTCTCTCTTTGTTTGTATATGTGTTTCATAAACCTTCGATGGCTCTTTGTCTTTGGCTTTTTCTTACCAGAATTACAGTTAGGAAAACATCTCCTAAACAGGCATGGCCAAGCATTACTCTACATCTTTTAAGATTGTCAAGGTTCCCAATAGTTTCTCTCATCTCCCATTTTCTAGCACCACCAACCCTAGTCTTTCTTCTAATACCCACAGAATTCTCTTATTCCCGCCATCTACTCATGACACCTTGAGCTTCTGCGTCCCATTTCAGCGTGAAACCTGCACGCTTAAGGAAGCCCTCACTTCCAGGCTCATGCTCCAAACAGCCACTTTAGGGTGCAATTCAGATTATTTTTTACTCTGTTTCCTTATGGGAGAAAATGTATTCTAACTTTTCTTGTGGCAGGATAGTAAATGGCTCACACAGAAGTAAATGATGGATATGAGCAATTTTCAGGTTAATAATAATTGTTAACCTGTGATATTTGTTTGAAATCTTAGATGTTATGTTTCTGTTAATAATGTTATTTGTCTTATTATTAAACCCACAATTATTAGTTTGTAGGTTTTCTCAGACTACTTGCTTTCTCATCATCCTTCTTTAAATCATTAGGAGTTACATCATATCACAGAAATATAAGATTTTATATTTCTCTTGTTCTATATAAATACTTAGCATTTGAGTTGTTTTGTTTTAGAAAAAATGATTGTGATTTTTCTTTTCTCTTCTTTGGAAATGTCTCTTCAAATGCTGCTCCTTCTCATTTTGCTGGGTTTCAGGGTTGTTAACAAACTGCATGCTCAGGGAACAAATGGAAATCAGCTCTTTAATGGATATAGATTTCACATGGAGAACTCCACATATGTTTCTCATTTTTTTACCCCTTTTATGTTACATACTTGTGCTGAATCATTTTATTGGTAATGTGGGAGATGCCAGAATATTTACAGGATCATAGTCATGGGAGTGTGCTGCTATTTGGATTATGCTTGACTAATGCCAACATAATCAATCAAAACAGAAACATTTGGTCAAAAAAGCATTTCTAAGTAATTAGCATAAAGCTAATAGCTTTGTGTCTTTAACTAAAACTCATTACATTGATGTGAATCAGAAAGAAATTTAGCAGAGTACTTTACCTTGTAAAACAATTGCATTTCTTAAAAATGAAAAAATCTTGTTAGAACTTTCTTTACTTACAAATCCCAGGGAAAATAAAGTTGCTTCTCTGTGTGCCACTGCAAGTCTGAGGGGACATGAACACGTCACTCACCCATACTGTGTTTGGCTTCCTCCTTCATAAAATAAGCATAACTTGGTGTATTTTATGTATTTGGAGACATATATAAAAATGTAATGAAAACAGGGAACTTTTTGCATAGATAAATAGGCACATAAAATTTGCAAACTTCAAAAATTTTTATACTCCTGAAAAATAATCCATGTATCTGATGTGACTTTGTTAAGAACTCAGGAAAAATAACCTTTGGAATTCTGTTCAGCTTAAAATTTTAAGAGTGTGTGAATTTTTCTTTCGTAGTGCTGATGGTTCACGCATTGCCAACAAGTCCCTCAAGACAAACCCTTCTGGTGCTGTTATAAGGAAATTACAGAAAGACCAAAGCATTATGCTTTATTTTCAGCCTAGCAATGCTTCTGCATTATTGACTTCTTTTAATGAGGGGGGGCTTTTAGACATTCAGATCATCTAAGGAATCAGCACACAGTCCTACCTCACAACCATCCAGGAGTGACCAACAAGCACCACCTTCTGGAGAAAACACGAAGTGGATTTCAAAGTTGATGGTTCCTGACTCAGCTGTGCTTTTCTGAGGTCCCCAGGGCCTAGCCCCTCTCTGACATCAGCTTTAATTCTGTCCCACCTTCTTTAAGCAATTGCTTTCCCTTAGTTTAACAACTGTCAATCCACATTGTGCTTAAAGAAGCATAAAAAATGGTTGAAGTCTGAAAAATTAACTGTTAATTGAAAGAACTCTGCTTTTCATACGAAATTCCATAGTAACGGAACTCACATCATTTGAAGACAATGGGTCATAGTTCACATGAAAAGCTGTGTATTCAAGTTACTTAAAATTAACTTGTTCTTAAAATGTTGGGAAAGTGGTTTAAAATACTTAGAGAGGATAAGGACAGTATTAAGAAAGCAAGAAATTATTGTGGAGGTAACAATGATTAGTTCATTAAAACAATATTCTATTAAAGATTCACATAAGGCAATAAAAGACTCAATATTAAATGATTTACTTTGAGCATAACAAAAATATTGTTTTGGAAGTTAGCTATATGTTATTCCTCATGGGTTCAGTAACTGCTTTTTAAAATGCCTATTCATTTTGAGAAATTGGTATGTGCATATAATATATCCTGACCATTTTCATACCTTTACTTTCCTCTCCTTCCCCTGTGATCACGGTACCTTTCCCTATCTTCAAAGTTTACCTTCAAGTTTTACATCATCTCTCTTTCATTTATTTATATTATGGTGCCTGGTAAATTTTTGTACATGCTGTGGATTTTATTGTAAGCTGCAAATTTAAGTAATTGCCAGAAAATTGGACTACTTGTCATATTTTCAGTATGATTCCAAAAACATAATTTGTGATGATTTTCATAGAAACTCTTTTAGTTTCAACATTCTTCTGATTTCCTGATAAGCTATTGATGCTAATATGAATCTCTTTGCCTATAGAGATTCCTAAGAGTGCCAAAGTTTGTAAAGGTTTGCTTCATTACCAAAGTGAAAAATTCTTATCCAGTTTATACCATGTTCTGCATTGTTTTGCTTTTAATCAAAGAACCAAGAATGACTGTTTTTTGAGAAATAATCCTTTTCATCACAAGAAAACAATTCTTTGAAACTCATTCACAATACGTTTATCCATTAGAAAACTTTTGAATGGTTGAGTTAGATAATGAAAATTTTCCTTAGACCTATTTATTCCAAAGTTAGGTTGCTGCCTCAAAGGGGATAAATTAAATAGAGTGAAGTTTGAGGTAGGGGAGTTTCAGAAATAGACCCTTGGAAATATACTGTAAACACGTTCATGTATTTATCCTACCATTTTAAATGAGAAGGTAGGAATTGCTTTTTTTTTCTAATCCCCAGACAAAATTTCTATGTTCTTCCTAAAAATATTCAGTCTGTCAAGTGTTTTGCTCCTCCCAAGAGGTTATTAGTCATTCTGTATAGTTGTATTTATTTTCTTAAAGTTACTTCCAGATGTACATACGTATTATCTCATTAAAGCCAAATGTGTCTGATAACAGTCAAGAGTAATAATCACCCTGATGAGGGCACTGGAGGGGGGCTCAAGAAAGCAAGTCAGAAGCTGAAGGCGGCCCCCATATTTGAGGTACAGTGCTTGCTATTTTCCAGGCACTTTTTATATATGGATGTGTCTGAACTCTGATCTTACAAAATAAAATTTACTCCTGTTTTACAAATGAAGGGAGGAGCCCCTGAGAGCTAATGAATTGGGGCAGCCAGGGTTTGAACACAGGTTTGTCAGATCTAGAGTCCATGTGCTTTCCATTGCACAATGTCACTTCTTAAAATTAGATGTTCAACCTTGACAGCTGTGAAGGCTTACTAAATTACACAGGTTCTTGATAACCAATAAGTGGAAAGTAAAGAATTATTAATGTTTCAACTAATCCTTTCATGAACACTATGCTTTCTTTAAATAATATATCCATTTCTTTACATAAAATACATGTAACTGACAAATACATTTTAATCAGCAATATTTGTCAACTAGCTTAGATGTTTTTACAGCTGAATTATCACTTACTCAAACACATAAAGATAACAGCCTATCATCCTAAAGAAGCATATATAGAACCACATTTTTTACAACTATAACAATGAGAAGCTGAAAATGAAAAATGCACCTGAATTGCTAAGGTCTATGCATACACACACACACACACACACAGGAATTAGGCAGACGCTGATAATCTAAGGTAAAGCATTGAATCAGGACAGTGAAGGCAACAACGGAAGTTTTTCCAACAACTTCAGAGAAGGGAAATAACTACATATATTAAGGAGGTAGACCACAGCAGAAAGAAATCTCTGATCACCTGTCATCATGCTCCTGGCAGAAGTGTTGATAAATGCCTTAGCCAATTTTGGAGGTTGTATTGTTTTAAACTACAGATCTGGACAAAGAGGAAGAAGTCTGTACATCCAGTCCAACACTAGGTACCCTGAGAAGGAGCAGATGTAAACACAGTGACTCCAATTTGTCATTAGAATGTATCAGCTACTCTGCCAGTAGTTAGTCTAGAAAATAACCAGAAATGATTTCTGACAAACAAAAGAATTGGAAAAGGGATGGGAAACTAACATCCAGGTTTTGAAACTTCTGGGAAAGGAGAGGATGTGGTAAGCTTTCAGGCAGAACAAAGACCCATGTGTCAAAAATGCAGCTTGGTAAATATTGCAAAGAGGGACCACGAGCAATGCATCTCTCTGTATAGAGATTTGGGGCTGGAACTAAGTGGACCTGATGGGGTTGGCCTTTGAAATTTATGCACTTCAATGCTGGGATTGTTAATATGCTTCATCACACACAATGAAGACATTTTACTAAAATGTTTCCTTGGGAATGGCGTGTAAAGCCTCACTGTGACTATTTCCAAGTTCAGAACACAGAACACTTACAATCTAGGAAACACACATGCAAACACTTCTTTTTCTTGGTGTTAGGAATTGAATTCAAGGCCTTGTGCATGCTGAGTAAGCACTCTACTACTAAGCTGTCCCCCAGACCTAAGTGTATTAGTGTATTAGGTTATTTCATGTTATAGTATGGTAGGATTGAGTTTTCAAGTTCACAGTGCAAGGGCTGACTTTTCTTCTTCTTCTAAGAAAAGAAGCTTTGCTTTGGTTCTATTTACATATTTGGAATTGGCTGGATTCCAACAGAATCTTAGTTAACTGAAAAAAACAGATTAACACTCATTATGTATGATTTAAAAGAACTCTAATAAAGTTAAATAGCAGCATTAACAAACACACTTATAAGATGCTATAAAAATATTTCTAATAAACCTAGGCATCTCTGTGGCCTCCTTAGGTGATGAACCCATGTTGAATCTTCTCTCTCCTGTTTTCTTCTATCTCCATTTTACCTCTCTCTCTCTCTCCTGTATGTACTTCTTTTATATACTTACTTTATATATAACAAAATAATACTTTGTATATAACATCAATATGCCTTCAAAAGAAATTGGTTGACCCTTTCAGCTAGGTCCTTCATTCTATGTCTGGACAGTAACATGTGAAGAACTAACATAAATTCTTCTTCAGTAGCAGAACAGAATAAGAACATGTCTTTATTATGGATGTTTTTCTTTTGTCATGTAAATAAGACAAGAAATTTCATGCTTTCATAAGTCTTGATACTTTCAAAGTTCTTATAATCTTTAAATTGCCAACTATTTAATGTCCTGGGTTTTCTTACGATATAAAATTAGTGTATGTACTTTTCAATCTCTCTCTCAAGGGCTGCAGGTGATTTAAGAGATAATAGGAGACCCTTTTATCAGAGGTAAGATTATCTGGTTTTCAGTTAGATGCTTTCAGTTGAATTATCTGGTTTTCAGTTACAGTTAGTTGAGAAAAGATCTCAATAATAAAAAGGGAGATGACTGAGTAATAAATCTAGGATTCCTGAAAAGGGTTGCATAAAGGAACAAGGTGAATGTGGCAGACCTAGACTTGCTTGTTGCATATCCATTTCTGGTTCTTCCTCCTTGCTCTGTGTCCTAGGGATAATAATACCATGGGTTGTATTTCCTAGGCTTTCTTGCACTGATTAATGGTCAATGGGCAATCATCAGTGGGAGATCAGAGAGTAGAAAAAAGAGAGAAACCAGATTCTGTTCCCTACTACTATTGATTTCATTCAGGAAATGAGTGATTTGCCAGGCAAACTTAATCAGAAACAATAAGAGATCACTTATCTTTACCCTTCTTTGCATGCATAAGAACACAATTTTCTCTGGACTTTATTAAGAGGTGTCACCTCTGAACTTGATGTATGATGTGACATACTGCATGATATATGCACCACATTGTTTTTCTAAATACAAATTTGTACCTTCAGAGACTTTTTTGTCTTATAGAGTTTCAGAGGCAGGTTGGTAGACAAATAGTGCACAAGTCTTTTGTGATTTTTACCTCACAAAAAGTGGCATATCATTAGACCTTAAATTTGGTGTTTCGCATTGTCTTGGATTTTCAGGGAGAAATATGCAATATCTCCTCCACAACCCAAAGCAAATGTTAAACAACTAATATAGGACAAACTTGAAGATTGTGATACTTATTCTGGCAAGTTCTGTCCATTATGTGTCTCCATGCTATAGAAAATATGGTCAAGAACTCGTTTACAGGTTAAAGATGCTGATAATAATATTTCTTTAAAGAGAGATTTTCTTGATTTGTGGACACCCATAACTTTTCACTCATCATCATAAGAAGTACTTAACTGAATTTGAGAGAGGGATGGCTACAGAGCTAGTCCTAGGAGAACCTGTACAACTAAAAAATGCAAGGACTTGAATCTGACTCCTTCCTCAAAAGACTAAAGTATGAAGCCATGTCTAGAATTACTTCTAGTTGGTAGCAGAGAGAAAGAACAAATCTAATTGGGATAATAAAAGACAAACTGTGGTACCTCCACAGTTTGGAATGGCAAAGAGTTTACTTACGGTCTTTAAACCAACCCATGAAAGAAATCTTTGAGAGGTTCTATGCATGGAAAAGGAGAACTAAAAAGAAGGCTATCAGTATCTGAAGGCCATAAGCAGGTGGAAAAATTAGTTATAAAAATTATTAAACTGATATGAATCACTGGATATGATTGCATCTAGGGTATGAAACAACAGGATATAACTTTTCCAGTCATATAAGACATTTTAAGGTCCTACACATCTAAACTGATCCTGAAAAGTCTGAAATAAACTTTGGGCATTGGCAACACTGTCAAGCAGGAGGAGTAGATACATCTATCTTCTGCATGGTAAATTTCCTGGTTTGCAGGAGGATTACACACGGGATAAATTTGAAATCAAATGGGGTAAATTTTGTAGGAGTGATATAGCTCTGGAATAAGCTTTTAGCAATGAAAGAAAGAAGCAACCACTTGTTTTGAAGTTGATGTGTGATAAAACCACAATAAGAAAAAATTCAAAGGCTGCCCCTGTGAAGTACAATGGGCAATAAGAAAGGCAGGAGGCATCACAATCACTGATTTGAAATTATGCTATAAATCTACTGTGACAAAATCAGCATGGTACTGACAACAGAACAGACCTGAGGATCAATGGCACAGATTAGAAGATGCAGACACAGCGGCAGTCACACTTAGCCGCTTTTACTTTGACAAAGGGGCCAAACATGTTCACTGGAAGAAAGATAGCCTCTGTTGTAGTCATGGGTTATACAGAGAACAATTAGAATTAGGACATGGAGTTTATAATATTATTTTTATTATGGTCACCCCAGAAAATGGAGGAAATCTATCCACATCACTAAAGACATAGAATATTTAGCCAAGGTCCTAAGTCCCACAGCAATGTCCCCCATGAGTCCAAAAGAAGACCCAGTGCTCATGACAATGCCCCCCACGAGTCCAACTGGAGTCTAGAACCCACAAGAAGGACTCACACCAGTTTCTTTTACGGATCCATGTTAGGAAGGCCCAAAGGTCAGCGGTGGAAACCAGAAAGTCTATGCCAGTGGGGTGAAGGAGCTGTGCTGGTAGGTTGAGGGTTCTACACTGGAGCCGAGAAGTCACACTCACAACAAAGACCAGGGCTGTCCTGAAAAGCACCACAGCCATCCTCAGTGACACGGAGGCCCCAAGCTCCTCCTCTGACAAGCACAGTCAGGTACATGCCAAGAAGCCAGTGCAATGAGTTCATCCTGGAGACCAAGCAGCACACGTCTCCCTCTCCAGAGCCAGGAAGCAATGCTCAATGTGAAGACCAGAGCACCTCCAGGAGAACCCATGGCTCAAACAGCAACATGCAGGAGAACCCACAACACCTCAATATCCTAATGCAACTAATGTTAATAGCTTCTCCTTCTCCTCATCTCTATTTATGCTGGCAACTTTCCTCAGGAGGAACATTTATGCTCAATGCCATGCTGATGTAATCCAGCTAGCACTAAGTTGACCACGAGTTCTCAATCCATAACAGCCTCTTTGATAAACAGTGCTGGGAAAACTGACTTTCCACATGCTGAAGACTAAAACTAGACACGTGTCTCTCACCATGCACTAAACGAAAGCCAAAATGGATCAAAAATCTAAATATTAAAACAGAAACACTAAATCTACTGGAATACATGGTAGGTAGAAGTCTTGAAGGCATAGTGGAAGGCAGAGTTCATGAACAAAGCGCAAACTGCATGGGCAGTGCAGCAGCCACTCATCTTATTAAAAGGTTTTGCACCTCGAAAGAAATCACCAACAGAATGAAAAGAAAACCCACAGAATGGGAATGTCTGTCCCTCATACAAAGGACTTCTATCTAAAACATATAAAGAATTGAAAAAAAATTAGGACTCCAAATTCAATCACCCAATCCAGAAATGGGCATCTGAGATGATTACATATTTCTCAGATGAAGAAATACAAATGGAAAGTAAATACATGAAAAAATGTTCAGCATCATTGGTCATCTGAGAAAAGCAAATTAAAACAATGCTGAGATTCTATCTCCAGAAAGAATGGCTGTCATCAAGAAATCAACCAATAACAATTGGTGGCAGGGCTGTGGGGGAAAAGGAACACTGCTGCACTGTTGGTAGAAATGTGAACTGTTGAAACAACTGTAGAACTCAGTGTGGAGATTCCTCAAAAAACAAGAATTGGAGGTCCCATTCAACTCAGTTATTCCCCTTCTGGGTATTTTCCCAGAAGAACTGAAACCATCATAACACAGCGACATATGTTTACCCATTTATAGCAACACAATTTGTAATAACTAAATCTTGGAAACAACCCAAATGCCCATTAACTGAGGAATGGATATAAAAGGTGTGTTGTTTTTATACATAGAGTACCACTCAGCTCTAAATAAGGATAAACTCCAGGCTTTTATAGGTAAATGGATTTAACCTGAGATCTTATCCATAAGTGAAATAAATAAGACTCACATGTGTAAGCATAGTATTGTCTCCCTACTATAAAAAACTGAGAGTAAAGAAGATCCAAAATGTATAATACATATGGTGAAAGTGAAAGGGCAATGAACTGTTCAAAAGGAAAGAGCAGCTGGGATGGGAGTAAAGAGAAAAGAAAGAAGAGAAACGAATATATATTTATGGCATATAATTCTATCAATCTCTATTAGTTCATCAAAAAGAACTATTTGTGTTTTCATCATCTGGTCATTTTTTTCATTCCTGTATCTTGTAATCTGAGCAACTACTTTGAAAATAACAATACACAATGTATTATCCATTGTTAATCTCCTATTGTTTTGTTTCGAAAATTTGCATCATTTTTATTCTTTTTTCATCTTAAAATTAAAAAATACAATGCATATTTAAATTCAAAAAATTTGTTAGAGTAAAGCACACACTGCCATTGATCTTCCTCAAACTGTTTCCTGTTACTTCAAATATACCTAAGAGTATGGAAAAACATAAAAATTTCACAGCATGTCTTTGATCACTATTTTCACTGGAGCTGGCACCACGCAACTTTTGGCTCTTCCCCAGAATCAAAATGACCGTGAAATGTGAAATGTTGTTAGCCAATTCAAGACATCAAGGGAGCCATAATAACATGATTAACGACACTCACATAAATTAATTTCTGAAACTGAGTCAGAAAGTGACAAAGATGATGTGATAAGTGTGTTCAAACTGAGGGAAAATATCTTGAGGGGCATTAATGGCAATGTGTCTTTTAGTATTAAGTTTGTATTTATGTTAACATACATTACATGTTTTTGTACAGCATATTTTTACAGAATGCCTGAAGTTCTGTGCTGCACAGGACTGTGTACTTGACCAGATGAGTGGGAAGATGTGCATGACCATGTAGACTCAGAAGCCAGAAGTAATGGTTCACATGTCGTGTCCCATCTAGGGACTAGGGAAATAGACTTGGGACTGACAGTTTTCAGGAGCTAGATCCTAAGGGAACAGAAGGCAAATGAAGAAATAGTGGAACAAAACTGTGTATATCGTATGCAATGTTTGTAAATATGAATATAAGCTACCACTAAAGGGAAAATTGTTATTGATTCATTACTGGGTTTTAACAGTCACCATTGCCACTAACAGGACAACATATCCCTGGTCACAAGAGGCCCATAACCCCATGGATCAGACTCTCTCGAGACACTATCATTGAAGATGATTACTAACTATAACACTGGCTCTGTAAATTGCCAGTAGCACCGGACTGCTATTTAGACATTGGTTTGAACAGAAAGCAGTAAGTTAGAAGCAGGATGATGTGTTGGAAGCACATTAAATCCTTTCTTTAGGCTCCACCAGCTTGTTTTCAGGAGTGCCGAATTTGCACCCTGGCATACCAGATTGCTCTGTAATGTTAGAATTTCTTAAATGAAAAATTTTCTTCCCTCTAATCCAACCTATACCCAGTCATTATATTTCTCTTTCAAAAATACTGCATTGTCTGTATTTTGTATTGCTTAAAAATATTCAGTAGCTTCTTATTGCTTACCAAATAGAAACTAAATTGTTTGGTGAGTTACTCGGGTGTCTCCTTGAGTTACTACTCAGAGTTTCTACCCTGAGTTATACATCCCTGCCTACCCTGTCTAGAGATAGCTATGCAACACTCCTGCATTTTCCTAGTGATATTTTCATGATATTCTTTCTATCAAGAGTGTGCCATCCTTTATTATGCCGGATGCTATGGGCAGCTATTTTAAATATAACAAGATATGTCATGGTAGCCACTTTTGATTTTCAATTATCTGGTTTTGAAGTCTTACAATGCTTTCATTATTTTGTTTTGATTGGTTTTATTATTTTTATTTATTATGTCTGATGATATGGACAGCTATCTTGAAGAAAACAAGAGACATTATAAGAGCCGTTGTTGATTTCCTATTATCTTCTTTTGAAGTCCTGTGTTATTTTCATTGTTCTGTTCTCATTGGCTTTAATCTGTCCAATATTTTTGCTTTAAAAAATAGTGTGCCATCCTTTGCCTGCTCCCCCTCCACCATTTGAAGCCCATTTAAAATGCAGTCTTCTTTAAAAGCTTTTCATATCCAATCAACAGGCAACCACAAATCAGAAGTTAACCCTTCCCTAGTGATTGTCATTTTAAAATGGATTTTATCACATACTAGTTTCAATTTTTAAAGTAAAACAGTCAGGCTATCTAATAAATATTTTTCACTACAATATAAACCATGTTTTATTCTTTTATGTAGGTTATTGTACTTGGTGAAAGAGGGTTTGTTTAAAAATTGGTGATTCAGTAATTTAAAAATAAATATTTGGGGTGATAAAAATGCTTTGGACTTAGAGGCGATGAGTATGTAGTATTGTGAACACACTAACACTTAAAATTTCCATTTTTAATGTCATAGTGGTTTAATTTCACCTAAATAAACTTTTTTTCTAAAGACTAAACTACAGATTCAATGACAGTTCACACCATTCTAGCCTTGACCTGGCAAACTGGAGCTATATCTTTCTGATGTCTTGCATTTTGCAAGAAAGAACAATAGAGATATGTAATTATATTTCTATGTCATTGGCATGGGTATGATGTATAACTAATTCCTCCAAGTTTTTACATTTTTGAGTCCAATTATCTTGGCAGAGCAATAGTTTCTGTACCCCCATACCCATTGGTCTGGAGCAAGCAGATGACATTTTCTATATTCCTCAATCTTCAATTTAAATGATGCAAGCTACATTGGTCTCTGGTCAAACTAGTTGAGAGAGAAGTTCACCTTACATTAAAAAATATCAGTAGAAAAGAACAAAATCAATAGAAAATATGTATACAACTATGTGAGAGGATTTATTAGTTAGGTTTGTAGGCTCAGAGGCAGGAGAGTCCACAATGACTATCTATGTACTGGAGAACTGAAGAACTAGGCAGCTGTTCATTCCAAGGAGATGGAAGCACAGAACAAGAAACATGCAAAGCTCGTTCAAGGTCAAAGGCCCAACTTAACTGGAGAATCACTGATGTGAGCCTGTGTTGAAAGACTAAAGAAACCAGAGAAATAGAGGCCAATGTCTAAAGACAAATCAGCACATGGCATAGCTACTCAGAAAGACAGGGGCTCTTCAAGATGAGACACCTCTTTCCCTTTTTATTCCATACAGGCTGCAACCCTGTTGGTTGCTGCCATCCATGACTGGGGTGGGTCTTCCCTCCTCAGTTTGTTGACCTACATGTCAATCATCCAGACACACCCAGAACTGTACTTTACTGATCTGTTAGGTGCCTCTTTATCCATTCAAGTTGACATATTATGATTAATAGTCACACATGAGAAGATAGGTTCAAGAGTAACCATCTCTACCTAGTTTGAAAGAAAGTTAAACTGAAAATTTATAGATATGCAATGCACTTGATCTTATCTATGTTATCAAACCAGTTTCAGCTACAGCCTCTCTGCAGTGTAAGTGTATTTCTGAGAATGTTTCATCTCTTACCACAGAAGAAAGTATTTTAAAATGACCTTTAAACAACACACTTAATAAGAGTTAAATAAGATTTTGAGTGTACTCATTTTACCTGAAACTGTGGAGTGTTGATAAGATTGATGAATGAATGGATTTACACATATCTCCCTTCCATACAGTACCCTGAAAAATGTCACCAGGTTTATCTCTCTCACCCTTTCTTTCACACATAAATATTATTAGCTACTTATTACTGACAAAACAATGCTCTGCATCCTTGGTTGTGGATTAGAATTAACTGGTGAGCTTTTTTAAACACACCAAGTGTCAGGCAGCAAGACTGTTTTTGGCATCCTTTTAAATCTCTCCAAGTTATTCTAATGTGTAATTAGATTTTAAAGAATACCCTCTCAGATGGTTTTCCCAGAAATCTTGGTATGATGTACAGGGACAGAGCTAAAATACATGCAATTAGGAGAAAATTGAAATGTTGCTAATGGATGCATTGAGTGTGGGAAAAACATGGCTGTTGCTCTCTGAGTACAAATGGAAAATGAACTTCACATCAGTCCCTGTTAATTACAATTGCTCAACCACGCCTCAGTCATTTATGCCTCACTCTGGCATAAGTGTTATGATGTGTTAAGATTCCTAATGCTATTTTGGTAGGCCACTGTCTATATTCTGTACCTTTGCATTCCAATCTTGCTTCTTTTCAGGGATTGAAACCTCTGAGAGGCAGAATGGGAGAAAAGTAAGACTTTATTGGCTTATAGTCTCCACCTTGAATAAAGATGGAGAGAGAGAGAGAGAGAGAGAGAGAGATATTTGTTGTCACAGCTGCTCATGCGATCTTCTCCCCTGGATCAGCAGTGAGTACAATTTATCTCACACAGCCCACATGCCATGACTTCTGTTCCAGTGTGAAACCAAGAATTGTGAAAAGTATAAATGATACTACAGCAAGTGCACAGAGACAGTAGCTCATTTAAGGAGGTATTGATGTCTAAGTTTTCCTACAAGACATAGGGCGGGCTTCATCAAAGCACTTTATGACTGACCTTTAGAAAATGTTTCCCTCTAGTCATTGTTATGAGGTAATGTATTAGGTAATGTCTTGAAAAATGGCCAGAGGGCTAAAATGTCAGCTTTACAGCTCACATACCTGAAAATAACAATGTTGGTTATTATTTTTACACAACATTATCTTCGGAATGCCTCATGAACAGAAATTAATAATGACAACTCTTTCTCTATACTTACACAAGGCTCTAACAACAAATAAGGTGAGCAAAAGCCCAGGCCACTAATTTAATACTTCAGAGAAGAATTCATCTGTCTTTCAGCCCACGCAGAGTGCATTCTCAACCTCCTTTGCCTTAGCAAGAGTCAACTTCAATTTGTCGAATTTCACTGAACCCAGCAAACAATCCTTAATCACGTTTAATTTTGGAAAAAAAACTTTTATCATAAGAATTTTCATAAAACATGTTACAAATGATAGCATGCAAAAAAAAATGTTGCACAAAACTCAAAGTTACCTCAAAGGTACTTTGTAGCAATACCTCTAAATTGGCAGGATATTAGTGTTTTAAAAATCTTAAATTTCTGGATAAAGAATGGTGCAAAGAATTGTGTGTGCATCTATAGCAATTCCATAATGAAATTAAGACCTAGATCAAAGTGAATATACCTGAAAGTTGTTGTGTTCTGATAAAGCATTCTCTATCTAGAGTGAAGACTAATTGAAACTTTCAAACTCTAACCTAGTTAAATGGCATTACTTTTCTAACGCCTTGTATTCATTGTAGCTTTTAAAGATTACAATGTACATTTATAGCTCCTTACTATGTTCCAACTATGAAAAAATCTTATTTCCACTGTTCTTGGTTAAAACTTCACACTTTAGTCGGGAAAGACTTACAGTTTTGTTATTAATCTTTGCAAGACCAAAATGCCCAGCAAATTCAGTTTGCATAAGTAAAGATTATAAAACAACCAATTATACTTTTAAAAAGTGTTAGCTTCTGCTTCCATCTTACCTCCTACAAGAATTTCCAAAAAGCAACAGAGATATGACAATGTTCGTAACAAAACTTAGCAAGACAAGTGAGGATGATAGCAAAGAAATGAGTGCATCACTTTGAAATGATAAACACATTTAGTTCATTTATTTTCTTTATTTTTATCATGCACATGTGGAATTTAATAACACATGGAAAAACACTTTAATGTTTTCACAGACTAAACAAAAAGTATTTATTTGAGTGGTCCATATGCAGAAATCACACTTGCTTTATAAACTTCAAATTCAGCCTTCACACTTCTGCAGAATAATGCTTTTCAGATTTTTAAAAACCAAATATTATTAATCAATAAAACATAAAGCAAGAATATACTGTATACACAATATTCTGTGTTAAAAATAAGCAAAGTAGTATTGCTATATTCCTCAGAGTTTTGTTGACAACTAATTGAGAAGATATATATCCTCTTCTATGCAACTTCTGTGGACTAGAAATAAAACTCATAATTTCTTCTAATACCTGATCAAATTATTCAGTTCCTTGAACATCCTTTTACTAGAGATTATGAATGAGGTTGTGTTTGATCTGTTTTGTCTCTCCAGTGCTTCATATAAGAGCTAATTTACCTAAGGTGGCTAATATGTATTTATTGAATAAATGACCATTCGTAGTATGTGTATGTATACATATATGTATGATTGATACATACACATGTGAAGATATAGATAGATAGAAGGCTACATATATAAATGTGCATATAATATCAAAAGGAAGAATGAAAAATGTACTATAATCTTTCCTTCACCTTGCAGTTTTGAGAAAACAGGCTAATAACCTATTTGTTCTTTATGTTTGTGGAGGTCAGGGTAGAGTGTCAACTTGATTGGCTTTGCAGTCTGCCTGGGAGATTAGTGGAGCACATTTCTGAGTGTGTCTGGGTGGGTTATGGGAGCTGATCTTCAAGGGTCTGTGACAGGTGCATGCCCCTTTCTCTCTGACCCTGTTCTTTGCTCTATTTCCTCAGTGCCATGAAGTAAGTGTCTTTGCTCTGCCACATGCTGCCACCATGCTGTGCCTGCCTGGCACTATGGACTCCCTTGAACCCACAGCTAAACTACACTTCTCCCCCTGTAAGTTGTGAATGTCATGCACCATATCCCAATAATGGGAAAGCTGCATAAAACAATGTTAAGGTACAGGTGGTAATATACAAAATATATGTATGAGACCTAGTTTGGTGTGCATTTTAACCAAATCCCTGGCATAATAATCTCCTTTAGAACATTTTTGTAGGTATACTTCAAGACTTTTCTAATGAAGTAGATTTTGGCATTTCTGTGTTTTAGTGAGATGCTAAAAAGACTGTAATGAAAAGATAACTTCTATTTCTGAATAATAAGTAAATATACAGTAAAACATGGTATGTGCTGTGTTGTTGTTGTTGTTGTTGCCTGAGTTACATATTCTGTGGCCTAAAGACTGTAAAAGACATTGCGTTTTTGCCAACATGCTTGGAGGAAATATCCTTTAAACTTTGCACATAGTGAGAATAGAATGTGCTCACAGATCAACTGAAAGTTTTTAAAACATGAGGGTTTTGCAGCTGTGCTATGTATGTAGGTCTAGCAGGAGAGGACAGGTTCCCTTTGGGCCATCTGACAAGGAGCTCTGATGAGCTCACCGGGAATGGGACAATGTCTTCTTTCCTAACAAGGGAGCTTCGAGCCAAGTGATACTGGTCTAAAACCATAATAATATTATTTACACAGCACAATAAGTTTATCACTGCAATACCTTAAACAAGGCAGAAAAGATCACTGTCCCTACATTACAAGCAAAGAAACCAAATTTGGTGAGGTTGATCACACAGAATCCACAGTAGAAAAGGGTTAAATTGGAAATGGGACATAGTGTTAGATCCCCTGTAGAGATCAGAAAATTTAAATGTGTCAAGTCCTACTATTTCCTGGCTGGTGACCCTGAATGTTTCTCAAGTATTCTGAGCTAGAGCAGCTTCCTTAGTAAAATAGAATAAAAGACTCTCATATCATTACTCTGAGAATACAATAATACATGAAAACAGTTTTGTGAACAGCATAGTATTACTCAGGGGTTAAACTCTGCTTCTTCTCTTATGCTTTCTGAACAGTAATTGTAGTTCCCCAGAAGCATCCAGGTATAATAAAATGGGTACTCAGCTCATTATCTGCAACTTCAAGATCTCCAAAATGCTAAAACTATTTTCTAAACTTAATAGCAAAATTTTATCTGAATTTAACATATAGACATGGGTTTTTTTCCTAGTTTTTGCCTCATTTAGTGTAAATATGTATTCTCTTTACAGCAGAAATATCAATGCAATTATAGGGTTATGAGTCGCCATCTCATTCATGTAAGACGTATTCTACAGTAACTGCTAGCATAATACATTATCTTCCTTAAATCCAAAGATGCTGCATCTCAATACACATCTTGTCTTAGAGATTTGGAAGCAGTAATGGAGTTTGGAACATAGAAGAGATTCCTGTCTACTCAGGTTAGAGTCTGTCAGATGATAGTCTTCTGAAGTTCTGAGCAAGGATTATGGGGAAACGAGAGTAAGTGGATCATGGGCTCAGTCCTACTGAGTCCACTCCAAAGTAGACATTTCCATTTCTGACTTCATCCTGAGTGGTTCTGCTTTAGAACATTTCCAAGAGCTATGAGAAGCCACATTGGAAAATGAATGAGAAAAGATACTGAGTGATTTTTGTGGGTTTGAAGCCTGACCCTACCACTTACAAGCTCCATTCCCCCTGTCAAGTCTATCAAGATTTTTAAAATTCAGCTTTTCATCCTTAAAATTGGAGTTTTATTTATGATTATGTTTATTTATTTATGGGAGGGCAATGGTAAGTTCTAACTGGCACAGCACATGTAAAACTGCTTTCTGTGGGGAACGTGGTGTTGAGCAAAAATTAGGTTCTTTTCCCTTTTCGTTTGTTTGACATTACCTTATATTTCTTTTAACAGAAATATCTACCATAAGGGTATTTGTGAAGTTTTTCTTTAAACAGCTGACTTGTTGTCATTGTGGTTGTTAATTAAAATAGCTGAGGATTGTTGTTTATTTTTTCTGAATCTCACTCTGGATCTGTGCCACTTTAAAGTCCAGAAAGTTGAATTGGTCTAATTCCAATATTATTCTGCCAAGCAATTTAGAAAAAAAGAAAAAATCTCTTTTAATAATGTATGAAATTTATAATGAAAATGTCTCACAGTTTGCAAGAAACAGACCAAAACATGCTTAAGTGATAAAGTATGTTTATTGTAGATCTACTAATTACATTTCTCCAGGCTGGAATCTATGAATTTGAAGGCAGACTCTAGTCTGTGGGGAAGTGCAGGGAATAGACTACACTTTGCCTGTGATTCACCCTGAGGTTAAAGGCTGAAGCTAGAAGCAATAGCATGCAAGCTTGGCATGGCTAATTTACCTAGAATTTTAAATAGGCTTTGAGTTGAAAGTTGTCTCTAAAGTTTGATTTATGACCACAAGTCATAAATGCACAAGGAAAGATTTCCTCCAGTGATTAAGTTTCTTTCTGCTACTGAACAAGATAATGCAGCATTTTCCCAGACCACTAGGAATGCTCAGCCTCTTCTCAAGTAGAAGGATGCACATGTAAAGGGGAAGCTTCTGTTTATGAATGGGGCCCTGTAGGTCAATGGGGAAACAAAAGGTGATTTCATAAATGGCCATAGAATAGAAAGTCATAAAACAAAACAAATCTCACCAGTGCAGATCAGAGAAAAACAATGCCAGACAGCATTAAAACTTAAATGATGTAAACAGGGTAATATTTATAAGGAAATACTATGTAATCTTATGATAGGGAAGTTGTCTTTAAAAAGACAAAAACATACATCTCAAAAGGGGAAATGTTGCTAAATTTTACTATATTAAATTTTAATTTATGCAAAACAAAAGTATCAAAGTAATACTGCTTAGTTTTACAAAAATTAAAAATGTGTAGGGCGAATTTAGTATGTCTATGTTATTTGCATGTACTATGTATAGTTTGTGTCTAGGCCATAATACAACAAAATATTAAGGAAATATTCACCAAATTCAGAAATTACTGAAGTTATACCTGGAAGCACAAAAGAAATGAGGGAAGAAAGAGATACATGGAAAGCCTTAGCCAAATCACTCATGTTTTGTATCTTTAATATTTTATTGATTTATTTATTTGCTTACTTTTAAAATGATGCAAGTATAACACTCATTAGTACTGAGATATTTGCATAGTAGATACACAGATGTTTGCTATTTCAGTATATTCTTATAAGTTCGAGAAATGCCATAATGCATATTTAATACAAAAATACTATTTATCTGATAATTTTCTTAGTGTCTATATGGGGAAGAACTGGAAAACTTCAGAATCCTTTGAATTTTGGCATCTTCTGTAGCATGAATTAAAGGTTGATTCCAACACCTCATTTATTTTTTTTCCAGTTTTATTTAAGAAGCAAAGTGGAGGACAGTTTGTCACCAGTGGACTCAGTCTCTGTCACTTATCTGTGGCAGAGAAAGTTTCTGCATCCCACAGCTGTCTCCTATGGCTCTATAATGTGTGCTTTGTTTCACTACCCATAGGAGTCTCCACATCCTGGAAGTCCAGAGTTTTCTCTTCTACACCCTGGGATGTTGTGGGGTATGGAAGTAGTGAGCAATTGTCATTGAAACTTTGCTGCAGCTGCTGCTGGTTCTGATACACCAGAATGTGCACGTTAGCATATGTCCAAACTGTGTCACTAAAAGGCCTTTTCAGTCTTTAAATAGATTCTGGGGGAGAAGGAAATGGAGTCTGAAGTTCATTTTATTCACTTGGATATATTGGCATCTGGCACCAAGCCTACTGCTTAGTCAGATGGCATTGTTTTATACTACACACACACACTCATACACGCACGCACACACACACACACACACACACACACACACACACACACACACAGAACTGAAGCCAAATGCTTCTATTCCTGCAAGCTATATTGCGCTGGGCAAAATCTCCACAATGATTTCTATGGTGGTTGCAACAGTCTACATTTTTACCAACAGTGGAGAAAATACCTTTTCCCCCACAGCCCTGTCAACATTTTATCAGTTGATTTCTTGATGACAGCCATTCTTTCTGGAGTGAGATGGAATCTCAGTGTTGTTTAATTTGCATTTCTCAAATGACCAATGATGCTGAATATTTTTTCATGTATTTCATTTTCCATTTGTATTTCTTCATCTGAGAAATGAGTAATCATCTCAGATGCTCATTTCTGGATTGGGTCTTTGAAATTTGAGTCCTGATTTTTTTCAATTCTTTGTATGTTCCAGATAGAAGTCCTTGTCTTTTCACTCTGTTGATGATTTCTTTTGATGTGCAAAAATTTTTAATAAGATGCAATCCAAGTTGTTAATTTTTTGAAGTACTTCCTATTCAGTTTGTATTTTGTTCTTGAACTCTCTGCCTTCCACTATGTCTTTAAGATTTCTACCCACCATGTCTTCTAGTAGATTTAGTGTTTCTATTTTAATATTTAGATTTTCAATCCATTTTAAATTTAGTTTAGTGTCTTTTAAAAGACATGGATCTACTTTAAGTCTTTGGCATGTGGAAATCCAGTTTTCCAGCACCAGTTTTCAAATCCAGTCTCTTTTATTAAAGAGACTTCTTTCTTCCAGTGAATATGTTTGGTCTCTTTGTCAAAAATAAGTTGACAGAGTGTGTTTGTGGTTGTGTCTTTATCTTCCAATTTGTTCCACTGATCCTCATGTCTATTTTATTGCCAGTACCATGCTGATTTTATTGTAGTAACTTTATAGTATAATTCCAAGTCAGGCATTGTGATGCTTCCTGTTTTGCTTTTGTTCTCCAGGATTGCCTTTGCTATTCTAGGTCTTCTCTGCTTCCACATGAATTTTAACAATGTTTTTCCTAGATCTGTGAGTTATGCTAATGGTATTTCAATCAGGATTGCATTAAATCTCTATAAGAGTTTGGTGAGTATGGTCATTTTCACAATACTAAATAGACAAAAGCTAAAAGCTTTCATTCTAAAATTAGAAACAAGACAAGGATGTCTACTATTACCAGTACTGTTCAATAAAGTTCTGAAAACCTTAGCCAGAACAATTGAACATGAGAGTGAAATAAAAGTAATAAGGATAAGCAAGGAAGAAGTTAAATTATCATTATTTATGGATGCCATGATACTTTATGTAGAAGATTCCAAAAACTCTACCAAAACATTACTGGATTTAATAAGCAAATTCAGCAGCATAGCTGCATACAAAGTCAATACTCAAAAAATCAACACTATTCCTGTACACAAACAACACAAACTCACTGAGAGAGAAATTAGAGAAACAAAGCCTTTTGCAATATCATCCAAAAAATGCAAGAGTCAATGTAACAAAGTAAAAGATCTATATACTGAAAATTACAGTACTGTGAAAAAGGAGATTGAAGAGGATATCAGAAAATGGAAAGATATCCTTTGGATAGAAAGAGCCCTCACAGTCTTGAAGTAGGATTTGATTCTTGTTTTCCTCTACAACTTCTACATAATATAAGATATTGTTTAAGTGCAGAGTATGCTAATCTTTGGCTTCTATTTGTTTTCTATACTAATTTATGCCATAACTTATTTGCCCTTTTTTTACACTGTTTCTAGGTAACTGGCTTCAACCAGTCATGCCACTCACCTCTCACTGAAAGAAAGCTAAGAAATGTGATATTTTCAAAAATACCTCAAACCTTTACACCAGCCCCACTGAACTGGACCCAGCCACATAAGAGGTTGCAAAGGGCTTGAGTGTTAAGTGCTTTTTGCTCTCCTGCTTGTGACTCTCAAGCTTCTGTGATGTGTTTCTCCTACCTCAGTTCCTCTCTTTCCCAGGCAGCTGTGTTAATCCTGGTGGAATCTTTGTGGTAAAAAACCTCAGACTCTGAACTTTATTTTCATATTTCCTTTGCACAAGAAGTCTTCTGTTTCTGACTGTGTGGGCACTTGGGTGCAGTTTTATGCATTTTGGGGGCAAGACTGTGGGTGCATGAATTTGTATGATGGAAAAGTGGTAAATGGAACATGGAAGGGTTAATATGCATTATACTGAGACCTTTCCAATTTACCAAATGTTTTCTCCAAAGCCCAAATGTTCAGTCAGATTGGGATTTCCTCTTCTAACATTCTCAGCTGGTTGCACTTGTACTTCTGTAAGAATTTACCTGAGTGGTTGTACTAAAATCTTCTGAAACAATACTTGAAGAAAGGTATGATATTTACTGTCCTGGCAGCTGAAAGTTTAATATGACAAGAATACAAAATCAGTTTCCAATTCAGTTTCTTATCTACTAACATTTTGGACTGTCTCAAATCAGCCAATCCCAAATACTTAGAGATTTTAGTGTAATTCTGAAGTTTTGGAAATAGGCTATAAAGGCCAAACATCAAAACCCTTATTGAATAGTAAGTCTTAGATAAAGCAAGAATTAAACTAAAAAAGCATCAATTTTATAGTATTCCCTCTGACAGATTAATTTATTCTGTTAGTCCTAAAAGAGTAATTTTAAAAGTTGCCCTTGAACTAGAAGATAAATTTTGAGGGTATACATGAGGTCTCAAAAATGTAAAGAACACAGAAAATTTTCAGAGAACAATATTTACAGAGTGATCATTCTACTATTTTCACAAACTTTCCTAATTTATCCAGACCCCAGCAATGCTCATTTTTTCCAATCAAAATTGTTACCCTTTATTTTCTTTAATTCTCTCTGATATTGAGATTCACTGTATATTTCTATTGGAGAAAAATTTGCACTGAAAAAAGCACTGGAAATATTAGGTTATATCCAAGAATCCTTATGGCCCTAGTCTTCACGCCTGCATGTTTTATTTGGATCAGCTTCAGCTGTTTCACGCTGATACAATGAAAGTGAAAAAGAAGTTAAATCAGGGAAAGAATGACAGAATAGATACTGCTCATTTTTCACTAACTCTTACTTCCTACTCCACCCACCCCATCTTTCCTTGCAGAAACCATACTTTATACTAATGTTTGGAGCAGGTATGGATTCAGGGACACAGCCTTCCACTGCCCAAAGGAAGTCTTGATGAGTCTGTGCTAATTAGAGCAGCCTTGATTGCAAGCCAGTCACTGGCACAGGCCTGTGTTCTAACTGAACTATATAGAATTAGAAACTACCAGGAGTGTCTAGAAAAGACTTCCCTGGCTAGAGAAAAGAAGCTTACAGCAAAGTCTGTTTCTACTGCCGAAATTATGTATTATGGTCACCCATGTAATTTGTGAAGCCAAACGAAAACTGACAATGTGAAGATCCATATTCAAAAGGCAACAGAAAGAGCTTTATCCTTTTGGTTGATTTTCCCTCTTACTTAATCTTTCATGGTGGCTCTTGTTTGGTACGTAGGTGTGGAGTGCCCTCGCTGACACCTGGAGCTATATCCTGTCACTCAGCTCACATAATGTGTCTTCTCTGACCTTGAGCTCCACAGTGTGCCAAAGGTGGCAGCAGCTGGAAGTCTGGAGAGCAGATGGTCTAGAATCTATCCCAGGGAGAAAGTGATTCAGCATTGCCTGTGAGCTAAGACTCCCTAAGACTTTTATACATGGTTCTCTGTCCTACCATACCTCACTTAAAAAACACAAATTCAAGGTAAAATTACTAAGAACTTCAAGATGTTGATCACAGAGTGTTAATGCCCAAAAATGGAACCCTTCTAAGCCACAGGTATGCTAGGAGTGTGCAGATAGCAAGCCCATAAAACTGGCCCAGTCTTTACATCTGTAAGTGTCACCTATATTAGTTTCAGCCAGGAGAAACTGGATACAGGGGAGACAGGGTCACATTAGGAAGGAAAGATAAAAAGCACCTGCACCCTTATTATTATTAAGCTACCAAATGAGCTAACCTTGGAAACTAACCAGATTCAAGAATTCTTGTTGCATGAAGTAATAAACCACATGTTTAAGACCATTTTTTTCTTTGTGGGTTTTATTAATTACAGCTGAAAGTATTCTAACTAATCAGAAAGATCACACTGAAGGAAAAGTTCACAAAGGCACTAAAACAAGGGATGAAGCTGGAGAAGTTTGGCTCTAATGTACAAATCTATGGTGATTCACTGAGAAGGTGCTGTTCCTATTTTTCTTGGCCATTGTGTGGGACATGAGAGAGCCAGTGTGTTCTTTGGAACCAGAGAATAGACAGTGTCATTACATCCCACCCCCTTACATTCTTCCATTCTTAAGAGTTCTGCTCTTAGGAATTCAAGTAGGGTAAATTTAGTAAACTATAACACAGAACCTGAACACAACACCTACATCCACAATATTTAGGTGCCCACAAGTTGAAATGATGAAAAGAGGTCACTGTGAGCTGTGTGGACAGTTTGAAACTAAGTTATAAAGTAGGCGAGGATATGATTTGAGCAGGATCCCCAAAGTTCATGAGTTGGAAATTTAAACCTCAGTGTGGTAGTGTTGAGGGGTAGGACCTTCAGAAGATGATTAAGTCTTGAGAACTCCATCTACATGAGTGAGTAATGCCACTATCCTGAGACTGAATTAATGTCTGGAAGCAGGATTCCTAATAAAAGTGTTACCAGAGACTGGGGTGTTGCACTCTTCTCAGGGGTCCTTTCTAAGCTCTGTTGTCCTGAAAAACAACTAAGACAGAAAAGGAAGTAGTGAAGTATTTTACCTTCACTAAAGATACAAGAAGGGAGAAGAAGTGCTCTGAGAAGTGCTTTGCAGAGGGAGTATGAGGACAGAAAGCCCACCCTGCACACAGAATGGGCCACTGTGAAAGAAAGAAGGCAGTGGCCACAAGGTCAATGGTCACAATCATTTATATTTCCACTCTGATGTCAGATCTAGGCCATCCTGTCAAAAACCCTGCTTGAGTTCTCTGATGGTATCAAGTGCAGGCTCTTGGAAGCTGTTCTGTGCTTATAACTTAAATCTCTGTAATTGATAGGTCTTGCCCACTTGCACAGCTGGTTTGCCACACCCTTCTGTCCTATCTCAAAAGGATGAGTTCACACCCATTTCTTGCTCTCCTTCTCTCTCTTTCCTTCACATCAGGTGATGTCTTCTACTGTGTTATGTCTCAGCATGAAGACCTTCACCAGATGCAGCCACTCAATCTCGGACTTGCCAGTCTTCAGAACCATGAACCAATAAACTTCTATTTTTAATAAATTAATGTGTGGTATTCTGTTAAGAGTAGCACAAATAGGCTAAGATTAATGAGGCTTCTTTCGGGATCTCCAACTATCCTTAAAAATTGCTTTTCTAATCTCTAGAAATAATTCATTTTCCAAATCTCTTGAATTTTGTTCTTAGCCATTCTTGCTATTGAAGCTATCTAATAAATTTATGATACTATTTACATAAAGATTCGTTGAGCATGGAGTTAGGATGGAGCCAATGCCAGGTACACTGCTCACTCTGGTACCACCACGTCCAGTCACCCTCAAAGAACTTGTACTGGTGGGTGATGTCACTGGGCCAGTCCTGGCACACCACCTGGGTACTGATGTTCTTGCTGATGCTCATGGTCTCCGCCAAGAGCACACGGACCTTGAAAAAAAAAAAAACTGGTTAATCAATTTTCTTCAGTTGTTTGAGATTTTATTATTATCCACTGTCTGATTTCTACCTCTCTTACCTAGACATCCTGGGATATTGAACCTTTGGAGATTGTAAGAAGTTGTAGAACCTTAAAGTTCTACGTTAAATTTAAAAAGAAGAATAGCACCTTCTGGGAAAAACAGCTTCAGTGAAAATTTTTATGAGAGGCAGGCATTAGAAGCTGTGTTTGATGACAAACCAGGAGAAAGGTTATTTTAGAGGGCCCCAACAGATCTATGTTCTGTTTGGAACTGGGTCACGCAGCAGATGAACAGCAAGCAACTGAATAAAATTTCTTCTGTGTTTATAGCCAGTTCTCATCACTTGCGCTGCCACCTGATCTCCATCTCCTGTCAAATCCAGTGGGGCATTTGATTCCCACTGGAATCTGTGTTCTATGATGAACTGCACATGCAAGAGATCTAGCTTGCACATTTCTTGTAGGAATTTAGTGCCTAATAAACTGAGATAGAGCTGAGGCAATGATGCTAACACTGGGGAGCATCTGCAATACAGATTAACATTACAGAGGCTTGAGTTCACAGAGACCATAATAAATTATTTCCTTGCAGACTCATATCAAAACTCTATCAGTGAGAGGCAAGTGGAAATTAAGCTGTACCTGATAGGATACTTTATACTGGGAAGTGAATCAAAATGCTTCAATTATACAGTTTCATCAGCGGACAGACTAAATTAGAATCTGACACTTATTTTAGTCCATGTGTGGCCCACTCATCATTTTATTTCCCACTACATCTGTACCTACTTCCTGTACACTTGCCTTAGTTACAGTTTCAGTAAGCCCACAATCTAACCCTAGTCAAAATAAGTATAAAATCAAAAATCAGTAGACAGCTTCTTTGAAAAGGAAAGTTCCAGTAGTGAGATAGAAGGCTCTAAGTCTGCCAACAAAAAGAAAATGAATTTAAAAGAAAATATAAAAGTTTCATTGCAACAGTGATTCACGCTTTCCAAGCCTACTGTGTATAACATATGGCAACCAATGAAGCCACGAAACCTTCAAAGCTGCATCACCACAGACCCTAAATGACAAACCAGAGTTTTTCAAAAGAAAAAAATGTGAACACAAAGAACAAAAACAATTTCTTTTGGTTTTTTGGGAGAGGGTGTCTCTATTAGTTCAGCTCACTTGAGTTCACTATGAAACCCAGGATGGTCTTGAATTTACCGTGATCCCCTTGCATCAGCCTCCTTACTGTTAGAATTACAGGTGTGCACTGCCAACCCAACAAACAATGATTATTAAATGCCATCACTTCTTTATATTTGTCTGCACTGAAAGCATCATTCTTCATCTGTGCTAAATTTGAGGAGCCCTTTACTATTAGTTAAGTTGATCCTACCAACTACTAAGGACATTCACTATGAACTTTTAGTTCAAAAAGTGGCAAGTAGTTCCCTATTGGCTAGCACCATTACTGTGAGAATTGATGAAATAGCAAAAGACAAGGAAGTACAATTGTTAGAATTAATGAGTCACGATGGTACACAATCCAAGTGGACATGTCTGCTATTGTTGACAACAACAAAGCAATGCTTGTTACTGTGTGATAGGAAGATATCAGGAGGATGTTCATGAGGATATGTTTTGTGCACTTTTGTTACCCACTAATACTATAGCTGCAGGACTATTTAAGCCTTTGAATGACTACATATCAGAAATGCATGGTGGGAGCAACCCCTTGCCTTGATCAATTTAAGTTTTACTACTTGAATCACAGAAGCCACTTCTGAAAATGAATCTATACACTGTTTCATCCATTGAAAATACTGATTAGTCAAGAAAAAATGTGCACAGTATGTAACAACATTTTGTAGGGTGTGATTAAAAGTATAAACCAAATTAAAATACACTCTTAACTCACATCTGTTCATACAGCTCTGTGAGGAAATGGACATATACACATAAGTGAGTTAGTTTCTTTTCTCTTCTCTTATACACATAAGTTAGTTAGTTTCATAAAGTATATAACTGGCCAGAATTTTTAAATTATGTGAGCCATTCCAGAGATTTTTTTTTTAGAAAAAATTCTCACCACTGGCAGTTCATTTCACTGACACAGAATGTGTCACAAAACTTGCTGACTTTTGTGACATGTTCTACTTAATAAAAAAAAAAAACCTCTCAACTCTTCATTTGGAGAACAACAACTGTGTATAGTTTGCCAGATAAAGTGCCTGCATTCAGAGTCAAGTTGGAATTCTGAGGGCAAGGATTGAACATTGAGACGTTTGGCATGTTTCAAACCTTAGCAGAGATTTTGAAAGAAAATGAACTATGGCCTTCTTTCTCCCATTTGGTGCATAATCTCATATTTCAGCTTTCAGAAGAGTTTGAGCATTATGTCCCAACCACAACAGACTCCTGAAGTGGGAAGGAATGGATTCATTGTCCACTTGTGAAAAAGTCAGATGAATGAACTTTGTCTGTGTTAAACAGGATAAACTGCTTGAGATCACAAATGATGGTAACCTTAAAAGTATGTTTGAAACAACTGTGACTCTCCATATGTTCTAAATTAAAATCCAAGCATACAATCTCAAGACTGCCATAATAAAAGCACTGAAAAGTCTGCTTGCATTTCCAATATCTTCATGAAACAGAATTTTCTGTAATGATAGAAATCAAAATGAAATTACAGAATAGACTGGAGATATGAAATATACCTCAGGTGTCACCATCTCTCATCATCACCTCTAGATGAGATCATTCCCTCCCATTGATTTTTTTGGGGGGATTGGGGGTTTGAGATAGGATCTTTTTATAGACTTCAGGCTGACCTTGAACTCACTATGTAGCCTAGGCTGGTCTCAAATTCACAGCCATCTTCCTGCTTTAGCCTCCTGAGTGCTGGGATTACAGGTATGCACCACCATGCCCAGAAACACCTCCACTGATTTTATATTTTGGTAAGTTGTGTCATTATTTCATTATATATTACAATGTAATAATGACAAAATAATAGAAATAAAGTACACAAAAATATGGTTGAATCACCCCAAAACCATCCTCCACCCTGATGTATGAAAAAATTGTCTTCCACATAATCAACTAATACCTAATGACAGATAGGTTGGGGATGATGATTCTATCTGGGACACAAACAGGGATGCAGACATGAAAGCTTCTCCCTCTGATTGAGGAATAAGATGTGACCCTTTTTTCATGAATATTTATATACTCAGGTTGCCTCCAAAGCATTTCTAGCATGTAGTATAGAAAATTACCTATTATAGATCACTTTTCTTCTCTCACAGGTTGCACTGCATCAAAAAGCACCCCCCAAAATTTAGTTATCCTGGAACCCCAAACATGAATTTTATTTAGAAACAAGCACAATTAGTTAAGATGAGGTCATACACAAGAAGGCACATAGGAAAGAATGTCACATGAGGACAGGCAGAGTCTGAAGTTAAGCAAGCGATGGAATTCCAGCAAGGATTCTTCCTTAACAGCTTCCAAAGAAACATGGCTCTGCTAATATTTTGAATTTGAACTTCTGGCCCAAAGAACTATGTGAAAATAGTTTTCTGTTGTTATAAGCCACTCAGCTTGTGGTGATTTGTTATGGTAAACCTAAGAATAATATGCCTGTTAGAGGTTATTATACCATCCTAAAATAATGAGACTTAAGAGTTGGCCATTGAGTGGTCCCTAAGTGTCCAAAGGGACTGATGCAATAGGAACTTCAAAAGAATATCTGCTCTGCTATGCGCCAGGGGTTGGGTTTACTTTCTTGTCTAGCAGGAGCCCCTGGGGCAAGATGTGTTCAACTGTGTGCTGTTTGTGTGCCCTCATGTACTCCTCTGGTTCCTCCCACTCCCGCTTTTCATCACAGCCCTCTGCCAAACAGAAGCCAACCAAGTCTCTATGAACCAATGAAGGGTGTGTGTGTGTGTGTGTGTGTGTGTGTGTCTGTGTGTGTGCATGCATGTGTGTGTGTGCATGCGTATAACATCAGACCAAGAAGACAGAAGCTGTTGGAAGTTTCTCCCATACTAGATTAGCAGCACGTGGGTGAACCAAACTCATACATTATTCAGAGGGGAAAACTGTGGGCTTTGACTGAACTTTGAAGGAGTCAGCAGCTATTCCAGAGGAGAGTGCCCCATTGTTCTGCCTCACACAATGCAGAGCAAGTGGCATTCCTTACCGCACAGCTAATGGAGTGTCACAGATACTGTGAGGAACTGGCCAGAAAACATCTTTGATAAGGTCTGAAATCACGTGCAAAGTGCCTTATTGCTGATCAGAGGGATGATGTGAGTGTTTTTTTCTATTTATGTGGGGTTATAACTCAGTGATATTCAGGATAAGTGTTTCTGGAAGATAACATGGCGCTGTCCGTGGAGCATGTACTTCAATGGTTCCCCTAGAAGGAGTCATCAGGAAGTTAGGTTGACATTTATATCAGGTACTTTCCTGAAACTTGGGAAGGCTTTTATGTTTCATGGCACAAGAAGAAAAGTGGTCATGCAATTTAATTTTTAAGTATGTTAGATACATACTACTATGTGTGTTTGTTTTTCAGAAAAGATTTTTCCAAAAATAGGAAAGGAATCCTTCACCAAAAAGTTAAACGAAAGTTAAAAGGGCCTTCTGCCCAGAGAATTTGCAAGGATTCTGAATTAATTTCTGGTAAAGGATGTAAAAAGCTATTACTGCAATCATCCTAAAGTCTCTTTTAGTCTTTCTTTATATGAGTCAGTGTTGGAATCGCATATCTCATTTAAAAATTTCATCTGTAAATGGTTACAGCTCATGTTCACAGATAACCAAGGCATTTCCTAGGTATTTACTTATTTAAGCTTTTGTATCTAAATAAATAAATGAAAATATGTTATAGATAGTGTTTTTAGTGACAGGGAAGAAAACAGAAACAAACAAACAGAAAAAACAGTGTTGGAAAGCAGAGAAGACAGATGGATCTAAATAATAGATGAAGCAGTTTTCTCCCAGATGTGAGATACAGGCCAAGGAGATCTACCCAAGGAGGAGACCTCTTACCCAAGAGAGGAATCAGGAATGGCCACCAGGTTCCGCCACTAGTGACCTGCCATCATGGATGCCCAGACCGTACAGATCAAGATGTGACTGTTTGCAACTAATGCTCAACCTTTAAGTTTTACAGTGAGGTTATTTTCTAAACTTCCTCTTTTGCCTCGTGAGTTAAGTTTACATTTATTCTCTGAGGCTTTTGATACCAGGAGTGTTTAGAAAACAACATTCATGGCTGCTAGAATGTACAGGATTGATAGAAGGAAAAGCTGAAGTGTACTGGTGGAACAAAAGGTGAGGATTAAAAAATATCAGGGACCTGGCCAGGCTCCCCAGCTGCCTGTGTGAGGGGTAGCGTGAAAGGGTGAAATAAGAAAGAGAGGCGAATTCAGTAATGCATGAGAGGAGACTGGTAGGTCAGTGCCCAGGATGGGCAGCCACAATGACACTCTGGGCTAGCCACTATTTACTTGGTGCACACAATAATCGGAAAGAGTCCTGGACAACTCAGTGGCCAGCAGTAATATCATGCTGAGGAGAATTTTTAGCTTGATGAAGATGGTGAGGAGAGTTTGTCCTTTCCCCAAGGTGAAACCCTGTTTTTATTACTACTCGGTTCTGAAGGACCCAGATGTCTTCAGCTAATCTTTCCCTGGGGCATCACAGCATCACAGGATCGTTGAGGTTTCAGCTGTGACGGGAGACACACGGAATTATGCTTCTACACACCATAGCTGGCCCACATGGCAAGATAGTAGACCTCAGACAAGCCATAGGCACAATTTAATTATAAAGTCATTTTTCCCTAGCAATTATATAGAATGGTCCTTGCCAATAAGGCACTGGGAAAGAGGCCAAATAGATGGTGGAGAATGGAATAAGAAGGCAGAGAAGGGAGTAAAAAAGGAGTGGATGGACATCATCAATACACGATGTATGTGTGCGCATAAGTATCACAGTGAACACCACAACTCTGTACAGTTAATATGCATTAATAGTTATATTTTGTAAAAAGAAAGAAAAAATAACCATTTAATCCAGCTAATCTCAGTAATCTAATAGAATATGTTGGGATTAAATGGATAATTTAGTAATCTATAGAGTTTTAGATTAAAAATTAGAATGCATTTCAATTTAGTAAATCATTTTATATGAAATATATTCAGAAACATAGAGATCTCTCTTGTACATGCAGTTCCTATTGAGGAAGTTTTTAAAAATATCCTGTCATAAAAAATTTGTTGTACACAAATTTTTGTTAAACTTCACATTGCTTCTCTTCCTCCATGCCATTTGTTTAGTGTTCCTTTTTTCCATATCTTCATTCATTAAGGAGTTACAGATAATTGGCTTCCATAGTCAGCTTCTTCCAGTCTTTTTTTTTTCAACTTGATTATTAATATCTAAGAAATTTCAGACTTTCATATTGAAATAACTGTTTAAAATTCACCTCATACTTGCTTTCTCTTCCCTCGTCAGCTCAATGAGTGAAATAATTCATCATTGTAACAGTGGCTTGAAAATCTTATGGCTATTACAATCTTACTGAAGATTAAAAACCCTGACATTATTCAACCAAAAATTATTTATTTTTAGCAGATTCTTCAGGATCACCCAGCTGTAGTGTGCACTGCATCATTGTGAGTGAGAACTAGACTTCTCTAGTTAGGTAAAGCTAAGCAGAAATAGCTCTCCTTGCTATTTCAAGAGAAATCGCTCAGGACTGTCAGATAATGCAGGTACAGTTTTTAAAAGCACTGTCTAAATATTTGAAACATAGAGGCCAAATATAGTTTCTCTGAGTATCACATTGAATCACTTGACTAGAATTCAATATGGAGAAAAACATTGGATGATCTTTTGCAAATGGAGTGGGTACCAAAGATAGGGGAGGCAGAAGAGTGTGGGGGAAAGGGGATGTAAAAAGAATTAAGATGTGCTACATATGTGCTCTAATTCCCCACCATGAATGTAATCATTATGTATGGCAAACATGGACTATTAAAAATTAAAATAACTGACAAAATGATGCTGTATATCAGTTCCAGTAATAGAATGATTTATCTATTGTTGCTTAAATTACCATAAAATTTAACATTTATAACAATAATAAGCATCTATTATTTCACAGAAAAAGACCCAGATGGAAAAGAATGCATCCATGGATGAAATAATCTTATGTTTTGGGTTTCCTACATAGCAAATTTCTGCTGATATTAATGCATCAACTTGCCAGTTATCTTTCCATGGTATTTGATTGTGTGTTATGAAGGTTACTGGGTAGGAAATTTCTGATCATAAATGAACTTTTAAATATCTGAAATGATAAGCACAGAATAAACAGTAGCAAATGAAATAAACATGTATTTATTTGTCCCTTACCACTGCAGAATTCAACTAAAACTAAAAAGAATGAAGGATTTGCTTGGCAAATATTTTTAAATATGTAGATTAAATCGATATTCTACTATTAATATGCTTGATTACAAAGATAGGAAACTTGTTTGTTAGGAGAGAAAAACAATTATGTTGACAATGAAATTAGATTTTAAAAAATATTATCTTGTCATAAGTATTTCTGGTGTTTTGAATTTTAAAAATACAATGAAACTGCTATAATACAGAAAGACAATACAATTCTGTATAAATTTGTTTAGCAATTCTATTTTGCTTAGCATAACTTATTATATAAAGTACATCTTATAAATTAGGCAATAGTTAAGGGAGTCACATGAATAATTCCAGGTCATCAGTGCTGCCTTAATAACTATGTTTATCACAAGAAAATCATTAATGTGTATAACTAAAATGTTAATAAAATAAAATAAGTATCTTCAACATTTCTTAGACATAAAATTTGTTTGCATTTCAATAATTTATCCTGCATAAAATTCTTCATTAATTCGACAAATATAATTGAACTTCTTCCCTGTTTTAAGCCCTTTGTTGTTGACAATTGGGAATACAGACAAGATTAAAACACATGCAAAATCTTTTCCATAAATATTATTTTTCAAATGAAATACCTCCCAGATTCCCTCTTTGATGGTACACTAGAGTTCCTAATGTTGAAAGTTAAAGCTAAAATTGCTACAGTTCAAAAAAATAGCCATATCACAAATTTTCATATGTCATTTATTTTTAAGAACACAATTGATTTTTAACCTCACTATGACTTCAAGTTAACAACTTTGGGTTTTTGTTTTGTTTTGGTTTGGTTTTTGTGCCGGGGATCAAACTCACAACTTTGCATTTGCCAAGCAGCCACTTAGGCTGATGAGCTAAATCCCCATGTTAACAACTTTGGATAGTCATAATTTGTATGAATTCATACTATATTCTATAGTATACTTTTCATTAAGTTTATTGATACATTTTAGGTATACATATTGGTCACATTTATCATAAGGAATTTGTAACTGTGCATAATATAACTTAATTCTTTTCTTTTTCCCATTCCCCTTCCCTTTTTTCAATCTCTCTTCTCTTCATTTACAAAGGCCTTGTTTCCATTTTTATCTTCTTTATTCTATAGTTAAGTTCTTTGACTTTGATGAATGACCAAACTTTTCTGTGTTGTGCTTTTTCTCATCCATAAAGTGGAAATCATAATGGTATGTATCTAATAAGTTTGAAGTAATAAAACTTTGACAGATGCAGAGTGTTTAGTTCTTGTTCACAAAAACATTTTTATTTGATTGTCTACATGTAAGTTAATGGAATGGTTTCAATAATACAATTAAGATAATCAAACAAGTTGGATCCAAGTGAAGAATAGTGGTCTTGGATTTAGGAAATCTGAGGCTGAACCTTAGCTCTGTCACAAAAAGCTCACCATTAACCAGTAAGCAGGGCTCACAGCTGTACAAGGATCTTTGTCAGTCGTGTATTCCTCTGTCTGGTCACAATTACTCACTTTTTATTACTTATATGACAAAGGAATTGAAGGAGAAGATTTCTACTTGTGCACCCCTGAAATTTTGTAAAAGTGGTTTAATTCCAGTGGGTTCATAATTGAGGTCTTGTTATTATTTTTTGTCAATGAGTCACTCAGAAATGAATTGTTTCAAGTGGCATCACAGTAGAAGACATTGTTGAAGAGAACTCCACCCACACAGCTTCTTCAACAAACTGAAAACAAAGTACTAGATTTTCATGCTGATGAAATGAATTTTGACTTTTTCGTGTGTGTGTGTGTGTCCCCACTTCTGGGATCAAGCTCATGACCTCACAGTCACCAGGGTGGGCCCTTAGACAGCTGAGCTAAACCCCAGATCTGAATTTTGACTTTTAATCAGCCATCCCAAATCTTTTCTTGAGAACTCAAGGTTTGGAACTGTTCTGAATAAAGAATAAAATGAAGCTATTGTGATTTATTAAACAAAAAACTGCCAAAGATGTACATAATTTAAACAATTTTTTCAAAGTGATTTTGTATTTATTTTATTTTCTCTACCTAGATGTTTCCTGAAAGACTTCTAATATCCTAGGCCATCATAAACATTATACATATATATATATATATTTCATCTGTAAGGGACAAATCATAGATGTTTGGATCATCTCACTTATGTGGTGCCACTCTTGAACAAATACTTAATTTTTATAAGTTACTTGGAAAAAGTTCTCAAATAGTCAAGTTACAGTTATAAAAAGAAAAACACCCAAGTGCAGCCTGGAGCTTTACCACCCTTCATAAGCAGCAGTTGCATTTCCATACATAGATTTTAATCATTGCCACATCCTACTCAGGAACTATACATTGGGGACTAAGTACCCATTTGGAGCATTACCATGGCATTCAAATATACACAAATAATCATACTGAGCTAAAAAGAATACATTTGTGGGAAGAAAAATTTGGTCAGCTATCCTACCTTGCCTTGAGATTTTCATATTAAAAATCTTTAAAATATTATGAAACACTGAGGACACATGAGAAAGCTGAAAAATATTAGCAAAGTTCAATCTAGCAGTTCTGGTTGTTTTGACTGAGTAACTTTGCTTGAGAAGACAAACAAATTGTGCATGTATCCATGATGATGATGAAGAGAAATGTTTAACAAAAATTTCATTCATTTTATACTATACCTTTTCCATCTGTAATTTTTTAAAAAAAGAATAAAGCAGAGGTAAAACAAATCCAGTCTTTTTGCTAATGTATATGGAGTATCTGATATGTATTTTGTGGGTTAAGATATGGTTGCTACTTTTGATGGGTTTTAATACAGTAGACATGCATAAATATATGAAAAAAATGTTCAGTTTCATTATTATTACCCTGGCCCAAGCCACCAGAAACTCATTTCTCGATTTCTCTATATTCCCTGTTCTTCCTTTTGCTATCTTATAATCCTTCCTTGACATAGGAGTCAATAATTGTCTACTACACTTGAAATAAAATTTCCCACAACTTAGCATAAAAGAGAAAAGAGGTGGAGAAAAAAGAGAAACCACCTTTCTATTTTGTCTGACCCTGCCTATCTCTCTCACCCTATCTCTTGATACTTCTCACCTTGCCCTGAATGCAATTTGTCTTCTCCTACCAGAACTAGCCACCATGAGGACAAATGTCCCCATCTGTTTGCTTTTTGCATTTGCATTATCGAGAACATCAGGCATGTGAGAGGTGTATATAATACATACCTGTTCAAAATAACAAATGAGGATAGGCATATCCTTTACATTTTTATATGCTAAATTTACAAATTGTGCATATATTAAAAGACAGATTAACCTTTTGTAAGGCTATAAAACAATAAATTCAAAGGTAAAATAAGTTTTTAAAAATAAGCAAGACAGGAAGCATGAGGGAGATCTCATTTTAGGTAAGATTTAAAGCGAGTTTAGAATAATAATTTGAATTGAAATAGGTAAACATGTAGGATGAAATATGATCTCTTAGCACAGTAAGCGAGCAAAAGAAAGCTGAGAATAGGAGTAGATGGGAGACTGTACAGTGAGTGAAAGAGTATTATACGGAGACCAAATTGATAGGATGCACACGAACCTTCAATACTAAACAAGAGCAGAAAGTAAATGTGAATAAAGGTACCCAAATTATCAAAGGATTTGAACAGATCAACAGAGATTATAATGAATTAAGTGAGACAAAAGTGAGTTAAATGTTTTTTGAGAACATTATCTTCATGACAAACATCAAGTTTTAGGAGTGAAGTAGAGTACAGGTGGGAATAACTGTAGAACAGAAGACTCAGTGAGCAATGTTAACCTTTGGGAAAGAGGTAATAACGTTAGAGTTATCAAGTGACATGACAATGATAATGGAGGACAATCTCAAAATGGTAAAAAGAACTGATGGTGAAACTTTGGATGTGTGCAAAGAGAGAAAAGCAGTCCAACTTACACAGATACAATATGTAGCAGAAAATGTTCTTTCTCTTATCCAGAAAGAGACTGGAGAAGTATGAAGCCATATTGCTTACTGGTCAACATTTTACTCTCAAAAACATGGATTTCTTGTGTTATTCTGTATTTGAACAAAATAATTCATTGTAGAATTCTATTATTCAAATATGTTTTTTTCAAAGTTTCAGCGAGTAGCCCCTTACAATAACAAGTTTGTTAGTATCAATCAACAAAAGAGTATTTCAACAAATTCATTGGCTATGCACAATGAGCATGCATTGAGGTGTGATCCGAGCGCTTACTACTACTACCTGCTCAGTTCACAGAAGTATTTCTAACTGATAATGTTTTTTTGGATGCTGGTGTGAAGCTTCACTTAGGTTGGTAAAATTAGAACTCAGCCTTGAGAATTTTAACCCACAGAAAAATAGGAAAAAAATAATGAAAATATGTCCATTCTGGAACTCTGGAGAAAAAACCCCTATGAATCTAAGGCAATATTTTCCCCATCTTTTCTCTTGCTTCCTTGACGAAGTCTTCTTTAATGTCTTAGAATCTATCTAATAGATTTATTTAATGACCTATGTTCTATTGTGAAGCCCCTCAAAGGGATTTAATTAGTGCTTAATGTAAAATACTTTCGAAATTGGTATGAAATGCAGATTTTATTAGCAGAAATGGTAAATTAAAGCTAGTTAAAGGAAACTTAGGAATTTGGAATAAAAGAATAAACTTTAATAAAATCTTTTGAAAAATGCAAGTAGTACTTGACTCAGGAAGCCAGGTTTAGATTTTGTTTCTCTTTCTTTCTTAGAGAACTATTTTTGGTAGGAGGCTTTCCTGCATTCTCCATCTTACAAACTCCTTCATCAAAGGGAAACTTCTAAACTTGGAGAATATAAGAACAGATCTTTTGTTGCCTTATATATAAAAGTAGTAGAACATAAAATTCAAATTTCCAGAAATAAAATATAAGTTAAAACATCACAATTTAGCACAACGTTCCCCTAGTAACTGGGATTGTAGCAGCACTAATGTTTAGCAGGCTTGAGATACCCACTCTCTTACAGATACAGAGAAACTGAGAACAGAACTTACCCTTGTAAGTGGTAGCAAGGGATGTTTATGTTCATCCAGAATATTATTTAAAATAATGAATTAAAATAGTTTTATATTATGATTGCTTAGACTTGTGTTTTAGCTTCCTTTGGAATATTTTAGGAGACATGGAAGTGGAGTAAAGAAGCGCTTTTAAAAATAAGAATTAACAGAGTAGGCTTAATGTATTTCTTTATTCATTCAAAAATAATTTGTATGCTGTCAAGTATCATTCTATAATGAGATTTAATATGTTCATTAATTTGTTTCTTTGTTTTAAAGATATAATTCCTGCCTGCATGAATGCTCAGAGAGGAAAATATTAAGGACCACATAATATGACTAGGGCAAACTGGCAAGGAAACTGAAGGAAAAGTACATTACTATGTGAAAAACTGATGGGATTTAATTAAACATATAAAGTATGCTAAGTAAACCCTCTTGGAAGAAACCTACCAGAAAGGAAAGGGTATTCCAGAAAAAAAAAAATGGGCATTTGCACAAAGGTTTTGTGACAGGAAAGAATTAAGAATCATTGAGTAAATCAAGAGAGCTAGTAGGGTTAGTACATAGTAAAGCAGGAGAGGTGTACCATTCGAGAAAGCTGGAAGACCAAGGGGGACATTTCAGAATGAAACCAAATGCGTATTATCAGATTTGTGACACACAAGGAAGTAACTAGATTTGATGGTAAATAATGGTAAATAGCAATAATTTTTATAACTGAATACATTAAAAATAACCTTGTGCTATATTTTGAGTTATAGGAGTTCTTTGAAGCATAATTCTTCATAGATCTGATTTCATACTCTTTAATGTAAACCGGTCCTAAACAATCTAATACAGAAGCAAATATATTCAAAAGATTACAGAAGCCTGTTCAACGAAGGCAATCACTTGTTAATATTTTAAAAATAAATGATGCTATTAAATTGGTTTATTAAAACGTTTAAAAGAAAGAGGCAAATTGAGGAACCAATCAAAAATAACAAACTCATGAAATGCTTTGGAAAAATCATATCTATGGTTCTACCAGCAAAGAGAGAAGCATGAGACAAGTGCCTAACTTCATCTCTTTCTATGATTTCATTCTATTTATTTCATCCAATGTCACAGAAATTTCCTAATGCACTGGGGGCAAAAGAACAAAAGAATGAAAGAGCAAAATACTGAAAAATCAAAAGCAGGCCTGCAATAAGAGTAACTTTTGAGGAGGTGCCAGAAATATAGCTCAGTGGCACAGTACCTGTCTGCCAAGTGCGAGGTCCTGAGTTCAATTCTCAAGACCAGAAAATAATATTAATAAGTTTGGTGGGGGAAATAGAACGAAAACCAATTTAAAAACTGTCTTACAGAGCATTTTCAGGACACTTAAGCTACTGATGTTCTTTGTTAACCTGTAAGACAGGGCATAGTCTCTTGCTTTCTAAAACCAGAGCTTGTTTTTCATAGAATACAGGAAATGTTTCTGAATATTGCATGCATTTTAAGAGTGACAGTTTTGGACATGCTGCCCCTGGGCATCCATTTGCCTTAAATACACCAACTTCATTTTTCTCCTTTAAGATCAGATAAAAAATATTAGCTTTGTGGTCATCTCTTTTAGAATTCAACAGAGGCTCAGCATTTTGCCTATGGTTTTCTCCAAGTCACCTCTTTTGTTTCTTCCTTTTATTCCTTTCTTTATAAAATTCTCAGGATGTATATCTTCCTTATCCTGATTATGTATGTACTTTATTGCTATTTAATTGTGTCTGTTAGTGGGTTTTTATTTTATATTTTTCACTGAGTCGTCAATACAGGTTAATAAAACTTATTTTATTAGATAGGGCTAATAAAATATCCTCTGTTACATATAATCAGCCTCCGTCCTCTCCCAGAATACACACACCATCTAGAATATTCTGCCTAGAGCTGATCCTAGAAACTAAATCTACCCCAGCTCACCTAAGGGCTATGTGTAGTTTCTCAGTGGGCTGCATGAGCCTGAGTCCGTGTGTGTGTGTGTGTGTGTGTGTGTTTGTGTGTGTGTGTATGTGTGTGTGTGTGTTTGTGTGTCCACTGTCCATGGTGACTACAGTAAAGGGAAACATAAAAAATGGAATCAACACAAGGCAGGGTGGAGAAACAGGCAGTAGAAATGATTAAGATGTATTAAAGTAATTACATGTATTAATCCCCCAAGATGAATGTAATTATTATATATTACAAATGTATGCTAATGTGAAAAAATGTAAAAAGACGTATGTTCATCCTCCCGAAAAATACTCATCAAAGCATTTTTAGACAACTGAAATGAATCTGGGGTATCTCACTGTTGCTGATACATGCTTGTATGCCTGCAACTGTCAACCCACCCGCTCACCTGCACCCTCCTCAGGAGAAGTCATTCCCCCAGCTTTGGATTGCGGCTCCCTCACTGTAGGTTGGATGAGAGCCTGGGTGTGATACAGTGATGAGTCATGAGAGGGATTTAGGTCCAAGGGATATTTACAGGCACCTGTAGTGGGCAGAGTGTCATTATACGATTCAGACTTAGGTGCTGCTCTTGATTATTCATCATCTGCGACCTCATGTCTTCTGCCTCATCATCACAAGACAGTAAGTCCCTTTTGATTTGAGTAACTAGAGAATGATATGCTTTGTTTCATGAGATATTCTCATTCCTCTGTACTGTCACAATAGTTCAGCACTTCATTTTGATTAGTAAGGGCTCTGCATTTTACTGGAAGATTTATTTCTGTATCTGCATGAGTCTCGAGCACATGCAAGGTCTTATAATGACAGAGGCATCTATAGCAAAATCCACCTTTTATGCAAAGCATTAAATCTACAGAAAATAAGCTTAAACTGTTCTAACCACAACCCATATCTTAGAATTTGTTAATTTGGATGAAAATCTGAGTTCTATTTACTTGAATTTGTATTTGTCTATGTTACTTGTACTAAATGAACCATGTAAGAACTTTTGTACTATGCACTTTGGTTGATATGTATTGTTTGGTAGTAAGAAAAGAGCATGTTTTCTGTTAACTAGCTTTTCTGTCACAACAATAAATATACTGTTGATTTTGAATTTTTAGTTGAAGTATTTTCATCAAAGGAGGCTGTTGTCCAGAATGAGAAATTGTTGTCCCTTTGTGAGATTCTCAACATTCACCCGAAACATGTTGCTGCAAATACTGACCCAACTCAACCTTACTTTGTTTCTCAGAGCAGATGAGGTCACATCCTGGTATGGTAGTACTCTTTATTGCCTGGCCTCACTAATCAGACCATCACTGATGTATAAAGTGATGCTCAGAATTTTTGATTGTGCAGCTAGCTAACAGAGGAGGGTACTGTCCGTGGTGGGAACACTGAATGATTCATATTTTCTTTGAAAAATTAAAGCCATATTTCTTTGATGTGTCAACAGTAATGACTGAAAGCGGTTTATTGATTCTTTGTACTAAACTAGAGGAAGAAGTCCAGAGAAGAAGAGAGCAAATGAGAGACTGTTCTTCAGTCAAGTAATGAGAACAATGTTCCTAGAAAGTATACCTAAATCAAGGTCACCATCGTTGGAATGTAACTGTGTAACCTAATGATGTGAGAAAGGCCAAATGAGGGAAATGTGAACAGAAATAATTATCCTCGGCTGTCTAAGAAAGGAAATAAACTGAGGTCATCAAGGACATCTGAATGTTTGTGTGACTCAAAAAACAAGGGCACACATTGAGAGAACAAGCAGGAAGAGGAAGAGACAATTCCCAAAATAATTTGGAGCCATGACTAGAGGGCTTTCTAAGACACTCTTGTTTTCTCTTTTGCTTCCTCTATTATTGCACAATGTGTCCATCAGGATGTCTTTAAAAATGTGAGATCAAATGTATCCTTATATGAAGCATACTCCATACCTGCTTAAGAAGTAAGAAAAGTGAGCCCTATTACAAAATGATTTTCTAGATGCATTACAAATGTGCAATTCAATTTTACAGTCCTTAAAGGGAGTTGGGTGGTAGGTGGCAGGTGGTTTTCCTTTCAGGAGGTAAGAAGGAAGGAAGGTGATTCATCCCGTCGCTCTTCATGGTAATAACTATCTAAGTGATCTCTGACCTCAATGCTTCCCGTAGTTTATGCTTCTGACAGCCACCTGATAATTTCCTCATGAACCAAATCATAGCACTTTACTCCTCCACTGACTTTGATTTCCCTCCACACTTGTGGGGGCTTCTGTGGATGTGTCCACCAGTGTCCCCTCCAAACCAAGACTGAGACAAAATCTAGGATGAGCTCCAAAGATTCAAGCTCCACCCAACCCCATGTCATTGACCACATATTGGGAGAAAGATAAACTCAGTTTCCTCTGAAACTACATGGAATCCCAGGAATCCCATGGAGAACTCAAGGATGTGCCAAGCACCTGCTACCCAAGTCCTAGACAACACTCACTTTCTCAAAGAAGCATGTTCATCCAATTCTTTAAAACTGACCCAGTAGATACAATCATAAGATCATCAAAAAAGCAGCAGAATTGAGAGAGTGGTTTAGGCTGATTGCACAAATTCCAAGTATGTTGGTAAATCTGAAGGTACCACATAAGTCTAATTTCTACTAGTGAAATCAAACACAATTTTTCATGCTGAGGCCCTACTTTAAAAGAAAAGCATCAATTATACAGAGAAAGACTGAATACCCTAGCACATCAACAGCAAAGAGTTTTCTTACTGAAATCTTAAAACACTCTTACTAAATGGAGTTTGAAAGACTTATCTGGCAGAGCTCCCTCCACTGCTTTTCAGGAAGCAGCTCAAAGTGGTAATCATTTCAAATTAAAGAACATCAGACTGACAGTCCTAGCATCATTGGCTTGCAAAGACTTCATTGAATGTGACAGGCTGGAAATCTAGGTGGCATAATGAGGCACATAAGCTCTATTTTCAAGGGTGCTAGAAGCTATTTCATAGCTTTTCCCCTCAAGGCCAGTAAGCTCCCCAAATTTATCTGTCTATTTTCATATATTTCCTTTTTCTTCATTGTTCTCCCTACGATATCTAATGCACTGACATTTGGTAAGTTGTGCCAGAGTTCAGATATATATTTCCTCCATGAAATAAAAGGCACTCAGACTTCTGACCATTTGAATTAAAAGTGAACATCCTATTAGACGTATATGATCATAATAGTTGTGTTCTAAAGATAGTCTCGCAAGATTCATGGCTCGCTTTTTTCAGGAATTATATTTTGTTTGAAATCATGCTACTTTACATCAATACTTTATAATTCTTTTAATGAAAAAAATCATCAAGGTTCATTCCTAACAAGTATGTGTTATATTTCTTATTTTAGAGAAGGCAATATAGAACAAGATTGAAGTCATAAATAAGAATAGAGTGGACATAAATAATAAAAATCAAGGTTGTACATTTGAGATGTCCCAGTTTTCTCCAGAGATTGACCTCAGTCATACAAAGAATAAAGTATGTGAGTTTATGGTTTCCATGATGTACAAATAAGAAATTTGTAATATCTTAAATCTAGAGATTTTTATATGAAGATACACAAAAAGAAATGATTAGCCATTAAGCTTATCTTTCTATTTTATAAATAATTTTCAAGTATATTTAACTATAACTTTTGATGTAAAAAAACTAGTTTTACTTATGATACTACAAGAAACTGTAACTATTATTATTTTTTCCAAATAAAACTTTAGTCATCTAAGCAAACAAAATGTACCTGACAGATAGCCATTGTTCTCTGTACAAGAGCTGCCTGTTGAAACAGATACATGCCTCATCTAGCATTTTATGTTCCCATATTCTGTGAGATTAAAGGAGAATTTAATATAATAGCCCAGTACAATTTTGAGTTAGCAGAACTGAATTAATGATCTACTTCCTGCCCTTTTCAACTGTAAAGTCTTGGTCATATGTCAGTTTTTCCAGTTATAAAATGTGGATGATAGTCCTTTTTTCTCATAGGGTAATGGTTGTGAAACTCTTTCTGAGATCACCAACATTTCCTTCTCTTTTTCTTCTGTCATTTTCTCTTTCATTCATATTAGAACCAAAGTATCAGAACATGGAAAGTGGTTCAGTTCAGGCGATGCACAGTGACTATCCTCTGGCTCAGAGAAGCAGACTTACAGTGAAGGTATGCAGAGGAGCCACGCAGGCGATCAAGTGTGGGACAGCAGACCACCCCAGCCCACCAAGTCCAGCCAGCTTGATGCCCTGCCCAGCTACCATCCTTGTGATGAGCCTCACTGCTCTGCTTAGTTGATATTCTGTGGGCACTGCTTTCTCAACTCGGGCACTGTCTGCGCTACCTTCCAGAGGACTTCCCAGACAAGGAAGAAAGCGCGCAATAATATTTTATGGAAGTATTGCAACTTCTACTCTCCTACCTGAAGTGCTTAGTCACAGTCATCACTGCAATATACATTAGCCATAATGTAGTCATCCTAGGGATAAAATCATCATCATCATCAGCCTCACCCTCACCCTGACCATCATCATCATCACTGCTCTCACTGCTAGGACTTTGCTTATTTATCCACAACCTTGGTACAATGCTAAGCATATAATGTCCTGTACACTATTTAATACAACCCACACCACTGGGAAAGATAACTTGACTCCATGTCCAGCACCTCAAGCCACCATGATCTCAGGAACAATGGACTTGTCTGTCATGATGAACACTCACTCTGTCCACTTCCTGTTTCCAACAGATCAGAGACAGTGCAAGCTGCACACAGCCACTCCCAGCCTGCTTGTGTTACCTGGGGCACCCAGCTGACGAGTGGCTACCTGCGGCCCTCACAAGTGGTGCCCACCCAGTCTTCTCTGACTGTTACTTGGGTAGTTTTCCTAAAGCTCACTCTTCCTTTTGTTCCTTTTCCTTGCTCTCCTCTGTGGCACCTTGTATTTGAAACTCATTTCTTGCTGTTTGCTTCCTCCCTCAATTCAGTCCTCACATTCTTTTACCTATATAATTTCCAGACAACTTCTACAATTAAGGCCAGGAAAATCTTTTATGAATTACTGGTATTGTAAGAATGCTAGTTATTAATAATTGTAACACCACTATTTGGAGAAGCTCTGTGGTATGTAATTAAATGAACCTGTGTCTTTCTATCAGCCTGAACTAACCTTAAATTCTGATATCACCACTTTCAGAATGTTTTATGCCAATTTGTGTGACCAAAGTACTTAAGGCAACTTTTCTGAGGCAATGGGTCTACTATTTTCCGCCCAAAACAAAGATAATAATGCCTACTTCATAATAGTATTATATTTTATTAGAAATCAGATGTTAGTAATATTAAATGTTTACCAGTGCAAATAAGGGTCTGGCATTGAATTGTATGAAGCTGAAAGTATAGAAAGAACCCTGTTCCGATAGGATTAGCATCCTCATAAGAAGAGGCACCAGTGCACTCCATCTCTTTCTCTCTCCATCCCTGTTTCCCTGCCGTAAACTAAAGAAAGTAGTCAGAGCAGGCTGCTCTCTATAACCCTCAAAAGAGCACCCACATCAGAAACTGAATTTGCCAGTACTTTGATCATAAACTCCCAGTCCCTACCTAAGAAAATTAATTTCTGTTGTTGAGGTCACACAGTTTATGGTATTTTGTTATGGCAGCCTGAACAGATGAAGTGCAGCACTAGATGTGTTACTTTATGTAAGGATAAGAGGGAAGACCTACAATTATCCTCATCTACAGAGGAGGTAATTGAACCTCAGAGAGATTAAGTAAAATGTTTAAGGCATATGAAGTGGTACACCTGGGACTCTAGCTGAGTGCTGTCCAACTCTAAGTGAATCTCTCAATCACTATACTACTTTGCATCTTGTAGCTGATAAAATGCACGGTGCCCTGCACAGTCTGAGAAGGTGCCCCTTTTCTGAATAATAGTTGGTCCAGAAGTGCCTGTTGACTTTTTACAAGAAACAGATCTGGCACTTTACAAATGCAACCTCAATACCATAAGAAATACTAACTTCTTTTTGAGTTTTCTATTCAACTGGCATGTATGTTGGAAGTATATATATTGGATGTAATAAGGACTTTTGTTTCTTAAGAATACTTTTAGAGATACATAATTGCAAACAGTAAAATTGCAAATGATTTCTATAAATGTGTAGAGAAATTTTCTACAAAATATATATCAAGAAATATTATTTATTCTTATTTTTAGTCTGTGGCAGAAGTTTGTTTTAGTTTTGTTTTTTTGTTTGTTTTTTGAACTACAGTTTGGTACTCTAGTTAACTAATCTGCCAATTTGTGAATCAACTAAATGTTGGACATTGCTCAGATTGACAGGTGCTCTTCGAGATAGATAGTCCCATTGGATAACTCAGGGCAGCAGCTCTCAATAAATATTCTCAAACGATATTTATATGTCATATACTTATATACATGTACCATTTTTGAAAAACAGCATCAGATTTATATTAGAAAGATTAAAGGCAATAATTTGTAATATACGCTAGTATAGGTAGCATTTCAACATGACTAATGCTGAATACCTAACAGATATGTTACCTTTTATATATAATTGAATTTGTAGATATAAACTGTTAAATTAAAGGAACAAATGTGATAAAATTACCATCAATGGACTTTTCTAAACTGGTGGAAAACTCTTAGTAAAGTTCTAGAATAAACAAAGTACAGAAAAGTCACAAAATGAAAAATACAAATAAAAAATTTGTTTCCATCCTCAGCCCAGACCCCTTGTCAATAAATGGTAGATAAAGTTCTTATTTTGAAGAGAGTTAAACACAAGACACGAAAGCAAAGCCAGGTAGCAAATGGGATCTAGAAAAATATTTACGCAAAGTAGCCTGACCTACTGGAGCTATGAGCCACTACCAGCTAGTCAGAAGGCTTATGGAGTCCATGCTGCTGCTCCTGAAGATGCAGCCAACTGCAGTATCTATAGCTGACTGCAGCAGTATAAATCTGGAGCAAACAACTGCCTGAAGGTAGTGCCACATCGCATCTGCAAGTTAATGCATCTGGATTGTAGATCTTGAGCTACTGGAGCCATCATTTCCAAACTGGCTGCATGGGTTTTACTCTGATCATTTCATTAATTTTTAGTAACATTATCTGGCACTTTATACACTACTGGATTTTTTTGTTTTACTGCATTTATCAAATGATGGAGTTTTACATGAAACCTCTTGACTTACACATTATTTTTATTATAGAAAAATTCAGTGTTTATTCAAACTATGCAAAATTTTGTCTATATGTTTCAACTAAAGTTAGGTTCTAGATTCAGGGAATTTTTAAGGTTTATTTCCCATGCGAATATCTGTCAAAACTCCTGTGGGACCAGAACTAGTCATTACTCTACGGGGGTGTCTTCACACACTGCTGGATATATATTATTCCTGGCTCCTGTCCACTAAATTCCAATCACTTTCTCTCTTTTCACTCTCTACCTCTCACATTACCCCTGTTAATTAAAATACACCCTGAGATACAGTATTTCTCCTTTGAGAACTACTAATGGAAGTTAAAAATATGTGTTTTGAAATTAAGAAGATATGAGTTCAAATTTTAACTTGCAATTTCAATAGACTATTCAAAATTAAAACTAGCTTGGAATTCAGGACTATCTTGAAGACTTACAATATCCCTTGAACTATTTCAAGCAAATACAAAATCTAAAAATTGAACTATTATTTTTTTCATTTAGAAAATTTCATTACAATTTTCTTCTCTGGTTTTTAATAGACATGGTGGGAGTAGGGGAAAATGTAATAGTCTTTACTTGCTAATGGGAAGGAATACAAATTGTGGAACATTTCAGGATATCTAGTTACATTTAAATTTCAGATAGTAAAAGAATAGTTTCTCTAGTATAACTGTGGTATATGCACTGGTGCACAGGGACATATTTGAAATTTATGGAAATTCCCAGTGTGAAAATATGGATGTGGAAAAAATGCTTGTGCTTTATCTAAAATTCAAATTTAGCTGAGTGTTCTTTCTTATCTAGCAAGCTTGTTAGTTATTGATGAGATGAAACTAATATAGTATCATTAACCCCTTGCTTGTTCATGTTTAGTTAAAATTATTCACTCATTAATATATACATGTATGTTAAAGTCTATTATAAACTCCTGGATAAATGAATGTTTATATGTTAAAATGATTTATTTACAAATAACCCAGCTCCATGTTAACTGTACAGACAGAAAAATTGGAGTTGTAGTTCTATAAAAAGAGTTTTAAATACTTTTTAAAAGTAATCTAAACTGTATTTCTAAATGTTAAGCCTCATGGCTAGGCATTATGATCCTCTGAAATAATAACATTTTATATATCTTCAATTTTCTGGAGGAAAAGGAGATAGCATTTTTTAGGTTCCTAACTATTTTTCAAATACAAAATTTATTAAGAATAATTAGACTCAAAGTAAAATTCAAAAGCAACTCAGAGAATAAAGCACAAAACTTTTATTTGCTTTTGCCAATACAAGTTTTCCAACTATTTCAATCTCACCACAAATTGTTTCAAAGAGAGGCCACTCATTTAACATAATTCTTCAGGGTATGGCCAGATAGCTTGTCATTCAACAAAATAAATAAAAAGATAACAATTTACCTCTAAATTTATACTTATCTCTATCTAAAATGAAATAAAATGAAAGCATGACACAAATTTATACATGACTCTTATTTTTCAAATGTCATACCATGTATTTCCTCTATGCTTTTACTTTGATCCCCAACTTTTTTTCTTTTTCTCCTACTTTTCTAGGATTGATATTATTATTATCAACAATAACCTGTCAAGGTGTTACATTTTTTAATTGATCACCATTCACTCCTGGCTACTGTCTGAATTGTTCATGTCCTTTTTAAATTTATATATTGAAATTCTAGCCTTAAAGGTAATTAATTAAGACATGAGCACTTTGGGAAATAATTATCACATGGAGGTGGAATGCTCATAAGTGGGATTCCTGCTCATATAAACCCAGATTCCTCTTCTACCTTTATGCTATGTGAGGATGCAGAAATATTCACAATCTGTGAACTAGAAAGCAGGTTGTCCGGCACCTTGTCCAGCACCAAATCTGCCAGCACCTTGGTTTTCAATTTCATAGTCTCAAATATGAAGAAAATAAAGTTCTGTAGTTTACAAGCCACCTTATCACAGTATTTGCTATAATTCTAGCTTACTGACATTACTACATACTATGAAAATAAGAATTCCTTGTGGCAAGAGTACTGTCATATAGTCATAAGTTATTAAGTTAATCTATGTGAGAAAAATGGAATTCATATTGGCTCTTTGAAGGCTGTTGTGCTAATAAATGTAAAAGGTTTTCATAAATTCTAAATTATTGTATAACTGAAAGTGTTCAATCAATGACAAGAGAAAGTTAGATTAATAATAATAAAAGAATCAACCTTCATGAAGTACTAACTATAGTATTTATTTTACCTCTTCTGATTTGTTTGTATTTATCATTGAGAAAACTAAGATAAAAGTTAACAGTTTTGCTCAAGATCATGTGATTAATTAGCTGTCATATGAGCCCATGAGTCAGTCTAACTCTAAAATGTCTACTTACAGTTTGGTTCCCCCAGGCCTCATGTAAGATGGATGCGGCTGAATCTAGAGTTTGTGACTGGTTTGTTGTCTAGCGCTGGGCTTGGTGATGAGAGTGTTCCACCTGCCTAGGGGTGAAGCCATAATGCCTTACATAATGAAGTAAGGACAGGAAGAAGGTGTGTCTTGCTCTTTTGCTTTCACTTCTGCTGTTTTTGCAGCGGCCATGAATGGCTGCCCTGCCACATCATGCTTCCTTGGAGCCAACTGAGTATGGACTGAAACCTCAAAGAACTGTAAGAAATAAACTTTTCCTTCCCTAATTTTGGGTGTCAGGTATTTTGCCTCAACAATGAGTAAAAAGTAACTAAGACATTGTATATAGACAAACAATAATTTTTCCTATCTTATATTTCTGTAGAAGTCTTAATCTCCTGAAATGGTTACATTGCCAAATTGCAAGTTCATATTAGCTATAAAGACAATGACGGCCTTGAAATATTCAGGGAAATCAGTGCTTCCTGGGGCTAGTTGAGGTTCATGAGTTTTGACATGCAGCACAATAGTATAGTCTGTGAGGCATTAGCTCATGCCAGGAATACACGGATCAGTACTGTGGCATTCAGCTATGCTATGTTTTCCATTTTAGCCACTTCACTTCAGATGTACTTATTTTATTAAGAGATATGTGTGAGTGTATAATTAAAACATGAAAATAGAACTAGAAGCTGTCAGAGAGCACAGAAGTTCCTATGTGGCCTATATATATGTCCAGAGATACACAAAATCCAACTAAAAACACATTAAGATAGTACATGTTGCTTAGTAGTAATCTTTCAACTAATTATATCACTGTTAATGTGCCAGTGTGCTAGAGACCAATTAGCTGCATGGGTAGAATGCTGAGGGAATGACTCATGGTAAGAAAATCATTCAGGGTCTCAACACCTTTCAAATGCATGTATTTACAATGGTTGTTTTAATACTGACTTTGTTAGAAATATTGCTAGGAGATGACAACCAAAAAATGCAACAAAAATGGAGATATAATGAATTCAGCATGAAAAACAAACATTATTGCCTTAAATTTTTAGAATATTTTGGAAAACTTATTGGAGAAGATGAATTTCAGGTCATTAAATTGAGATTTTGTCTTCCATAAAAGCATCAATTTACTGATGTTAAGTCACAATTTAAAATTTATCTTTCGAGCAAGTTTTCCATATATATAAATGTACTTCTGAGCTATGTGTGGGTGTGGTATGTGGATAAGTATGAATAAATCCTCTAGGGAAAGTGAGGAATGAATCTCTTGTTGATCAACTCAGGGAACTTATGGCATAAACATTACAAAACTAGGACTAATCTGATCAATGATTGCCTGAAATAAGTAAAAGTACATTGAACACTAATATCTTCAACATAAACATACTGCCTGCAATGTAGCTTCCATTTATATATTTTACTTAGCTACAATCTAAGTGGCATACTTAAAGATAAATAGCAGAATTATGAATTGTTTTGGCCTCTCAGTAGATTTTATAGCATTGTGATGAAAACAACAGTGCTAAGACAGTAAAATTCTGCATTTGAGAATGACCTTGCTGTTGCTTCAATGTGTGAAATGACTGAGAAAATTTTCCACACTAAAAACTCATGTGGCTCAAATTTCGAACCCTTTCTATTCCACTTTGCATCCTTGACTGTTCAGGCTAAGACAATATGCTTTTCTTATACCAGCTTCTTGATCTCACTCAACACTGGACCCTGCAATTCCATGATATCTGAGCCAGACCCCTGGGAATAAGGTCAGGGCTATTGCTATTTCCAGTGCTAAGAAATCCCCAAGTTGGGTATCATGAAATATCAACTGGGCCTCTGCCTTACTATCAGCCTCCCAGAATCCATCTTTTATAGGGGCTGTCAATATATAGTTCCAATATGAAAATCTAACTATGAAACCTTGACTTAACTCCCTTAAAATGCCTGCACAATAAACTATAAACTTCCTTTACTTGGCATACAAAGAGCTTCAATATTGAGTCATTGCCCAAATGTAATGTCTCATTTGTGATTTCCTTCTTTGCACTTTAAAAGCCAGCAATATTGAACCACTTAGATTTCTTTGAACCACCAATTTCTCTGCTGACATCCTGCCTTACACATGCTCTGTGTAAAACATCCTCCTCTACTCATGTTCCCAACAAATTTGTCATTCTTAAACCTTCAATCAAATGCTACCTCTTCTGAGAAAGTTTCCTTGATTTCCCCAGGCAGACAGCTATGTCTCTTCTGTGGGGATCTTGCTTAATTTGTGCATCTATTTTAAAAGAATCATTCTATTGTTTGAATGCTCATCTCTCTCTCATCCTATTTAAGTTTTATGAGGGAAAGTACAACATATTACCATTCTTCAGTCTCAATAAATTAGATAATACCTGACATACAACAAGGTTCAATATGCATAATGCAATGAATGAATGAATAAGTGAAGGTGACACAAATGGTGTTTCCAAGTGAAGAAAAGGATGGTTCAGTGAGTAAAAATAACTTAGATTTTTAGACTATTTCAGGATACACAAGGCAATTTTCCAGTGGTCTAATGAGACAAGTCCCCAGTGCCCTGTCCAGCAGTGTAACCAAACAGAAGAGGATTTTATGAACAACTGAAAGACCCATGAAAACTACTTAGCAGCCATTCATTAAGACAGCAGTGTTATGGGATGTCATCATCTGTATCAATTTGCCCAGGTCTATATATAAGTGACAACCACAAATTTAACTCACATACACCAATCTTCCTAGTGATCACTGTTCTCCATTATCTTGTGTCTTAGTTACTTATTGGGACAAAACATCTGATACCCACAAGTTAAAAAAGTTTATTTAATTCCATTTTGGTGATGTTTCAATCCATAGCTCACTAAAGACCATGACCTGGTAGTTCTAGTGATATTGCACGCTCCGTCAATAAATATCCACTCTTACAGCACCCATGTACCTGAAATATCAGTAATTATCATCAATAATTGGATGGTTTGGGTATTATTTGAAAATTTGGAATTTTATTCATTTGGTTCATGAGCAGTTGTTCAGAAAACCATCTTATTTCCTGAGAATAGAACATCTCATGACTGGCAATAACCTTAAAGGAATGCTACTGGATGCAGGCCCAATTGCTCTGTTGGCTACTATTAGATACTAATATAACAACAGGATGCATTATTTAATGTTATTACTCAAGATTTCCACATATACACTCCAAGGCCTGATATGTTAATGGGTAGTTGTGCAGTTAGCAATCAAGAGCTGATAAAAGGTAGCTAAGAAAGAATCTGTACGTAACAAGTCTGTAAATACAACTATGCCTATTAGTCTATACTTTTCAATTTAACATTTTTATTCATTTTTAGAATTCTCCTTGAGTTCATTAAATGATTTTCCTGTGTAAAATATTTTCATTTCTTGGTGTCTTGAAAATTGACACACTTGGTTCATTGTGAATTTGTTTATAATCTTCTAATATTGTGACAAAGGACCAGCTTTCTGGTCCTCTGGTGGTAATTTTGTCTACTTTTTAACTTCAGTTAAAATAATTTTCATGCGCTGGTATCCCCCTTGGATGAATCTGAAATCCAGTCATAAAATCTAGAGGCTTAGAAAAATTGGGAAGTAGGTACTGTAGTGTAGCAATCCTGCACATTTAGATTGTTACATACCATTGCATCTAGTACAAAGTGACTCAGTGTGTGCACATTCATTTCAAAAGGAGTTGTGTTTATGAAAAAGATAGGATTTTGAATTAAAATTCAAAAGCAAGTTGACTAACTATTGAATTTTACTTAAAAATAAACAGGGAAAATGCAAAAAAAAGGTTTAGTTTTTAATTAATAACAAAGAGATTTTAGGGGATTGCAATCAATCACTGTTTTCACTCAGTACAATGTTAAATTGGAAGTATAAAGCTAATAACTTTATTGGTTTCTTCAGGAATTTTTTCCCCAATAAAATTCTTGGCCAAAATAGAATTTCTAAAGATTTTCATAAAGCTAGTGTCATTGTTAATTTTTCAACAAAAAAAATGTTCTCAAATCTTTGGATTCTAAAAAGTAATATAATTTTATGTTTTTAAAAAGGTGTTCATCTCATATATTCTCCATAAAGAGTTACCTTTCATTTAATGTGCATGGAAAATGTCAATACTTAAAAAATAATTCTTCCATTTTAACATTATATAAGGCTATATTTTGCCAGAACTGTGTGTTCATAAAAGTTGCCTTCCTAAGCTGTTTTTCTTTACATAAAATCAAATACAAAAAGTCATGGGTAAATTCTCTGCCAGCTGAGTTGGAGATAGAACAATTTTACTTTTCCAAATTATGGTAGTGCCAAGACTGAAAATCCTGTCATAAAAAACAAAGCGTGGTGAAACTGAAGACAAAATATTTGGAGTGATATGCTAGACCAACCTTTCAGAATTGTGACTAAATTCTAATGAAAGACTGGTTTAAAATGAGGTAAAACACCGATATCTCCAGTGTCTAATGGGCCTCTCTATCTGTGCTTCCTAAATGTTACTCAAATATTTCCCAAAATGGATCCATTATTCCTCCTCCATCTTATCCTCATTCACACTGGCTCTGTTACAAGGGTGTAAACAACTCACATATGCAAGAGATTTTGGTATAGAAATGGCACAAGTCAGTAAGGAAATATAGCTTATTCAAAAAATGGTGCCTGAAAATAATAGGCCATTTGGTGTAAAAGAAAATAAAGTTGAATATTTACCCCATTTCTTAAAAATTCCCAAAGCAAAAAATTAAAAAGAAATTGGATGATTTTTATCAACACTGAAGAGGAAAACTTCCTATAAGAAAGATAGATCAAACTATATTTATTTCTTCATGATCAATAGAAAAACAAGCAATCAAAAAATATTGTACATCATGTTTGAAGTGGTAAATGATTATTTTAAGTCTTTAAGTTTTTAATGTATAAAAAATATTGAGTTATAATCCATCAAAAATAGAAATCATGAAAAAAGGGTTCATACTTACACATATACCACTAGAAATGGATTTTAAGTATAAAAAACATACTCACATGCCTTTTAAATTATATCAATGCAAATTGGTACTAAAAAAATAAGATAGTGCATTTTGTGTAATAGTTTACTAAATCAGTGTAACAATTTTTGGAAATCATGTTTTGTTGGTTACTTTTCTCTCATTGCTGTGACAAAATACCTGACACCCAAAATTAAGGAAACTTTCATTTAGTTCACAGTTTGTGGAGGTTTCAGTCTGTAATCAGCTGGCTCCACAGCAGGGTGACATGGCACAGGGGCAACACTTCTAGTTGGCAGAAGATAGCAAAAGCAACACAAGCAAAAAGGGAAGAGCATGGGAGAAGACTTTCTGCCCCTTATATTGTATGTAGGCTGCCCACCCTAGGGTGGGTGTAGCACTCATACCCATAATCCCAGCATTAGACTATGAATCAGTCACAAACTCTAAGAACCTATCCCCTTGACAGAATAAGGCTTTGGGGGGGACATCCAGACACAAACCATAGCATTCTGCACTAGGCCCCCCAAAGACTCATGCACATTCCTTTATGCAAAAGACATTTAGTCCATTTCCAAGAGTTGCCAAAACCCTAACAGTTTCAGCAAAAGCCTAAATCTCAAGTCTCCTAAAAGCTCTCTAAGGCAAACTCTTAGCTATGAGCTCCTGTACAAATGAAAAGATAGTTGAACACTTCCAACATTCAATGGCACAAGATAAACATTACCATTCTAAAGGGTAAAAACATGAGTACAAAGGAATGGGACCAAAGTAAGTCCAAAATCCAGCAGGACAAACATTAAGTTGTGTAGTTCCACATCCAGCATCTGAAGCACTCTGGTTATGAGCTTCAAAGGATTTGAGTTAACTTCATCTCCACAGCACTTTGGGTGGTTATATCTCCTATGGATACTCTCTTAGGCTGGCTCTGATTCCTCCTTGCAGGTTTCCTTGGACAGTCTACACTCTTGGTTTTTTCAAACTTCTGGATTCTCCACTGTACTTTTGGCTTCACATTCATAGCTTCACACACTTCCCTCTTAAGGGTAAACTGCCTGGTCTCCCAGACCTTCTGAAATCTTGGTGGAAGCCTTTTAACCTCAGAACTCTTACACTGTGCATGAACCTAAAACCAGTGCCACATAGATGATGCCAAGGTCTGATGCCAGGTGGAGCAGTTGACAGGCTTTTTTCTCTCTTTGCTGTAGGGGTCAAGTGCCTGGATTGCTGAGCACTCTGAATCTGACTCTGAGGAACAAATTCTCTGAGTTGCCACCATTGTGGAACCCAGTGTTGCCACCACCATTCTGGAACATGTGGATGCTGCTGCCATTCTGGAACATGGTGCTCTGTGGTTTTCTTCTCAAAGCAAAATCTTTTGAAGTTCTGAGGCTGCAAAGAGTGGAAACTTTCTACTTCTTGTGATGCCCTCAGGCCATCTTTGTATTCTCCTGTTCCTTCTCAGCAATCTAGATGTCCTCAGCTTTCCTGAAGCTTCCATTATGGCAAAACTTACAGCATTTTAAATCATCCTGCTAGGCTTTTGCTCCTGCTTTACAATTTATATCTGGCTAAAGACCCCCAACAATATCCATGGCACCACCTCAGCTTTTGACTGCCTTGAAACTTCTTCTGCCAGTTTAATTTAGTCTGCCACCCTTAATCTTAGTCTCAGGCAAAATCTCTGGACATGAGCAAATTTAGACAAACTTTTTGCCAAGCCATAACACACATCATCTGGACTCCAACAAGCAATACAGAAACCTCATGAGCCTGGTTTTTACCAACAAGACTTCTATCAAAGTTATGATACTGGGATTGATTCATGGCATGACACTGGGATTAGGGTATAAGAGGATAAAATATGATATAGAAAGAGATGTTGCTTATTGTTTGCTGCTTGCTGCCTGTTGCCTGCCTTGTTTTGCCATGGACTGCTTCTCCTCTGTGATGTCCCTTTGCCATGCCAACTTGCCTCAGAGCCAGTCAACTATAGACTGAAACCTCTTCAAATGATGAGCCAAATGAACATTTCCTCCTTTAAGTTTATGCATCATGTATTTTGTCTCAGCAGTGAGAAAGGTACCCAAGACAGTAACTAAGACAAAGTGTAATCAACAAATATGGTGAATGCTTAAAGTTTAAAAAAAAATATTACAGTAAAAGACACATTGCCATTAATCTCCCTCAAAATACTCCCCCACTTATCCCATTATCATTGCTACTTTCTGAAGCAGTTCTGGAAGTCCTCTTTCTTGGATGTTTTCAGTTGCACTGTCCTGGGTACCTCAATATCCTGAATCATTTAAGAATGTTTACCTTTCACTGTTGTTTTGATTTTGGAGAAGAGGCAGAAGTTATATGGTGCCAGATGTATTGAATAAAGTATATTAGTACACACTATAATGTTTTTATGAGACTGCTTTTCCATTGGATGGTGGTTGGCAGTATTACTCACCATATTTTTATCACATCTTGTAAAGACTTCTGTTCATATTTCCCACATTTTTGAGTTTCTAAATTTGATATATCCTGTGATTACTGTCTTTTATTCCTTGCATAGTATTTTTTCCAAGAGGATTCATAGACTTTGCATTTGATGTTTGTGACTTTTAAATATCTGTTTTCTCAAAATAAATATTAGAACATAAATATTTTTTCTCAGAATTTTAGCAATCTTTCAGCATATGATTAATTCTAAAGTAATTAAGATCTTTCCTCCTTTATGTTTACAGCATTTATTATTTGATGACTTGAATCTTTCTTAATCCCTGAAACTTAGAAATGTTATCAAAATATCATTTTATTTTTTATAATTTTACATGAGATTCTGTTTTATTCTTTTGATCTTCATTTCCAAACTTTTCATTTCTGAAAAGTTTTCTTGAATTCTATATTTTAAAATTATTAAGATTATTTTTCTTCTATATATCCTTCATTTTGTTTGACTTGTCTTCTAGTTAATTATATATATTTAAAATTTTTATTTTAGACTATTTTCCATGTCTAGAGACTCAGTTCACAAATAACAGTTTTCTAATATTGGATCCTCTCTGTCTTTCTGCTATTTATTATAAAATCTTCAGAGTCCTTGGATAATTGCTTTTCTATACTTCATCTATTGTTTTAGCTGTAATCAATGGGAGAATTGGGATTTAATGGATTTATTAAACCTTGACCATAACTGGAGTGCTACAACATTTTGAACTATGGAAAAGTCTTTGTTAAAAACACTTTCTCTGTTTGCTATAATTCCTCAGGTAATGTATGTAGCTTTTTGGCTTCATTTTCTCCTAAATTTCTAAACATAAAATTTGTAACTGACCATTTATCATCATTGGATAAAAGCATTATCAATTCTAGGTTGAAGAAGAATAATATAGTAAGATCAGAGTAGTGTGAGAGAAAATAGTACTTTTATTTCAACTTTGTTATCTCAAAGACTCAATAAGAAGCCCAAGAATAGGGCAGCTTCAGTATGGTCTGTTGGGTTCTCATATGTTCTTTCTTCTATTTGCTAGTTTTACCTACAGGCTAATTATTAGGTCCTAAGGATGTGCCCCATCCAAACAGAATAGAAAAACCTCTCCATGCTTCACACCTTGCCACAGGAAAACCCCTGCACTCCATGTTCCTGGTACAGGGAGCCCACAGAAGACATCCTTGTTTCATACCAAAAACCACTGATGACATACTGTACCCACCCAATCCCCCACTATGGGAAAGCCCCCAAATTTTTACCTCTCCCAGCAAAATTCCCTCTCAGTGAAACCTTCCCTCCCATGTCTAAACTCCCCTATAAAACATGCTCTTCTTCCTCACTCAGAGCCAACAGTCATTTTGTCCTTGGCCTGACCTCACCTGATCTGCAATAAAGTTACTGCTATTTGCTTCAACCTTGCCTGCCTCAGTGGTCTCAGTTATGCTTCACTTTGCTTAACACTAATAGTACACAACTATAATTACATCAGAATTGATACTGTTCCGAAAGGAAGAGGTGCTATCTCTTCTATTTTTAACCATTAGGAATAAGAAATATTTCCCTTGAGCTCTTAGTGGTTTTTCTGTCTGCTTTCATTGGACAGAAATGTGGGTCATAAGCCCAAATGCAAATAATTAGCAACAGTGTTAATAAGAACACCATTGTTTTTGATAAACTATATTTTGTTCCTCATGGAAAATAATTCCCAGCTCTTCAAGAAGAATAGTGATATGAACGTGTCAGGAAATCTTAGTATTTGTTGTCCACTCAAACTCTAGTAATTGTAGGAACTTTTACAATTTTTAGTTAAATAAAACTGACATTGACAAAGTCTTAAGGAAGAGTCATATAGGTCCAGAACTCTAAAAGAAATTTTAACATAACATCTTGAGAATTTATGACACAGCATTTCATTTTTATGGAATTTAAATCAACTAAAGTCTAATGATTCAATTCGAATTTCTTTAGAAAAATAATCAAAGGTTATGGTCTAGAAATAATGTCAAAAGTAATTAGAAAAAGCACTGTAAAAGCCCACTGATTCACCTCTTCAGAATTAGTTCAAGTGTTGTTAGTATGGAAGTACACTGTAGCAGGGAATTTAGGTGATTAAACTAAAAACTCATTTTGTACTATTTTCTCCAATAAATTAGATCCTTATTTCAATATAGGGGAAAAAAAGAGTGGGCTCCATAAGTGTTTTGTGCTGATCATGGAGCAGAGCTGTAGCTGTGTCTTGTAGTGATGTTATGGTTGAAATTTGCATCTCTGAGATTCCTATATTGAATTCTTAACACTCAGAATATCAGAATGGAATTCTTTTTTGAGTAAGATCACTAAAAATATAGCTAAATTGGAAAGCTATATTAATCAGCTTTCCCCTTGCTGGAACAACTTACCCAACTTCCACAACTTAAAGGAGAGGTTTATTTGATTTCATGGTTTCAAAAGATTGCAGTAGATGACCAGCTGCCTCTAAGGCAGGCAAGTCAGTCATACCACTACAAGCTGCTTAGTTCATGGAAGCTGGAAACTGGAGCAGGTGAATAGCACAGAAGAGGAGGTCAGGGACTACACAGTACAAAGGTCATACCTTCATGACCCACCCAAGCACACCCAGAAGTGTATTTTACTAATCTCCCTTGGGAAGTTCCAAATCAATAGAGTTGACAATTAAGCCTAACTGTCACATTAAGTTACTAGAGTAAGCCTTATTGTAAAGCCATTATTGTCCTTATAAAAAGAGGAGATTAAGACACATGGTTATATGAAGACAAGAAGTCAGCCACCTACAAGTCAAGAAAAGATGCTTCAGAAGAAACTGACCCTGACAACACCTTGATCATATTTGCAGCCTCCCAAATAGCCTTCCAAAATGTATTGTGATGCAATAGATTTCTGTGTTTAAAATCACTCAGCCTATGGTAGACCTAGAAAACTAATTCAGATCTGCATGATTCAATGGCAAATTTAAGAGAAGAAACTCTACACTGCTTGAAATGACATTACTCGGAGCTTCTAGATTATTGTAATCCATGAAAGAAAGTCAATAGGCCTCCTGTTATAAAATATGGAAAGCTTCATTGACCTTTGCCAATTTATGTTTTGTTATAAATTGATAGGTAGAAAGGCCTAGTTCTGGGCAATGTAATAAATGTATAGGATGTGGATTATTTGGACTTTATTTGTTAAATTCACACAAGGCAGTTACTGAAGAGAGAAAAGCTAAGTACCGTTTAGGGAAGAAAGGAACTGTGAAGAGTTTTTTCACTGTAATTATACCTATCTAATCTTTCATTCATTTCCTTACCAAAAAGATATTGGTTAGATAACTATTGTATGCTAGATACAACATAAGATGTGGGGAATATAAGTGCAAATATAGATGTGAGTGTTTTTCTTAAGAATTATAGATAAGGACATAGAAAATTACAGTGGAATTATATGTTTTATGGACAATTTATCCTAGTTCCTATTTTTTGAAGGAAAAATAACATAGATAACTGACTACAGTGGTTCTGAGTTCTGGGTATGATCTTGTGGTTTGGGTTTAAAAGTTTATATTATGTCAGAGGGGTTTAAATATTTCTGTTTTCCTGCCCATGTTTCTTAAATGACAAGACTTACTGACATGACTCAATATTGCTATACATAAGAAATCATACCCAATTCTCAAAGCTCCACAGATGATCAGAGGAAAGTACATTATTAAGCAGCAGAAGAAATTCAAGGCATTTAGTTTTTAGCAGTCCAGAAGGTGAACAATGAGAAACCAGTCCTATAGCTATTCAGGTACAAATACCAGGGCAATTTGTTAGCAGGTATTAGATACAAAGAAGAAGTTGGCCTCAAGGTAATGCAGTATTAGAAATCTTATTTCAAAATCCCAATTACAGGTTTGAAATCATGTTCAAATGAAACAGAAAATTAGGATACTGAGCGATGACATAAGACAGTGGCTCAGGGTTGATAGTGGGAGGCATCCCTATTCAGGTCAGGCTGGCCTTATGCTCACTTCATAGCCAAAGGACTTTTGTATTTTGATAAAACAGCCTAATCTTTAATGGAGTTTGTCAGCATCCATGTGTCTGTACCTCATCACCAGATATTCTGGTTTGTTTTTGTTTGTTTGGTTGGGGGGCTTTATTTTGTTTTGTTTTTTATCAGAGTTAAACATTTATGTCCATAAATAACTGAGCATGGGATAACAGTGTGTACCCACAATTGAAAATTTCTAGATTACAACAATAAAAGACAAAGATAAAAAGATTGTTACAAAATGTGCACATTGAAGTGTGTGTGTGTGTGTGCATGTGTGTGTGTGTGTGTGTGTTTCTATGTGTTGAAGAAGAAGAGGAACAATAAGAAAACACTTGCTGGACAGAATAATTCTCTGTTTAAGAAAACAAGTTTTGTTTGACCAAGGAAGCCGAAGATTTCAATCTGTGCTAAATATCTGTATGTAAAAAGGTTGCCTGCAGGGTTTCTTAGGGACATTATAGGAAACACTAATTGTATCTCCATAGCAACAGGATGTCTCATTCTGCCTCTGCCTCTCCACATTCTCACATTAGCCCTCAACATACAAATCTTATGTCTGTATACAGACAAGCATGACTTATCATAAAATAATAACCAGGTTTTGCTTTCTACCCTGTACTTTTGAAATCCATACATTAAGGCTTAAAATCAAATGTCTTCTCTAAACAAGAACTAACTGATCACCTGGATCAAATTCACCTTTGGTGGCATGGTCTTAAAAGAAGTTCCTCATCCCTGAAGGGCATACATTTTCCAGAGTGTGGTAGGCTATGATATGTTCTTCCCCTACTTTCAAACAAAAGGATATATTTGCTTTCTAGTCCCCAGAACCAGTGAATAATGCCTCAATGGCTAAAATATGCTTTGCATTAAAGTGTAAAGTATCACCTTACATAGTTAAAGAATTGGCTAAGGGTCATGAGAGGACAAACCATCCTTGTCAGTTCCAAATGCCATCACAAGTGTCCTTATAATAGAGAGGCAAAGAGAATTCAGAGACAGACACAGAAAAGGGGAGAAGCTAAAATGACCACAAAGATTAGAGCTGTGAGGCTACAAACCAAGATTGCTGACTGCAACAGTAAAGTGGAAATGGCAAAGAATGGCTCTTTCTCTGAGCCCCTCTGTGAGCATAGTTTTGCATGCTAGACTGCTGGCCTCCAACACTCTGAGAAAATTCATTCATGTAGGGTTTTTTTTGTTTGTTTTGGGGGTTTTTTGGTTTGTTTGTTTGTTTTTTTGTTTTTGACTTTGGTCTCTGAGCCAGGGTCTCCCTATTCAGGTCAGGCTGGCCTTGTGCTCACTTCATAGCCTAAGCTGGTCTCAAACTTGCAGGGATCCTCCTGCCTCAGCCTCCTGAGTACTAGAATTACAGGAGTGTGCCACCACTACCCATTCATGTAGTTTTGAAGCCACCCAATCTGTAGTAATTTACTACAACATTCCCAGAAAGGAAATACAGATTTAGGTACCAGGAATTGGAGTGATGTAAATTTGACCATGATTTTGTAATTAGATAGTGGATAATGTCCGAAGAACTATAACGTACATGAAAGTAAAAGCTAGATTAACTTGAGCAGAATGTTGGAAGAAGTATGGTATATCAGATACTATTGGTGAGGACTCAAAGGAATGAGGAGTACAGTAGAGAAAACTTCCATTGTCTAAGAGAATCTACACATTGTCATGAGCAGAATGTTGATGGAATATGCAGTTATAGGAACTGCTAAAGTGTTGAGAAGAAAATGAGAAATAGGTTGTTGGGAATAGTGCCTCCTTTCTTTGAATTATCCAGGAATTGGCCTTAAAAGCTATCACAAGTGTCTTTTACAACAACAACAAAAAAAAGGAAATCAGAAACAAAAACACAGAAGGGAAGGAAGTAATGTGACAACAGAGGGAAAGTTTGGAGGGATGCAGCCACAAGACAGAGAGAATGCTGACAGCCACAGAGAGCTAGGTGAAACAGAGTATAGACTCCCCCTTAGAGCATCTGAAAGAAAAGCCTCTGGCCAACACCTTGATTTTTAATTTCCAGAACTATGAAAGAACAAATTCCTTTCCTTTTAAACTACCTAGTTTTGATAATTTCTTGCTAGAGATCCCCCCCCAAAAAAAAAACTAGTATATTAGGTGTGTTGGATTAACTAATAGTCAAATTGTAACAAATCAGCAAATTGAACTGAATCAGCAGGGTGCTGGGTGTGGATGGCACACTTGAGAACTGTTAGCAACAGCATACAAAGAGAACTGGAGAGGAAGACGGTGCACTGTTGATTCTCCTGGAGAAGCTTGTCATCCTGGCTTTCCTGATGTAAATTCAGCTGTTTCATCATCGGAGGTGCTAGGGTCCTTGCTATTGCTGAGGGTGGCTGTGGTTCTCTTTGGGGAAGCTCTGGTCCTTACCCTGAACATCACTTCCTGGCTCCAGTGCAGAGCCATCAGCTTGCTGCAACAGATCCTTCATCCTGTTGGCATAGACTTTCCAGCTTCCACTAGTGACTTTTGGGCCTTCCCAGCATGGATCCTTGATGCAGACTTGCATGAGATTGTTGTGGGCTCTAGGTCTTTAGCTGGACTCGTGGAGAATTTTGCTATGGACTCCAGGTCTTCAGCTGGACTCATGCAGGACATTGCCATGAGATCCACAAACTGGGTTCTTTGGGTCATTGCTGTGTGAACAGATCTCTTGCACTCCTCTACACTTGATTCTTTGGATGAATATTATAAAATAATCCTATAAACTAGTGTCCTGTCTCAAATTTATTCCCTTGAAAACCCTGAGTACAACATAAGGTAAATAATAAATTTAAATTATTATTAAATTAAATTATTTTAATAAGTTTAAATTTTATTATTGGAGTGTAGAAAGCACCTCTGGAAGAAGAATCACATGCTCGCACTCTGTTCCTCACCCTAAATAAGCTCATTTCCATTCCTTTCCATTTCCTTTCCTGGAAAGCAGAAACTGCTGCAGGCATTCCCAACTGGCATGAGTCCTAGAGAGGAAAATAATAGTGCACAGACTACAATACTGGGTCCCCGAATATCCAATTTTTGTTTTCTGATTCTTGGAAATGATACCAATGAAAGATCTTTAGACACACCTTCACTAAATTAAAATTTATCATCATGATTCAGAATTTTAAGTTATACTTTAGATACACTGTACTCATGGCATGATACATCTGAAGACAAAATAGTCCAGTGATTTCTAGCTATTGGGCCTTTCTAAATGCATTTTCCCTTCATCAATCTCCATATACTATGCCATATTAAAATGGGAGTGGTGGGCTAATTTCTGGGTTTCTGTAAGGTTCACATTAGAATAAAAGTGACACATGATAAGCACTAAAAATTATTATGCTCTCTGCCAATAACTAGGTGAGCTTGTAATTCACCCAGTTTTGCTTTGACTTCCAGGAGACTCAGAAACAAAATTAATGTTAATTATTATAACTTATTAGAAAGGGTAGTTAAATGTAGTGCCTCTTTTTCTTATTTGGATTTTCAGTTTCTATTAATTTTAATAGCCTGATTATATTTTTTCTTATCGTAAACTACTTTCTGAAAACAAATTAGATAGGCATAATTAATAAATGACAAATTATGGTCTATTTGTCCTGTCTGTAAAGATGGTGGTTCAATAATTTCTAGCCTGTGCTTGTTTTCTGCGGAGGGTTCACGGCTCAAAACATTCAACAGGGAGAAATTCCTGGCCTCTTTAAACAGTGAGGTTGTCTCCCAGCCAGGGATATTATCCCAGCTTGGAAAAAGACATTTTTCTTTAAATGAGCCTACTTAGAAATGTAGCAAAACCAAACTGTCTCTACTTATGGAAGAGGAAATTTCACCAAAGAAACAAAACTACTATTTGGGGCATGCAAGATTCAAAATAAACAACAGAACTGTGTGAGAGACATATATCTGCAGGTTATATCAGCTAGTTCAACAGAAATCGATAAAAAAAATCCCAAAAAATTATATGAGCTAGTCACAAAGGTGAAAAGTGCTTTCCACAACCAAAATAGGATTTAAAGTAGTATATTTAAGTGCATTTGTAAAATTCCTCCAAACTAATACTTAGGTAAATGGAACATGTGTTTTAGTCTGTGCATAGAAACCCAATTTAACTGAAGGTCACTGGATTTGGCTTTCTAAAGTGTGTCTGTTTGAGATAGATTTACAGATTTGGTTGGGGTACCACATTCAGAAATCAATATATTCACAGCACTGACTATAATAGGTAACACAGAAACAGAATGTTTTAATATAATTTACCAAGAATGGCAATTTTTAAATATCAAAACAATACCTGTAAAGAAAATTAGTTTTAGCTTGTACCTCACTAAGGAAGCTGAGTCTCAAGTGCATTAAAGTAATTTTTTATTCATCCTCAAATAATGTCCATTTTTTGACACATGCTAAAATAAATAAATCTCCCAAATAATGTTATTTCTAAATGTTATCAATCTTCACTTGGGATGAGATGGAAGATTCTCAATGTACAGTGACATGACAAACAAACTCAAATGGCACTGATGGCAGCAACACACAAAGGCACAATGCTGGCACTTCCACATATGCCAGGGAAGAGCAGCTCCCCCAGACTCCATGCCTCGCTGGAGAGGACCACAGCTGATCAGGCTTGTGGTGGGACCCTGTTTACACCCATCTGACTTTCATCCCCATACTCACAAACTCCCACTGTGTGCTCTGAGGCAATCTGGATAATTCTTTTTATGCTTTCTCTTCCTTTCATATTAACCACCTGAGGAAGCCTGAGATTACTGAATCATCCTTCATCCCCTGACTTTTGACTCCGTATCTCCCAACTGGACAACTCTTAAAATCCTTGCAATGCCTTCTGGAACTCTTGGCTTAATCATCTATAAAACGTTGATATCCTTACATCCTCCTTCCTTTCTTTTTAGTTTTTTTTTTTTAAGTCCATAGTTCCAGATTTAAAGTTGTGTATTGGTTGTTCACTATCTAGTTAGTGATTAAATATTTTTCTACAAGCAAACAAAAAAAATCAATTATCTTGTTTAATAAAAGACTTAGCTTGTTTTCCTTCCAAAATCCTAAAATTTAGATGTTTCATTTATTTTTTAATATCTTAACATAAAAAACATAAGTAATGAGAGTGTTCTAATTGCTAGTTAAGAAAAAAATATATTAAATAGTCATAGAGATATGGCTAAGTGTACACCAACAAGGAAAACAAATATTTGAGGGATTTGCCCAAATTACTTTTAAAATGTGTATTTTTATTCAAGTATTACTTTAAGATCCTTCTGGCTATTCTGTGCTAGAATTTGCCTTTGAATTTTAGTAATTAGCCCATATTTATATCTTGCTTTGTTAGTATAGACAGGAATATATAGACGATTTTTTTACTAAATGAAGATGACTTTGTAACATTATAGAAATATCATTACTATAGCCTTAACAGTATATGGGTATTTTTGCAACTAAATTCTGGGTTTTTTTTTTTTCACCCTCTTGATGTAGCAAAAATCTGATTGAGGACTTTGACTCCTAAAACCCTGCAGAGTAGCAGCTGTTGTTTTTCCCACCACCTTCTACTGTGGACCTTGCAAGTGGTATGTAGGTTGGCCTTGATCCTCATGCTAGTTTCAGGCTATTCTCTTTCTAATAGTCCTTTAAAACTCCAGCTATCCATACAGTCTCATCAATTTTTAACCTCCCCCACAGGCTTCACCATCCTTCTTTTCTGGATGGTTTTAGTGACTGACTGATCATCAAATGCTACAAATACCTTATGTGTATTCCTCTTTCAGTACACGTTCTAATGTTCAGGACTCCCAAGTTATCTGCCTCTTATCTGCAGTGTCAAGGAAATTAATCCTTGTCCTTAACATTCCTTCAGCCTCTCACTAGCTTTGCACTTATGCCTTGTAAGCAACAACTGATTGCAACTCCTTCATCAACTCAGTTTCAAGCACCCAAATCCCATCTCTTCTATGTAATTTCCTTCTAACTATGCTATTGAACACTGACTCCATTAATCCTTCAACCTTACTGGGAACACCCATCCATTGATTTTAACTCTAACGCATGGCACCACACCCCTTGCTTACTACTCATCTTCTTTTTGTCTTCATACCTCTGTATGTCTGACTTAAATTGCTTCTCATTTCTCTTACCTCATTCCTCCTCATCTTCTTACTGTTTCATTATTGAACTCTCAAAAACCAAACCTTGTGTCTTTTATTATCTATGTCTCTGTATCCTTGGTTTTCTCCAGACTTTAATGGTAGTAAAAGAAATCAATATCATACATGTATTCAAAGCACCTAAATTTTTATCAACAAAAAGCAGTGTGTTCAGACTGCATACACATGTATCTGATGTCATCTCAGCTTCTCCACCCAGATTACAAATATCCAAGTGGAACTTATGCCCATGATTGAACTCTTTATCTTATGCTAATTGTCCTTTCCATTTTCTTCTTTATCTCAGATATTTCTCTTCCTGATGCTTTGTTAGGCCAGCATCCTTGGAGCTATTTTCTCTCTTTACTGTCTTTTCCAATCAGACTTAAGCCTGGATGTGTATGAACTTTCCCATCTTTCCCAGCACTATGATTCTGGTCCAGAGTGATCATGCATTTGCCTTGATTATTACAGTCAACTCCTATTTTCTCTCTTATGCTATATTTTCCACATAGAAACAATCATGTCCTTTTAAAAGTAGAAGTCACAGTTCTTCAATTTCTCCCTCAAACCCCTCTTATCTTCTGTTTCTAAAACTTATTTATCTTCCCCTTTTTACATTTCTCCAAATCACTTATCAACATTCACTGTATAAACATCCTGTGAGTTCCTCTAGTGGAGAGGAAACTTTACAGGTGCAAGAATTTTCTCTGTCTTATGGTTTGGATCTTAAGGGTCCTTCCTCCTCCATTATAAGGCTCTTGTGTCAAAGGCTTGATCCACACCTGATGCAATTCAGGTGTGGTGGAAGGAAATTAGAGCATTGTGTGGGAGGAGAGTAAATTATTCAAAGGGTTTATAGATGTTCTGGCTATTTCATCTCAATTTCTTTGCTTCCTGCCCACCATGAGGTAAGCAGTTCTGCTCTGCCATATGCTCCCTACTATGATGTTCTGCCTCACCACAGACCCAAAAGCAATAGAGGAGGCTAACCATGGACTAAAACCCTAACACCATGAGCCATAATACACCTTTCCTCCTTGAAACTGTTTATCTCTGGCATTTTGCCATGTCAATTGGAAGCTGATACACACTGGCTTGTTTTAGTGCTAGACAAACAGTAATACTCATTGTCCTTTGAAATATGCAGTAGTAACTAAATTAACTGAGACTGCTATAATAAGACGCTATACATGCCATGATTTAAACAACAAAATTTTTTAACAGTTGTAGAGTCTAGAAGTTTTAAATCAAGAGATTCAAGTTAGCTTCTGGCTCTTTTCCTTATTGATATCTTTTCACTGTATCTTCACATGACCTTTCCTTTGTGTTTGTGTTTGTGTGTTATAGTAATGCTTCCTCTTCTTATAATAACCTTTGTATCAGGGCTTCATCCTTATGACTTCATTTAACACTGTCATTGAAGATTCTGTCTCCAATATGGTTACTTTGGGGTTTATGGTCTCAGCATAAGGTGACATCCACAGCACAGTTCAGTGCTTGGAGAAGCTTAAGACTTGGAAGGAGTTACCCTGCATTGTCAACCCTGTTAGTGACTGATACACTCACAGGCAAATAATAATATATTAAGCTTCTATTATTTGTAGATTTCTTCAGCCTCCCAAGTTGATCATTACCCTTTCTAGTAGGCAATCACTTACAGAACTCTGTACATAAATACTAATCTATACCATTTCTCTCTTGGGAAGAAGGGTTTTTGGTACACGATGATTATCCTTAAACTCTAACTCTTGCATCTTGTTCACTGCTGTACCCCCAATGCTGCGTGACAGGCATCTTGTTGGTGTTCATTTAGGATCTGTGAAGTGAATGATATTACATGGCAGGGCCAGGTTCTTTATTCTTACACTTCTCAGTCTGGCACAGGCAGCACTCCGGGACAAGGAGGGTTGCCATATACCCTAGAGCAGTAAAAATAAATCTTTTAAAGATTTCAGTGGTGCAGACAGCCTGCTGTGGCACATGTGCCATAGGTTCACCACCACTGTCCTAAAGGGAATAAGGAGACAAAGTGTGAGTATATACATCTCAGAGAAACAAAAATTGATTTGATTATAAATCGCTTAAGATACATACATTGTGAAAGTAAGCTAGTATTTGATCCCCCCCAAAAAAAGAGAATTGTTCACATAAATGTCAAGGAGTAATAATTGTGTGGGAGGAGAGTAAATTATTCAAAGGGTTTATAGATGTTCTGGCTATTTCATCTCAATTTCTTTGCTTCCTGCCCACCATTTTTTAGCTTTCTACTTCCCCAAGGTGATTTTTTTAGCTTTCTACTTCCCCAAGCACCTACATCATTTCTGTTGTACTGGGTGCTAAGAAATAGCACAAAGAAAATACAAAAGGCATTTATATTTATTCACAGATTCACATAAAGAAATGCACTTTTTGAGTTCAAGGATAATAATGATTACAATGCCATATAAGAGACTACTTTCACTACTTTCTTTTAAAAGCAAACCTAACAGAATTAGAAAACTTGGCACCAGGGTGGGAACTATCAGCGATTCCTGAACTCTGCATCATGTTGGAACTTTGGGTGCTGGAGAACAGGAGGCCTACTCGCCACCCTGGTGAGCAGCTGGGGGCCTGGCAGGCCACTGGCACACCAAGGCGAGAACTATCAGCGATTCCTGAGCTCTGCAACATGTTGTAACTTTGGGTCCTAGAACAGGTGGCCTACTGGCCACCCTGGTAAGCAGCTGGGGCCCTGCCAGTGCATGGGCTAAGAATCAGACATTGATCCATTCCACCACCACCCCCCATTAGCAAGTTGGCACCGGTGGTCTGAGCTTCTTTTTGGAGGATGAATGTATATGGCATGGCAAGTAAGGGTGATTTCCTTCTACCAACTCTTTGAAGGGAAATATTTTTATCACTGTTTTGCTCAGTTTTGATTAATGGTACTGCTTTATTCAATATTTTGTTTTTAAAACTTCAATATTTCCTTCCATTTTCCTCTACTTGATTGAAAGAACAGCTAATGTGAATAAAATGGGCTGTACTATTGAGCCCATTGCTTGTGTCCTGGTGACCTGCTCTTAGGTTCTGTGTTAGTTTTATTGCAGTGTGGTCACATGGGTTTGTCCTGTCTTGTTCTGTATTTTGCTACCTTCAAAAAAAAAAAAAAGTAGATAAGAAAGTAACAAAATACCTCCCCAAATCCCCCAACTCCACCAAAGCTGATCCATGAATCATGGATGAGGAGAAACTCAAAAACAAGACAACAGAATTATATAAGGTGATTAAAAGTATATAACAAGAACAAAACAAGTCAGTAAGGTACTGAGCAACCTGAAACAGGATATAACTAAGCAGATAATGGACTTAATAAAGTAAAAAGAAGAGAAGAAAGTGCTCTAGAGGATATGGCTGCATGTATATTTAAGTGTGTAGGATTTATAACCATGTTGCTAAGTTGTTACTGGATCATTGAACTTCTTTGCAGTCTCACTGTTTGAATGTCCACTTTGTATGCTTTAATTTTGTAACTTTAACAACTAGGTCTAAGAAGACAATATGTAATTTATCAACTAGTGATTTCTTACTGTTTTTTTTTCTGAAATTCTGTATTGTTTCTACCCCTTTTTCTGTTTTGCTTTTTTTTCTCTTTAAATAAAATTTTACAAAAAGAAGAAAATGTACAAGGGTTATATAATGCACCTTTATAGAGACAATAATGTGTAAAATTCAAAGGTTTCTAATACATAAGAAGACTTTGAGTAAAATGTTACTTAATGGTTTATAAAATTAGTGACAGATGATAGAACATCCCGAGGCCTCTTGGCTCAGCTCTTTTGACCTAGTACTGGTGTTTTTTTTAAAAAATATATTTCAGTCTGCATTGAAAGATAACACTGCAGTTGCTTGTTCAGAACTCTGTTCTAGTGTTCCAATATGCTGCTAATTGGTATATTGCCACATTGTCCTCTGGTGCCTTCTGATATTTCTCATTTGCTGTGTCACATTAGTGTATTATGTTAACTTCTAACTAAAATTATTCCAGTGATATAACCTACATAAAACACAATTTAATACTATTTGCTTCTCCCTCTGATCAGATATCTTGCCTCATTTTGACAGTTCACTGGGGAATTCTTTCTTTGTTCTTACAACTGTGATTTGCAGTTCTGTCCTTTTGACTTTCATCAGTCACCATGGTGCTGTAAGTTTCTACAAGATCAGAAGAATTCTGTCAATTTTTAAGTAACAATATGATTATGATCCTAATCACTAACCCTCAAGCTTCTTAAAAGTGCTTTTTGGTTCCCTTAGTTGTATTTATATAACTATAATGTTTGTTTGCCTTGCTTCAGAAAGTGACTTTAAGCAGCTCTTATTTTTTAACAATCTCTATACATTTTAAATTTTACATTTGTCTCTAAGATCGACTATATATTTGTGTATGCTTCATAATCTTTTGAACTTGTCTTCTGAGTTTGAAATGTTTACTTTGGATTTCATTTCTGGCTGTCTTTGCAATACATAAAATTGAGGAAATGTTGACATTACAAGTCTAATGAATTCATATCACAGAGATCTTGATACATTCTGTCCAAAATATATTTATAAACAAATACAATGGCTTGAACCCAGTATTTGTGCACTTATCCATCTTATCTCACAGCTTTCTAAGTACAGAGCAATGATGAAGAATAACCATATCACTATCATTCAAATTTAGGTCAGGAAAATAAATTGAGGTGATTTATGCCTTCTTGATGCTGAGTAGCTTTACTGTAATACAAAATACAACTGAGACTTTATCATAAATTACTTCATCCATAATGGCAAGCACTACCTTAATGAATTGCAAAAGGAAAAGAAAAGAAAAGAAGTGAGACAATCTCATCTGTAACAAAAACAGATTATTTACCATCTAAAGAATGAGCTTTAGAAATAATGATTGATGTAGAAAGCAGATGTTAAATATGTAGATATTTGTCTCCTTCTATAGTTAAATGATTTATTTTTATAAGAAATAAGTAGACAAGATTTGGAAACCATCAGGGATAAAATTGAAAGTAAACATAAATTAGTCTAAACCACAGTTTTTTTTAGAAACTTCCAACAGCAAAATATAGAAAGATAAAAATCTTTCCATAATACTGAGACAAATTTTAAAGATCAAAGATATTTTATCATATAAGAAAAGAACACACTAATCATTTTATGGATCATAAGTTGCAACTATACTTATTTACTTTTGTAGATTTTCAATGGCAACAAAAATATGTCGTTTTATTTTTCATAATTGCTCTTAAAAGACCCAGAAAACTGAGACTACATCAGTATGCATAGTCAGTTTACTTGCATTTGTGTTTTCAAAACTCAAACTCTCTTAAAAATTAACAATTCAAGGTAAAAAAGAAACTAAAGTAAAAAATGCCCAAAGAGTTTGAAGCAACAGTTCATAAGAAACCAAAAAGATACAAAAAGGTATTAAACTCTACCAATAATCAGAAAAATCAAAATTAAGCCAATACTGACATATGGTTTCATACCCCCTTGGTTTTGTTAAATAATAAAGAAGCATTGGCAAGATTATAGCAACACTTTTACAACACTGACAGGACCACAGATTCATATTCTTGACTGGGAAGAATTAGACAAAATCTGCTAATGTGAGAAAGATACACAGTTTACGTGGCAAATGCACTCCTGTATTGAAAAACCTAATGCAAAAATGTCCAATTCAGAAATATCGGTACTAAAAAGAAAAAGAAAAACAGCATACTTATGAGAAAATTCCACATGGAACCCCAAAAAATAAAGACCCAAGTGTTAATGTAGTTGAATCTCAAAAGTTAAGTGAAAAAAAACCAAGATACAGAATAATATGCTGCTTTGGTATCTTTTCATAAATCTTAAAGTAGGAAAAGAAATATATTTGATTAATGAATCTACTTAGCTACTCTAAAGTCATATGCAAAAACTAAATACAATCAATATAGGATATGATTATCTTTGAACAGAAGTAGGAAAAAATATTACAGAGATAGGGCTTATGGAAACTTCAACTGTTTTTTAAATGGATTATTTTTTAAACTGAATGCTGGGTAATTTAAAGTCATTATACTATTCTGTAATTTTATATATATTATATAAAAGTTCATAGGAATCAATGAAATCCAACGTTTGATTAAATTTATTTTAGGATTAATTTAATAGAACCTAGTCAAAAGATAACACTAAATATTCCTTTGCCAATTCTGTTACTGTATGTGACTTGCTATCTTTGTTTTTGTTTCTTTTCCTACAAATTAATGTTTCAGTGAAGCTTCCTAACAATCATCATGGAAAATGTGTGGAGATTCCTCAAAAAACTAAAAATAGAATTACAAAAGATCCAGCAGGCTAGCATAACTTTCCAAGATAGCCCATGCTATATTTTCCAGATGCGGCATGTAATTTTATTGTTGTTTGTACTGTTTTTCTCTCTAGTCAGCCCAGCTCACTTTGTAGAGCCAGTTTCTCTCCCACTCTTTACTTACACTTTTTTGATTATACTTTGCTACTGCTTTTTGAAAAAAGAAAAATCCATCAAAAATTCCATTATAGAGTATATACCAAGGGACATGAAGTCATTACATTCAATAGATACCTCCTCTCCCACATTTATTGCCCACTATTCATGGTAGCTAAGAGATAGACACAGAGTAAGTATCTATCAACTGATTAATGGATAAAGAAACTAAATAAATAGATGATAGATAGAATGTTATCGTAGAATATTGTTCAGTCATTAAAACATTAAATCTCGTCATTCCTGGCCATGAGTGTGTAACTGAAGGACATCATGTTAAATGAGATAAACCTAGCTCAGAAAGACAAATACTGTGTATTTAATTTCAGTTGTAGAATCTAAAACATTAAGTATCATAGAAAAAGTGGGTGGAATAATGGTGACTGGAGACTGGAAAGGGGAAACAGGAATAAAGGTGAAGAGAAGTTAGATAATGGATACTAAAACAATCAGGTAGAAAGAATATGTTTTAGCAGTCTATGGTAGATAATTAAGAGTATAACAAATTGTGACGCATTTCAATATAACTATAAGAAAGAACTCTGAAGGTTTCTAATTCACTGTAATAAATTATCTCAATTTTATCATTCACCCAGAAATACATGAAAATATTATATGTCAACTAAAATGAATAAAATAAAAGAAATAAGAAACAGAAGACAAGATGGCTGATCAGTGAGCAACAAAATACAAAGCCTCCCAAGGAGAAACAACTTATACGCCAGACTAAAACACCCTGGAGAGACCCAGACAGAAGGAGATGGATCCTCTTGACACAGGAAGAAATTAAAACATAAAAAACTCATCAAATACTTCAGAACTACAACTAAAACAGCTGAAAATTATGAGACACAGCATTTTCATGGTCACCCAGCAAGTGTGCACCAGCCTGAATCTGCGCTGGCAGGCAGAGCCACCCAAACTCATTCCTGCCACCATTCACAGGAAGAACTTCAGTGCTGAAGTCGGGAGTTGGTGAGCCCAATGTAGAGCAGAGCTAGCGAAAGGACTTTCATTAATCCATGGTCACTGCTGGGAATGAGACCCCCCCACACATGGGAAGGGCACGACCAAATGGGTGACATGTTGGAATTGGTCAGGAGGAGCCTGAACTAGGAGTGACAGTGACTTCAGTTGGTTGCTCCCTCCCCAGAGTAGATTCGTGGGATTTGCTTGGACTGGGCTGTGGCCCTGGCCAGGACCCAATGAGCCATCCCAAATTGATTCCCTGTGCCTAGCACAGGGTAAAAGGCCCCTGAAGTTTGGTTGGCCCAGTGGGGAGGGGCAGGCACACGCAGCCTGCTTACCACTCATTGACAAGAGCAGGAAGGAGAGGGCAGAGGTCCCTCGCCAACGTGCTTTGGAGGAACCATGGCCAACAGGGAAGGGAGCTGGGACCTACACTGTAACCTGTGTGGAGAAAGCCAAGGTCATGACAGGAGAGAGAGGCAGGAGGAGGCCCCCAGCCCAGAACCCTGAGAACAATGAACCAGGAGAAGGAAAAACAAGGGAAACTGAGCGTGGCAAACACACAACATCAGACATGGCTTCAATGGACCTTAAGAGATATCTTCGGGACTTGTAGACGAGCTCAAAACTGAAATATTAAATCAGGTAAAGCAGGATATGAGTAGAGTAATAAAAGAAATGCTCTCAGGAAGCATCTCTCAGGATGATACAGACAGAAAAAGGGAGGAACATAAAAAAAGGAGAGAAACATTCGATAAAGAAGAATGTGGTGAATATTCTTCAGCAAATCACTTTATATTAACTTAGAAGCAAAAATAGATACAAGCACAGCCTGACCATCAGTCCTTTCTTTCTGTAGAATGATAAACTTCCTCTGGCATGGAACTGAATGGCTGTCTTTGTTGTAGTTCTGTATCCTCTTCACCTTTTGCATGTTTCTTTTTGTGCTGTGCTTCGAAAAATCACATGTAACTATTGCCTTTACTCAGAGGATAGTTATGTTTAATAGTTTTCTATCCTAACTGAATAAGCAATCTTTGTTCTTTTTGCTGTTTCTTATTTATATTTCTTTGCATAGATGTACAAAGATAGAAATACAAAAATGTCTAGCACAAAGGGTCACAATTTCAGATGTTACAGATGCCAGGTAAATGATACAGGCCAGAGGTAAGGAAAAGTTGGAAAATTTATGTCTTTTCTTTGAACCACAGATACTAGTCACGTGCAGGGTGCATTTGGAAAATAAAAATGCAGGTACTGTCTTGCCAAATCTCCCAGTTGCTCAAAAGATGCAAAAAGTTCAGATCCACATATGAAGTTGGCAGCTAACCTCACATGTAATTTTAACCCTTTTTGGATTCAACAAAACAAATCTAAAGCCATAATTAGTCTTTGGTTTGCCAGCTGGAGACAGCTCTCTTCACTGTGGGAAAAAAGTAGCCCCAATGTCCAGACTATTCTATTTTCCTAAAAAAAAAGGTCAAGGTTGTTTGCCAGTTCCTTATTTTATGGAGTGGAATTTTATGGAAGCCATTTAAAAGACAGTGGCTTGAGCTTCAGGGAGCTACCAGACCTAATGCACCAGGATGGTGTTTTCTGTGTGTCCTTTTTACCCGCTGAAAGTATTTATTAAGAGTTAGGATTCATTTTAATACTTGTGTTTGTTTTGCTACTATGTGGTTTTGGATAAATAAGCAAAGATTCATAGGAAGTATGAGCTATGAATTTCTCTGCAAAAACAAACATAATAGTCCTAAGATGCACTAATCACAAAAGATACAGAAAAAGGAAGTTCACCAAAACACTCATTGTCTTTGTCTTCCAAAGTAGTCTGGATCCACTGTAAAAATTTACCTTTTTATAAACAAAGAAAAGACTCTCTGAAGCTCAATGATCTGCAGGTTTCTATTATTCACAACATTAGTATAAAAGACAATTAAACTAAGACTGCATGAGTAACTTGTTTTGAAATCCATGTGTTCTTAAGTGGTGTCCAATCTACAGTTTGATAAACTAGGATATATTCTAAGAACTGTTTGGGGGAAATGTAGAGATATAAAGAGTAGATATTTCTTATTAATTACTATGATTTAAGAATTTTAAATATACTGTATATACATATGTTATGGTACAGTCCTAATTGTATAAGGAACAAACAAGATCAGTGAAGTCAAATAATATCCTCAAGGAAAAAAGCAGGAACCAGATTTACCTTTAGGTCTATAAGATTTCAAAACATATTTTCTGTAACTAAATTCTATTGAAAACCTTCTGTAAATTAAAAAGTCAATTATTTTTCTGCTTTTACACAAGACTGATTTCTGAGCTTTGTTTCATAGGTATCATGTCAATATTCTGGAGTGCCTTATACATGGAGATGTTTTTCCCCAAGTGTTGTGACTTGATGAATAGCCAACAAAGATTAGATGCCTCTTTCACCCAGTACTTTAAGGGATTGTTCCCCAAATGAATGTTATCAAAGTGTTTTTATTTTTTGTTTTGCTTTTATGAAGTTGGGTTTGTAAGAAACATCAATTCAACCATTCGTTTGTAATTGTATACCAAGGAAAATGATGGTCAATGCAGGATTTCAGGAAAGGAGTTTAAAAGCCAAGGAAATTAAGAAAACTGGTCTGTTTAGCAATGTCTTGTGTTTTCTCCTTTTTTTTTTTAATGGTTGATTTTGGTTGTTTGTGTTTTTACTTTGTTTTATAAACATGTTACTACCTCTGGCAGAATAAGCAAAAATCCTACTAGTCTCTATGCTCAAAATCATTATAAAATACAGATGTGATCATATTTCCCAGAGCCTGGTTCTGCTTGTAATGATCTACTCCCCAGAAATCTCAAAAAATGCACATTTGGCAGAAAGAAAAATTTCCTTGAAGTTATCTTAAGTAGCTATAAACTAAAACTTTTTTTAAGTCTGAAAAACTACCAGCATAGTATGAAATGGATATCTATGTGGCTATATATCTGAATGTAGACAGAATTAGAGGTAGAGCTATAGCTGCTGATACAGATAGTCACATACAGACATAGTTGACAACAAGCACACACAGACTGATAATGTGGACTCATCTCTTGCTTCCAAAGACAACAACACACACATCGCTAAACTATACTAACCCTACACTTGGTTTAGCATGAGGAAGTATAATTCGATTATAGTATAATTTTTCTTGAAACAAGAAAAATAGAACCTTAAAAACACATCAAGTCCTCCAGGTCTTGCCTATATGCCAACTGTTTTTGTTGATAAGTATGATGATAAAACTATAGAGAACTATTTGACAATTATATTTCACCCAGCACTTTGTAAATCGATCTTCATGTTTCCATGATTAAAAGATTGTAATCGTTGGTTTTTTCCAGCATCTCTCTAGACAAATACGCAATAGTTAGTATTTAACCTTGAAAGATATACACAGAGGTAGCCACCAGTTAAGAAGAATGAAATATCATGTGTCTAACATGACTAAGACCAGGCTTCATCTAGCATATAATTAAAACAGACTTTGCACAGCCCCAGTATCTTGTGGATGCATTGTACCAATGCTATGTCTTCTTATTACATAGATTAAAATATTTGCTATTGTTAAACATTATAAAGAAGTTGCCACTCCCCCATTAAATCATCTTTTATGATCCTCAGAATGCTGGCTGCATCCTTGGGCTGGGCTTCTGCAACATCACTGAAGGCTAAGTGCGATTCATATAAGCACACCTCGAACAATAGCAAATCATTATTCAACTGGTGTTACTGCTAATCATTTCTAGAATTCTAAGACTCCTAGAAAGATTGTATCCTATTTTCATAAGTCATTGGATATCTGATATTCTCAAGTTCCAGGAAATTCTGGGCATTTAAAATTTTGACTTCTCAGTCCTTTGGGAGTTCATAGCTCTAAACATGTCTTGACATATAAATCAAGGCTAATACTTCCCTGGTTATTTTAACCTACACAGATTTTGTAATCATCTTAATCACACAGCAATTACTGTAAAGCATTTCTTTAGATACTTACTCGCAGACTGCTCTGCAATATCACTTAACATTTTACATATGTGATGTAAGTTTTCCTGAGTTTGAAGCTCTCTGAGCTCAGTTCTGATGACATATTTTTTGCATGACTCTGTGACCATCACATTCAAATTTCACAGTTGGAACTTAGTAAATGCTTTTAAAATTTTATATTTTCCATGGACTAAAAAGAAATGCTAAAAACCCACTTCAATATCTCTTCTCTTTACTTGGAAAAATAGGGTAAATGTCAAAGAGGATGTTAAGAGAAAATTTTCCTGTTATCTTGAAATTGATTTCAGATTTAAAAAAAAAATCAATTTTTGTCTGTAAATGATCAACAAGGAAACATTTTAGACTTTGCCATTGTGGTTGCCCTTTTGAATTTTACTAACTTTTAAAAGTAAAAATCCAACCTTAATTATCATACCATACAAAGATAGACTACTGATCATACACGTATAATGCGTTATAGTTTTTGCTGACCCTTGCTTTACAGAGCACAGACAAAACATGTGCTCAGTACCCTTAGTTGAAAAGAACCACCATGAATGAGGGTCAAACCCACTTTTTCAAGATGTAGTGAGAGAGAGAAAAGCACAATTATGTAGTTATCTAAATAGCTATGCACTTACCTATCTGAGCATTTGTCCATCTATCTATCATCTTTCACCAGTCATCTGAGTATGTTTTATGTATCTATCATAATGGAGCAAAACCTCTCAATTTATCTATCATCTATGCATCTATCATCTATCTATCATCTGTCTATCAGTCTATAGATATCTACTTATTTAAAATCTCAGACATGGAGAAAGGAGAAGGAGGCTTTATTATCTTTAACTTTGGTCTCATAAAAGACACTGTACTAGAATTCAGAAAATATTTCCTTTTATGAGGTGTGAGGGCTATGCATGGAGAATCCAAGAGAACGTCTCATAGAGATTACGTGCTATTTCTCATTTGGATGTCTATTTAGGTAGTGGACTTACTGGTCTACTTTGAGCCTATATCACTAGGAGAAGACTGGAAAAAGAAATAGTTGGAATTCTCATGTTGAGTCATCCTAATGTTGACACCCCATGTGGGACCCAGAAGCACAAAACTGTTAAATGTATAGGAAGAAGGAAAAGTGGTGAAAATAAAGCAGCAGCACTAAAGTCAGCTTTCCCATGGAGAACCAAGCAGCTGGAGGCTATGCATGGTCCTTGAAAGCTTCCACCCAGATGTTCTGGAGAGGAGTCACTTCAGTGATGCCTGAACACCTGGTCAAACTATTCAGAGAAGAGGTGGCCACCAAAAGAATGAGAGCCACAGCAGGAGTTCCACAAGTCTGAGAATGTTGCTGTTATGAGTTGTGCCCCTCAAACTCAAGACTCTGAAATCTTAACCCCCAGTATGACTGTATTAGAGAAAGGAGTTTTAGGCAGTAATTAAGGTTTAATGAAGTCATAGGGTGGAATCCTACTCAAGTTCATTTGTTGGACATAAAAGTTGAAGACATAGCAGGTATCGCTTTCTCTCTTCTTTGCTTCTCTCCTGCTCTTTTTCTATCTCCATTCCCCCACTTCATTCTTCCTCCTTCTCCACAGGCACAGAAGAAAGGCCATATAAGAACAAAGCAAGAAGATAGCTATCAACAAGCTAGGAAGAGAAGTTTCATTAGAACCCAACTGTGGTGGCACCTTGATTTCAGACTTCCAGGCCCTAGGACTGTGAGAAAATAAATTTCTGTTGTCTAAATCACCAGTCTGTGATATTTCACTGTGGAAATCTGAGCTGGGTAATGCATCACTCACTCTTTTCTCTCATTCTTCCCTCAAAGACACAAAAAGGGCTGCACTTTGGTGAAACTGTGGAAGACAGAGCTAGGGAGCAGCCACTGCCACAACCACACATTTGCTACAGGCATCACGCTAGCCAGTCTGTCCTGGAGGGAAGGGAAAGAATGTAATTAAGTCAAGACTGAGATTTTTTTTTAAACTGCACTGAACATAGATATCTATCCAAGATGTTTTGAAGGGAAAAAGACAGCTTGACAAAGCCAGGGGCTGAAAGCAATGGCTGTAGAAATAATGATGGCCCACATGTATCCCCACTCTGAGTTGAGCCACTTCTTTTCTTCCATTATTTTTCTTCTTTTTTTCTTACTTCCTGCTTCTGCTAGTTCATTGATTCTTTCTTCTTCTTCTCCTCCTCCTCCTCCTTTCTTCTTTTCTCTCTCTCTCTCTCTCTCTTGGGCTCTAGGACTACTGGTGTTACCTTAGTCCTACCTGCTCATTCTCTTCCTCCCTCCCTCTCTCCTTCTCTTTTCCTTCCTTCCTCTCCCTTCTTTCTTCATCTCCTTCCCTTATTACCTCTTATATGTATAAAGAACCAGGAGATACATTGTTAGTGTTAGATTTTTGGTGCTGTAAGAAAGAAGATATAAAATAAAAGTAGCCTTTAGTCTGAGGACATGGAGAGAACTCCATGACTATAGGCACCCTGGCATTTCTCTAACCAGACTGTGGGGAATGGGATATATATATATATATATATATATATATAAACTCTGACAGGGTGGTGCTTAGGGTGGACATTTGATGAAGCACAAGAGGCTGATTGGGACCTTTCTTGCACCACTGGGAAAGGAAAAATGAAGTTGTCATATGAGAAGGAGGCAGTGGCCTCTAGGTAAACATCCTTGATCCCACCTTCCCTGCTGTAATGTCCTGTAACTTATTTTAGGGCAAAATCCTTTCATGTCCATCTTTTTATTGTTAGGAAAAGGGCGAAGTCTCTCTCTTACTACTTCCTGCTGACAGGAGGCACCATATTGGGGTTTAGGAAGATTGACAAGATGACGGTTGATGCCCATGTAGAAGCTGGCACCAGGTGTTTTAGTCAGGACAACTTCATCATTGCTGAATGCCAGCATCTTGGACTGGAAAAACAAAGAGACAAGGTGCTATGAGGGGGCAGGCTACTATCATATTTAAGGACCAAGGGGAAGTAGAAGGAAACTTGCCTTTGATTTAAATATGCCATTTCATCAGGACCACTGTGAGGCAGAATTCTGAAAAATAAGTGTGGGTTTAGGAGGAGTGAAGTTACAAGAGGTGATTATTATCCCATCTGAAAGGGTAAAAATTAAAAGTGCAGGTAGGCAGGGCTTGTCTCTGGTCCAGGAGTTGAGCTGGAAAGAATAAGAAGCATGAGAAATATGAAGCCTCATAACAAAACAGGACTTAGTCTGAGAGCTGTGGCTGTGAGGCCTTGGTGAGATGGAGACAGGTGGGTGACAGAAGATGAGATGACCACTCAGGATGGCTAGATTCAGGGTTGGGAGGGCACCACTTAGCTTGAGTGATGTGAAATCACGATGGAAGTATAGTAACTGTGACTGTGACTGAGGTTGCCAAGAAGACCAGGTAGGGGCTGCTCTGCCATGGTTGTAGTCCTTGGCATGATTTTCTGTAACAGGACTTTAGTAACTGCATCAGCAGTCAACTTGGTTGTGGGAAAGGCTTTTATCCATCCTGAAAAAGTACAAAGGTTAGAAGATGTTTGAGAGTTTTGTGGCAAGGTATATGTGTAAAAATCTACCTGCTAGTCCTGACCAGGTGTGTGTCTGTGAAATTGAAGAACAGGAAAGGAAGGAGGTGGTATGTGTCCCTGAGGAGAGGTTTTACTATAGAGATGACAGGTGTAAGTTGTTGAGACCTCAGAGTGTCTGGGTCAGTCTACATAAACACAAAGGTATCCTGACAATTAGGGTGGAGGGGAGACGGTAAAAAAAGGCATTTTTAAGATTTACAACTGTAAAGTGAGTGGTGGAGGGAGGGATATGAGAAAGCATCGTATAAGGGTTTGGCACCACCGGGTGGATTGGGGTAACAGCGTTATTGATTACCTTAAGGTCCTGCACTAGACGGTAAGACCCATCAGGCTTAAGTACTGGGAGAATGGGAATATCATAGGGTGAATGAGTAGGCTTAAGAAAACCATTATCTAAAAAGCACTTGATTACAGGTTTAAGTCCCTATAAATGTTTGGGATCTATGGGATATTGGGGAATGCAATCTAAAAGATCAGATTTTGATTTTTATCTCTGTTGTTGAAAATATGAAAAGGCACATTAAGAAGATCTCCCTGTGGGGTTTGAGGGCCAAGTTTAGCCTTTTGTCTTGGGATCTGGCCCACAGAGGAAGTTACCTGTCTCCTCCACAGTCACAAGATATCTGGTTTTTATTTTGGGTAGGTGTACAGCTTTAAGTCTCAAGGAGATAAAGGCAAACAGTCAATTAAGTATGCAGGAGTCAAATAATAGAATCAACAGGGTATATATGAGTATAATTTTAGTCATGGCTTCTCATAAGGAGGATAAGGATAAGGTCTAGGGAATTTTATAAATTGGCATGTTATTTATTTGTCATACACACATTTAGGTTTTATAATTTTATAAGTCTCTCAGAGCTGGTGGCAATCTGATCCTGCATAAAACTGCAGTTGTGAACTCTTTCACTAAGGAATTCTCACACAAGACAAGAAGTATAAGATTGTTATACTCCTACATGTAGGAGTCACTGGTTGTTGAACACACTTGGAAGATATAAATGCCAAGCACTTCAGGTCTCAGACCCAGAAACAAGGACTCTAGAAGCCCATAAAAGTCCTCCAATGGTAAAACATAAAGAAGAAGTTCAAGAGGATTGGGGCATATGATCAACCTTATCAGCTACACATATTCACAGAATATTAGAATGGAGAAGTCTTTTGAAGATGTGATATCATAGTATGCTTTGATTACTTTTAATTTTTGTTTTATACATACAATACACATACATAAATGTCACCTATAATACATACAATACACATATATAAATAATGTCACCTATATAATAAAGTACCAAAATGTGGAAAGGATTTTTTCCCCCTAAATAGTATAGTTAGAGTGCAAAGTGATCCCTAAATAACATCACTTTTCCTAATAATTCCATGTGCTTTCTTTACTAGGTTAGAGTTGGTGGGACATAGTAGCACATGCCTGTCGTCTCAGCATTTGGGAGGCTGAGGAAGGAGGACTGCTGCAAGTTCAAGACCATCCTGGGCTACAAAGTGAGTTCAAGTTCAGCCTAAACTGTATAGTGAGACCTTGTCTCAAAAAAAAAAATCTAGAACAGAGTTCAAATTATGACTGGACTTTAGGACTGTTGTGTGTCTTGGTACTGCCTTATTCATGCTACAATTTACCCTAAGACTATGGTTCTGATGATGGTTCTGGCAATTAGAAATGATTTCAAGCTTATAAATTATGATTTGATATTAGTTTGGATTTTTAAAAATTTATCTGAAAATAAATTTGAATTTATTTCTAAGAAGCCCTGTAGAAAGTTGTACTGATTGCTAGAAAAATATTCAGACATCACTACTCTAATAAGATCCAGCAGGCAGCCTCATACAGAAATAAGACTGTATGCTACTAAGTGAAAGTATGCAGTTAAAATGCCTGTGGTCAAATATGGCTTTTACGACTAACACAATGTTTCTCATTGGACAAATTGATTAACCTTTTAAACTTAAACACTCTTATTGATAAATAGGAATAAGATTGAAATCTACTTTTTCAGGCTTTTGGAGATGAAGGGGATAATACTTGTGAAGTGCCATGACACAGGAAGCATTCCTCAAACATTTATTTTCAACAAGAACTTGATTTCAAGACCTTCAGTAATCCTTGTGTAATTTCCTATCCTTGTCCTTGGGCAGGTAAACACAACTTTTCTTTCAGTAAATTGGAAGTAATATTAACCTGACTAGATTTCTAAAATGGTTAAATAAAGTAGTAGTATATGAAATACCTAACAAACTGAACGTGCATGATAGATGTTACTGAGTCTCTGGCATTTAATTTGATACTAAAATACTCTCCACTCCACAGTATGAAGAAGAGATTAGACAACAGCAGCTGAACTTCTTCAGATTCTCTCTTTTATTCAATCTCTCACATAAAAACAAATGGAAATATAATTTGATCTTAGGGATTTGGAAAGATGACAGCAGGGATTGTTTAACCACAAAATTCTAGAATAATATGCTCCCTTCAATAAACCCAAAAACTGTATACATCTAACTGTAACCCTATTTGCTCCTGGAACAATATGAATTTGAGCTGTTCTCTAACTCAGTTGGCGAACAGAACTGAAATTATTCCCTTCAACTAAGGGCATGCTACCAAATCCTACGTGTTGAAGGGCTCAGCAGTAAAAGAGCTGAGTACTCTCTGCACCTTGGCTGTGGCAGGGCCTCAGTGTGAAGGAAGCCAAAATATTCAGGAAGCAGTCCAACGTAACGTGTTTGCTTCCCTCAGAACCAGTTTCTTGCATCTCCTTTGTAGCTTCAGCTGATCCCCAGTGCTTCTTTCTTTTTGATGTTTAAAATAGAGTCTGGTCTTCATTTACTGAGTTAAGATTACAGTTGGTATTGAGAAGCTTCTTTAAAACTTTGTTTAATTTGCAGTGAAGGTTGTTGTTTAAAGTAAAAGAATAAATAAAAGGTATTTTTTTAAATCTCTGAAATGTTGAAAGGACTTAGAACTAAACAGTATACTCAGTAGCAAGGCGAAGGTCTATAAGCAGCCCCAAGGAAGGAATGGCCAATGCTGTGAGCATGAAGGCAGGTAGCTAGGATGAGCTCTAAGACACCAAAGTCCACTCCACCATCCAGATAGTCTTCCATCTGGTGGACTCTGTAACAATTGGCCCTTTCCTTTCTGATATAGCCTTCTAAGTGCTCATGGCAACTCCCTGCAACACAATAAGACACAGTCCACGGTTCTTCTATGTTCCCAGATATCTGCTGTCTTCACTTTGATGACCTCTGTGTCTTAACTCATAAGGGCCTTCCCTTCACAAACTACACGGGTTGTTCTGTGGAAAACTACTATGGGAACCCCTTTTGTTTCTATTCATCTTCCATTCCTCCTTCCAAACTGCACATAGATTTACTATTCATTAGTTTCTGGTTTCCCATAATTGGCTACAGATACCATCCCAGAATTTCAGCATCCTCCACTTCACCACTGACTTTATTTTTTAAAATATTATTTTATATAGAATAAAACAAAAGAGGACAGAACAATGCAGATGAGAACATAACAATACAAGCAACACAGCACTTCACAATAAGACAATTGGATAGCAACAGTAGCTACCATCTCTTTCTTTGAAATAGTTGAGCATAGCTTCAAACACAATAATATCAAACATAACAAAATAGAATAAAAGCATTCAAGAAAATGAAACTATTACAAGACATTCTGAACCAAGTAACAGAAAATAAACAATGGCTACTATAATATCTCATTTTCCATAAAAAAATTTGTTTATATTATTACACATATTAAAATCCAGTAAGGCACAAAATGATAGAACCAATGGTAATAGAAGAACAAAAGCATGGTAGGACTTCAAAGTCAGATGATATTAAATCATCAATGACTGCCATAATGTCTTGTTTTCTTCAAAGTAGCTGTTCATACCATCACACATAATAAGGTCAAATAAAACAGAATAAAACCATCCCAACCAATGAATGAAAACATTACAAGTCTTCAAAGCAATATAATGGGGATCCATGATTACCATAGAATCTTATATAGTCTTACCTTTTCCTCACACTAGGGAGACTATGCGGTATTTATATATGTGACTTCGATCCATTTTGCTTACAAGTATGGTCTCAAGTTGCATCCATTTATTTATAAATATCTCAATGTGATCATTCTTTATAGCTGAGTAGTACCCCATTGTATAAAAGTACCACAATTTTTTTTTAATCCATTCCTCAGTTGATGGGCACTTTGGTTGTTTCCAAGAGCTGGCTATTACAAATTGTGCTGCTATAAACATGGGTGCACATATATCACTATGGTACGATGTTTTCAGTTCTGCTGGGAATATGCCTAGGAGTGGAATAGCTGGGTCAAATGGGACTTCCAATCCCAGCTTTTTGAGAAACCTCCAGACTGACCTCCACAGTGGTTACACCAGTCTATACTCCCACCAGTACTGCAGAAAAGTTCCTTTTTCCCCGCAGCCTATCCAGCATTTGTTGTTGGTAGTTTTGTTGATCCTGGCCATTCTTTCTGGAGTGAGATGGAATCTCAGAGTGGTTTTAATTTGCATTTCTCTAATGACCAATGATGATGAACATTTTTTCATGTATTTATTTGTCATTCATTTTTCTTCATTTGAGAACTGTGTTCATCTCAGATGCCCATTTTTGGATTGGGTCTTTGAATTTCAGGGGTCTGAGTTTTTTTAATTCTTTATAAGTACTAAAAGTAGTCCTTTGTCTGAGGGACAGTTCGCTATGATTTTTTCCCAGTTTGTGGGTTTTCTTTTCATTCTGTTGGAGTTTTCTTTGCACATGCAGAAACTCTTTAATAAGACGTGATTCCAGTTATTGATTCTGGGAAGTATTTCCCATGCAGTTTGTTTCTTGTTCATGAATTCTTTACCTACCCCTGTGTCTTCCAGATTTTTACCTACTTTGTCTTCCAACAAATTTAGTGTTTCTTTTTTAATATTTAGATCTTTATTCCTTTTAGATTTTAGTTTAGTGCATGGTGATAGGCATGGGTCTAATTTTAGTTTTCAGCATATGGATAGTCAGTTTTTCCAGCACCATTTATTAAAGAGACTCATTCTTCCAGTGAACATGTTTGGCCCCCTTATCAAAGATAAGGTGGTTGAGTGTGTTTGTAGTTGTTCACTATTGACTTTGAACACAAGCAAAAAAAAAACCCTTATTTTCAGTTTAAGAAAACAGAAATAAAGAACATGAGGAAAGCTAAATTCCAGAACCTTGAAAGCGTCTCCCAGTTTCATTTCCAATTAAGTTGAAACCAGTTAGATCCAGCTCTCCCTTTTATCTAACCTAGAGTTTCCCAAATTTCGTCCTAATTTTTCCCACCCTATTCATTGTGCACAAATCTACTGAATCCTGCACAAAACACTTTCTTCAATAGGTAAGTCCAGAGACAAAATTGGTGCAAAAAGTAAGCTGCTTTTTACTACACTCATTTTAGTGCTGGTGAATACAAATGCTGTGCCTTGTGATAACATTCATTCTTCACTAAAGGAACTAGCAGTTTCTTCTTGTTCAGTAATGTTTCTATAAAATATTCTGATTCTCAAAATGGGGGAATGTAATATATTTATACCATAAAGAAAGTAGTTTAATTGTATTTTAAGCATAAATTACCAAGTTTATTTAGTGGACTGGAAAACTCTTGAATCTAAGATATCAGTGCATATTAACAACCTAAACCACTATTTTGGTTATTTTTCTCTCCTTGCTGAGACAAAATATCTGATGCCAAAAGTGAAGCAAGGAAGAGTTTATTTAGCTTATAGCTTTTGGAGGTTTCAATCTCTAATCAGCTGGCTCTAAGCCAGGGTGGCATGGCACTGGGCAACATTACAAGACGGCGGCCAGAGCAAAAACAAGGGAAAAGAGCCTCTTTTCCTCCCTTATTGTGTATGAAGACCACCCCAGCACCCTCCAGGGCAGATGTAGTGGTCACAAAATCTCTTTGCCCTCCTTTACATAGTCTGAGAATATTTATAAAATAAAAATCCTGGCTTCCTGCTGAGTTTCCTAAACTTCTGAACTTCCCAAGTTGACACAGTGCATCAACCATAATAACCACACATTCTTGAAAGTATTTGTCTAATCTAAAAGCAGTACTGCTTTACCATAAATGTTTCATAATGATAATCCCAGTCATTTTGCTTACTCCTTCAGAAAATAATTTCTTCAGCTGAAATGTTTAGTCTTGTTCTTTTAAGATTCTCTAGTACCAGGTATTAATCTGAGTACCATTATTTCCATTAAATAATAAAGAAATTTATATTTAACAATGAATAAGAGGGTTTATGAAGGCAAATAAAAGAAATTTCAAGTCAAGGTGACCTAAGCAACAAGAACTTTCATTACCTCATAGAGCAAGGAATACTGAGACAAAGCAACATTGGGTTGACCAAATCGTCAACTCAATGACATCAGTAGCAGCTTGGAGCTCTTCCTTTCTGTTCTGTAACTTTCAGCATTATCACTTTGTCAAAGACCAACGAACCTCACAGACACAGACAATGCAGACATGACTCATACAGAAGAAAAAGCAGAGAAAGAAGCAGAGAGAGAAGAGGGGATAGAGAAAGGTCTTCCTTTGAGAATTAACATCTGAAATGAAAAAACTCCATCCTCAATAATCTTACTTCATGTTGGTATCTGGAGAAACAAATTTTGAATCTCAATAAAATGATTGAGTTTCAGTATTTTACTATGACAATGATCACCTTCACTAACATATCATTCAAATATTTTTTCCTAAGTTTTCCTAGTTATCTTTACAAAGTCTGTTCTTACCTCTTCTCCCACAGGTTCCTCCATCCTCCTCCCTGAGTTGAACAAAACCACTCCTTCTCTACTGACCAAAATGCAATTCTTGAAAGATGTCCTAGAAAGGCCCAACATACAAAAGAAAGTCTATAATCTTATGTCTTAAAGAGGTAGGGCTTGATGGACATGTAACTACTAATGGATATTGCATTTCTTTCCCTCTTTCCCACAGTGAGTGTTTAGTGAAGAAAAAGTTCTATTAATTTTGAATCCTTAATAGGTCATCTAATTTTCCACAGCACTGACTGAACTGTTTTAAATGTCTCTTTGGAGAGACCTGCATCCCAGGACTATATCAATCCAGTCACTGGTAGAGGGGAATGATGTGAGGAATGGATCATCTCCACATAATGCTCAGAGAGGCAGAAGTTGGTGCAGTTCTCCTCATCTATGCTGAGTTAGGGTGGAGCACAAACAACTGGGAATGTTTCAGCAAGAAAGAAATGGAGTGGCCGGTAAGCATTCAATACCTCCTGCTGTGACTTCTTTACCTAAGAATTAGGTACACAAAGTCAGTTGATTTTTTGGGGGTCTGAAGTCAAGTCCCATCTGTCTTTGAGTATTTGATCACCAGAAAAGTCTTTGTCTGCTTGGTACCAAGCAGCGAGATAAACCCCACGACAAATTACTGATATTCAAATTAGAAATACAGCTCTCCATGAATCAGCACCATTGACAGACTGCAGGCAGAGGGAACCAGGCCTCAACAGGAGGTGACCCTCACCTGGAAACCAGCATCATGCATGGGCCACTGCTGGCATGGGGACATCCACACCCAAGCTTCTCTTTGTGAGTCAGTGCCATTCACAGACTGCAGAGGGAGAGAGCAAGGCCTCGCCAGGAAGCAATTGCTGCCTGGAAACCATATCATTTTCATTATTTTGTTGGGTTGGGTTTTATTCTTTTTTGTTTTTTTTGATTATGTTAAATCGAATGACATGAGCACCTATCTCAAAGATAGCAAGACATATTATGATAGCCATTTTGGATTTATTATTGCCTTGTTTTGAAGTCCTTATTGCATTTGTTGTTTTGTTTTTATTCTCTATATTCTATTCTGTTCTGTTCAATTTTTACTATGAAGATATTTGCAGCTATTTTGAAGACAACAAAAGGCATTATGGTAACTATTGTTGACTTTATAAGATTTTGAAGTCCTATATCATTTATCCTGGTTTATTTTGATTGGTTATATTCTGTTTTATTAGTTTCCTTGTTTTTATCCTTTTTAAAATAAAAAAATAATAAAAATAAAAAATTAGAAATATCACTAAAAGTTGCCAGTGTATATTATGTTATCATTTATTCCAAGTTTTAAATAGTATCATCTTGAATTGTGTAACTCTCAAAGGCAATATAGCAAAGAATAAGAATTAATTCAGGGAAAAGCATGTTAATCCAAGTTTGTTCATAATTATATTTATCCTTAAAATATACTTATATAATATGCTAGCCATAGTAACGATTTAAAATATACTTTACAAAGAAAAGAAGTGACCTAAACTTAGGCCATTATTTCCCTTGGTTCAATCCAAATGGTTTGACATTTATTGACATGAATCACAAGGATTTGAGAGTTAAAACATAAAGCTCCAGCTGGTTTTATTGGTTCAAGTATCTGTCTATGATTCTGTTTTATTCGAGCAGTCACCTAAAAGTATAATTAACACAGATTTAAGTAAGTCTCTTCCAAACATATTGAAAAGTGATTGAATCAATGAGAAGAATGAAGCAATAGTAAACTGATGTTTCATTAAGAAATCCAAAAGAATCCACACATTTTAATAGAATTTTAGGGCCAGAAACAATTCACATGGCAGTAAACTGTAGGCATTGGCTTAACTTTGTCCAAAACAATTTTTGGTTGAAACATAGCATAGAGATGATCCAGACATCTACCAGTCCCAAATATTTGCACTCTTGAGAAAAGGGATATATATATATATATATATATATATATATATATATATATATATCTGATGGACTGAAAACCAAAGAGGAGTATGCCAATAATAGCAGGACAATTGAATTTCTGTGAGTCTTACACTTTTTCAGAGACATCTGTTTGTAGTCATCCTTATGGTCTCACTATTTCCATGGTCTTAGAACAAGTATTTTCAAATTTTTGTCCAAAGCATGTTTTCTTTCTTCCTGTCAATCTGTTTTTTAGAAAGTTGGACAAAGTGTTAAGTTAATATGAAAGAGAGCTTACCAAGATGGGTAATCACAGTCAAAATTGCAAAAGAGGGTATATTTGCTTCCTAAGAATCCTCAGAAAGTTGATTTTTTTTTCTCCTTTTTACATCTGTTTTGCTTAGCCATTTTTGCCCTCTTAGCAAAATCTGCTCTTGAGAAGAGAAACACAGATGTACACACATGATGTACACAGTGTGTATCTACAATTAGATCTTTTACCTTAGTCTTAATAGATGTTTCTATTTAAAGCATTTTTTAAAAGTTTTTTTACATTACAAAGGATGGAACTTAGAATCTTGCACATACTAGGTTAATACTTTACCACTAAACTACATTTTTTGCCTCAAATATCTTTTATCTAATAGTTGAAAAATAAATCCTGTTCCTTCTTTATAAAGTGAATGCATTTCAAATATCTCAGTATCTCATTGGTTTTCAGGTGTATGGTAATTTGCAACAAATATTATACTCAAATTTCAGTTTTTTAAATCTATTTTTGCTATGACTTTTAATCCCCTGAAAACCCTTTTCAATCTACCCCATCATCCAATGCAAGTTTCTCCTATGTGTTTGAATTTATCCATGAACCATAGTCACTTCTTGAACACACAGTGCTTTGCAACTTCCTCAGGCCCCATGCTAGCTCCTTCTGACCAGTGTCTTGTTTTCCTGGGACTGTCTTCCTGGCTTCTGTGTTCATCATGAGAATGCCAAGGCTTGCAGAAACTACACTTAAAATGTTCCCAAATGTGCCCATTCTTGAAGGACTTAGATTATATTGGTATTTGGTGGAGAGAAAATGGCTGACCCTATTATTGAGATGCATCATTTCATCCAGGGACACTAACATGATGCCTGTACTGCTTTTATTTTTCTCCCTTTTGTGTATCCATGTAAAATTTATTTAGTTTAAAGAAGCAAACAAATAGACAAGGCACCTGTGCAAATCAAATTTTTCAATGAGTCCCTTGAAACAAAACCTTCTGTCCTTGGGACATTTACCAATTTGGAAGAAGACAAACATAAAACATATAAAAATAGATGTAACAAAAGGATTAATGTGTGGTTTTAGAATAAGGTATAGTTTGTGGCATAGAAGAGGAAACAATTATTTTTGACTGAAAGGACTGGTGAGACTTCAAGGACAGAGTTTTAATAACCAAAAAGAAGAGGATCTATAGCTCATTTAACATAGGGAGCATGGAAAAAGGTGTGCAGCAGGTAGAGATATATGCAGGGCAGTCAGAGGCTTTAATTTGGGGGTGGACCCAAATTATTATCTGAGGAAACACAGATAAAAGAACTGAGGAATCCTCAGTGCCAAGGTCAGTCATGTCCTCCAAAGTATGTGCCATGCCTTCAGCTCAATGACATTCAAATTTAATGGTTGGGTCCAAGATTTTTAAAAGGAAACTGTTTATCATGTGTATTTTGTGCTTACTTTAACAACAGTGTGATAGCCAAAGTTGCCCAAAATGGGTTACTGCTGATTTCTGAGATAAAGGGGATATAATGATTTCATTTCTTCTTCTAGTGTAAAGGTATCATTTTGGAAATGAGAGTGGGATATAAGTAATGCATAACACAGCATTTTCCAAGTGGTGAGCATTCAAGGATTGCTCAGGAAAGAAAGTAATTTCCATATAAAGAAAAAAAACTTTGCTTAATTTCAGCATGGCTTGCAGAACTGTGTTCAACACAACTGTTATGGTTTGTATCTGGGTGGCCCCACAAACCTCATGCAGTCATGGAGGCAGCTGAATCTAACATTTGTGATTGGTTCATTGTCTAATGCTGGGATTGATGTTGTGAGTGCTGTACCCACCCAGAGGTGGGTCACTGACATACAATATAAAGGAGGGAAGAAGGTGTGCCTCCCCTGCACCTCTTTTTTTTTTTTTTTGCCCTTCTGCTTTTGCTGTTTGCTGCTGCCATGAATGGCTGCCTCTCAGTCACACCACACTTCCTTGGAGCCAGCTGAATATGGACTCAAACTTCCAAAAAACTGTCAGCTAAATAAACCTTTCCTTGCTTCACTTTGGGCATCAGATATTTTGTCTCAACAATCAGAGAAAAGTAACCAAGATAACAGCTGATTGGTTTCAAGCAATGCTCTGTAGAAACTGTATGGATCCATGGAAATGTGAGCTAGAGAAGACTTCCTTTGTATACACACACATGTGCAGGCACACACACACACACACACACTCACACACACACACACACCTTAACTCAAAGACCTTCACTTATGTGTTTTTTAAACAAGTGCAGTGAACAATATTTCCTTAATAGGAAGTTAGTATTCTGTGCCTCTCCACCTTTAAAAAACTTTATTCTTATACTTATTGAATTTACTCCTCTGAAACGGGACAAAGAATAATTTTAAAAGTCTGAAACTTGCCATACTAATTTCATTAATTCAGTAATATGATTAATAAAGCTTTAAATTAATAGTTTCAGAAGAGAACAAAAAGAAAAATGGTGAGCAAAAAGAATGATATGTAAATAAAGATGAGAATAAAATAATAATATTCCAATAAGTTTCAAGGTAAGTAGCAGAAAACAAGAAATTCTAATTCTCTAAGATTTTTATAAGCTAAAATGTTAAACAAAATTAAATTTTAGATACTATAAAGTAAATATTATCTTATATAATGACTTCTTTGTAGTTGAGATGCACAGCTAGAAATGCAGAATGGAAGATGGTTGCTATTAGACAGAAACAAATCAGTGAAACATACCTAAAATCCATCACAGAGGATACCTCTGTGATGGTGTTCACCCAAGGCTACATAGTGAGTTAAAGGTCAGTTCAGATTACATAGTAAGACACTGTCTCAAACTAACCAAAATAGATCTAACAGAAAAATTAGTGCATTATAAATCAATCACTAGTCTCAGGAAAATTTCTAACTTGAGAAAAGAGATTCATTTAAACACTACCTTATAAAACTGAATGACAGTTGACCATAGAAACCTTGGTCAATGCCTTTTTTTTTCAGTGCTTCAAAGAAAAGTAATGATACATTTGAGTAAGTAGAAGGAAAAAGCCAAAAAGAAAATTTGTGCAATAGAAATGTTCAGTAACATTGTGAACCATGTGGAAGTAATAACCATATAAACACTAGTTTGGCCTATGAGAAAGAATTTGGAAGGGAAATATAGTGGCAATAAAATTTGAAATCATAAACAAAAGTGTATATAGAATGAAAGCAAAACTGCCCATAAAGGTTGAGCCAAAAAGTAGATTGGCCAATTGCCATTAATTGGAGGAAATTAAAAGAAAACTTTTGAACAAGTTTGCTATAGCTATCATATTTAACCAATAATTGAGATGATTTGTGATAATGAAAGTTAAGCAAACATTTTCAATGCAATTTATTATTAATAATGATATATTATTAGTTGTATAAATTAGATGTTATTTGAAGCATGCTTATTTCTGTTCATCTTTTTAGTACTCTAATAAAGCATAACAATTATGCTATGCTTGTGATCTGAAAAGGTGAATGATGCACACACTATGTTCTTTCAGTGAGAAGTAACACAGAAGGATTGCGGCACATTTGTCCTTGAGGATCTCTGGCTAGTGTTTTTCAGGGGAGTTGAAAATGCCAGACAGCACAGAAGCAGAACAGTCTCTCTTTCTCCTGCCGTCTTCTCCCATAAGAGACTTAAAGAAATCAGAACTCTTTCCCCTAAAGAACATAAAACCTAGAAATGTTACACCATCACCTCCTCCCTTCCACCCTGAAAATTCTCAGGTAACAATTGTCCTGACCTTTACACTGGAGGTAAGAGAGACAGGAAAGAATCTGAAAAGAACAGGCCTGAGCCCCCATACCTCAGTTTATTAAGTCAGATCACTCTTTTCCCACTCATTTTTATCCACAATTCTTCATTTGTTTCACCAGAATTTACATAAAAATATTTAGTTTTCCTTGTGTCTAGGTTTAAAGTTCTAGAGATTCCTTTGTCATGTAAAACTTTGGTTAAATTATTGTGTTAGCCTTCTCTCTTGTTGATCTGTTTTTAATAGGGGTGTGCTTTGGTTTGGATGTGAAATGTGCTCCCAAAGTTTCCTTTACAAGGAGTAGAACTGCTCTTTAGAAGAGATATAGAACCTTTAAGGATGGGGCCTAATGGGAGATCCTGAAGTCAGCTGAGGTCCTGCTCTTGGCAGGAACTGAAGTATTCCTCGAGGGATTCCAGTTAGTTATCCTAAGAAGCATTTTATAAAAGCCCAATCCTGATTCCATCCAGTCTGTCTTCCTGTTTTTTTTAAATGTCATCCTTCTTCACAAATACATTCCACCATTCACAGTGAGAGTCTTTTCAGAGACTGTCATACTGCTTGAACTGTAAATCTCCAAAACTATGAACTAAATAAAACTCTTTTCTTTAAAGTTATTCTATCTCAGGTTTTCTGTTAGGTATTCTGTAAGAGTCCCATAATTAGGGACAGAAATCACTTTATCAAGAGGCTTTGCTGAGATATGAGAGCAGAATGTGGGATTCTTTCACAAGTTACAAACAAAATCCCTATGTTAGTCAGCTTTCTATCATTGTGACAAAATATCTGAGGAAAAATAACTTAAACAGAGGAAAAATTTATTTTGGCTCACAGTTCCAAAGGTTCAGTGCCTGGTCTCCTGGCTCTGTTAACTGTAGGCAATTAGTAAGTGGTATATGATGGAGGGAACTTCTTCATCTCATCATACCCAGAAAGCAGACAGAGAGGAAGAAGCTAGAGAAAAATATGCTTTTCAAGGGTATTACCTTCAAGTACCTACTTCTAACTAGGTCCCATGCCAAAAGTTTCTAGCATCCCCCAAGTATCAAGCCTTAAACACATGAGTTTTGGTGATCATTTAAAATTCAAACCATAATGGACTCCAACTTTTGCTCACTCACTGCCCTTTTTATTTTACAGAAGAAATTCACTTTATAAATGGTTAATGGCATGAGGATGTCATTCTGAATTGGTTTACCTCTCATCTGACAAAAAATTCAGTGACAGAAATAGTGGAAACTTTTCCATTAAAATACTATAGGCAGCATTATATATATTGTTGAAAACTGTAAAACATTTTACCAAACAGGCTTTATGAACTAAAAGAATAGAAACAAAAAGCTCTGAAGACTTTTCTTTCACTGGAAGAAATGATTCTGTAAGCTGAAATCAAAAGTAAAAATTCTCTGTCAATTTTTAGCCAAGTCAAAATCTACAAACACTTGGAAACACCAGAAAATATTTTTAGAAGACTGATTCTCTTTAGATGACCTGAAAGTGCATGTGGATTCATAATCCTTACTCTGCTGACCTGCAGACATTATGAAAGTCCACCTTCCCGACTACAGAGCACAGGATGTGGTATGATATAAAATTCTACTTCTTGAAACAAGTCATTCTCATCTGGTAAACCACTAATGGGTAGGGTCTGATTCTATTTAGTTTGCTATTATAGACAGTTGTCAGTTTGAGTTTCTAGTGCAGGCACAAAAGTGAAAAATCAAAATTGGTTGTCAAAAGATGATTTTCACAAGATCATATAAGTTCACTCCGAAGTATTTACTTCTTATTCAAGCCAAAAATAAATGTCTTCTTATTTAAATTTAAAATTAAGTATGATTAAGTTTTACATTTTTAGTTTTAATGCAATTTAAATTGAAAAAAAATGGAAAATAGTTTTCCATTCTATGAAAGAAAGCAATAGCTAAAGCAATAAAAAGACGTGTGTGTGTGTGTGTGTGTATTTCTGTAAAGGGAGTAAATTGATTTCAGTAGATTTTTCAGATTCATGACCTCCAAAGGTAAAGACTATTCACAACATGTCCTTACTATATTCTGCTCAACTTTCTAATAAATACTAAGTTGAACCACACACTTCTGCCAGTATGTGATCATTTCTGACTTATGGAAAAAGCAAGTCAAAGCTCAGCCTTCAAAGACATGTGGATTCACAGGAGTGTGGACTTTATTTTTCAAAGGATAATAGAGCAAGGAACAATAGCTACCATGTTAGAACCGGAATTAAGTTTATAGAAATCTTGGTATTCTGAGATATGGTGTGTAAATTTATTAAGTGGAAAAGAAGAGCAATAAATGTAAAATTCTACATCGAGTGGCATAAATAAAAATTTTCAAGCTTAGGGTGGCAAAATTATGTAAAAGAAATACCATGGAGGTAAATGAAGACAAGTTCAATATGAGATAACACAATGAGGCTAATGCAATTTTAACTAGGACTATCTTAGACTTCATTATGTATTACCTTTATGCATGTCCTGTGTTAGGTATTTTAGATTTACTTCATCATTTTATTTTTGCAGCGGCACTTTGAGGTAACATTGGAGTCATTTTACAAGGGATGAAGCTGAGTATAGGAAAGCTGTGTAAATTATCTGTAGCTAGTACATGTCAGTTATGGGAAAATGTAATAATTAATATGATTATTATAATTACTAATGGTCATCACTCCTAAGATTTATTGAGCTCTTCTACAAACCTTTAACTGCATTGTTATGTTACTTATTTTTTTTCATTTGATGTTGATACTTATAAAAATCCTATTGGGTAAATATTGCCATTTTCATTTTATAAATAGGAAAGTTGTCAGACTGTACCTAGCCTGAAAAGAAGTCTTCAGCCCTCAAGTACAGAAGCAGTAGCCTTAGAATACTTAACCAGCCCCTGTGACATTGTATTCTCAAATGTTAACAGTAATGACTTCTAAGAAATAGAATTCATAAAGAGCTCTGATTATTGTTTGCTCAAGTGTATACATTGAAATTTTTAATAGTGCATATGTTACTTGAGGCCAAATGATGCTAAAAATGAAAGTTATTTTTAATCTTTCTCATTATTTAGTCAATTTATTTAAAAAAAAGAAATACTGAACTCTAAGATGGTACCAGCAGTCAATATATGAGTTCCCAAATAGTCAATAAAGTGTGAGGAAAAGGATGATAAAATCTAAATTTTATATTTAAAAAGGAAATTGATGAAACCAGAATAATAATATGCCCTGCAAATGTGCAACCCCAACTGGACCTTTTATTTCTGCAAAAGTATGGGAGAAAGTCTATACTGCCACCATGTCCTCAGTGAACAAAGGTGGAGAGTCCTGGCACTGGTCTGCATACCAATCAGAACATGTGAAGCAGTTATCTGGAGCCTTGGAGGCAGAGGCAGGTGGAATCCTGTCTCGTGACACAGAGAGACAAGCCCAATGTTAAGGTCAAGAAGCAAACAGTGGAGGGGCCGTAGGCCTGCGCAGCTGCCAGCAGAGTTCCAGCTTGCCAGGCGGCAAGGGCAAGGGAAGTTCCAGCTTGCTGGCCTTGGCTCCGGGGAGTTTGGGACATCACTCCTGGTGTTGGGGTGCCCGCCCAGCCCCCTAGGACACTGAATTAGCCTGGAGAGGTTTTGTGGGCTTGAGAGGACTACACCCAGCGACCTTTATTGACACAGGGGAATAAGTAGGCTCTGAGAGGGGAGATGGGCCTGCATGGTGATGAGCAGAGTTCCAGCTCCCTGGCTTTGGCCTGGGAGAGTTTGGGACATAACTCCCGGTGCTTGAGTGCCAACTCAGCCACCTAGGACACTGGACTAGCCTTGAAAGGCTTCACGGGCTTGAGCAGACCATGCCCAGTGACCTTCATTCAACCAGGGGAGTCAAGACCCATGAGTCCCAGGAGCTGAGGGCACAGGAGGTGATTCCCAACACGCTCAGGGAAAGTTTTGGAACATCACTTGAAACACGGAAATATAAGAAAATGACAAAACAAAAGACCAAAATGCAATCTCAAACCTCTATCCCATCCCAAGAAAGCCTGGGAGCCACATACATAGAAGAAAATACTAGTCATTCACCTGAAATGCCTGAAATGATATCAACTGAAATAAAGAAGCAAGTATGGGAAGCTATAATGGAACTCAAATTAGAAACAATCTCCCAGGTAAAAGAAGAAATGATAAAAGCAGTGAAAGAAATAGTGAATGCATCTAAAGAAGACAGGGCTAACATATTAGAGCAACAAAGCAAACAGATAGAATCCCTGAATGAACAGTATAAGAAACAAACAAACGATACACAAAGCATATTCAAAGAGATATACAGGAAATCAAAAATTCTATTGTAAGTTGCCAAAACTGCCTCAACAAAAGTGAAGATAGAATTTCAGACCTTGAAGATAAGATTGCAGCTAGTGAACAGGAAAGGAAAGATCTTTTAAAAATAACAAGGAATTGGGAAGTAAAAATTCAACAGTTGCAAGATGATGCAAAGAAAAACAACATAAGATTAATAGGGATAAATGAAAAAGAAAGGGGTAACACAAATGATATCAAGAGGCTATTTACAAAAGTAATAGCTGAAAATTTCCCAAACATGAGAATGGAAACTGACGTTCAGATTAGTGAAGCATATAGAGCTCCAAACAGCCATAACCAAAATAAAACTACACCCAGACATATAATAATCACCATCCCAGAAATCCACATTAAGAACAAAATATAAAAAGCAGTTAGAAAGATCACCTATAAAGGAAAACCTATCCTGCTGTTGAAGAACTTCATGGTCACCAAACCAATCCTGCAAAGAATACTCAAAGAGATTCTAGATACACATAAGAAAAAAACCACTAAGCAAGAAAGACAATTAAACAGAAGGAAAAGATAAAGATACAGCAGCAGAACGATAACTTGTTAACAATAAACCAATATACAACAGTTATAACCATTAATGTAAATGGCCTCAATTCACCAATTAAAAGAAACAGATGGGCAGAATGGATCAAGAAACAACATCCAACCATATGCTGTCTACGAGAAACAGCCATCTAACACAAAAAGAAATTCATAGACTGAAAGTCCAAGGATGGAAAATAATACTTCATGCAACAGGAACTCAAAAAAAAGCAGGGGTAGCTATCTTGTTTGCAGACAGTGTGAATTTCAAACCAAGAACGCTGTGAAGATTAAAGAAGGTCACTTCATACTAGTTAGGGGAAAACTACAAGAGGAAGAGATAACAATCTTAAATATATATGCACCAAATTTCAGAGCACCCAGCTATACAAAGCAAGTATTAACAGAAATGAAAAATCAAATAAGCAATAACACAATTATAATAGGAGACCTTAACACACCATTGACACAAAGGGACAGATCAACTAAACAGAAAATCAGCAAAAAAGTATCAGAATGGAATCACACCTGTGAACAAAAGGACTTGATAGTTGTATACAGAGTATTCCATCCAACAACATCAGAATATACATTCTTCTCAGCAGTACATGGGACATTCTCTAAAACAGACCATATACTAGCCCACAGAACATATTTAAATAATGCAAAAGAACTGAAATTATCCCATGTGTATTATCAGATGATAGCACCATGAAACTGGAAATTAATGATAAAAAACTATAAAAACCCCCACAAACACATGGAAATTGAATAATACACTCTTGAGCAATCAATGGGCACAGAGGAAATTAAAGAAGAAATTAAACAATATCTACAAGCTAACCAAAATACAAATACAACTTACTGGAACCTGTGGGATACAATGAAAGAGGTCCTCAGAGGAAAATTTATTGCACTGAGTTCCCACATTAGGAAAACAGAACAAACACAAATCACCTCAAACAGCTAGAAAAAGAAGAGCAAGCCAAGCCCAAAGCCAAAATAAGGGAGGAAATTATAAGGATCAGAGCAGAAATTAATGCAATAGAGACTAAGAAAACAATAAAAATCAATGAATCAAAGAGTTGGTTCTTTGAAAGAATAAATAAAATTGATAAGTCCCTAGCCAACCTAATTTAAAAAAGGAATGACAAGACTCAAATTCATGCAATACGGAATGAAAAAGGTGAAATCACTACTGACTCCGTGGAAATACAGAAGATCATCAACACCTATTTCAAAAACTTCTGCTCTCATAGGTTTGATAACAGAAGAAATGTAGAGATTCCTAGAAACATATGAACCACCAAAGCTGGATCAAGAAGATGTAAAACTGCTGAATAACCCAACTTCTATTAATGAAGTTGAAAATGTAATAAAGTTCTTACCAACAAAGAAGAGCCCGGGCCCAGATGGATTCACTGCAGAATTCTACAAGAAATACAAAGAAGACTTAATGCCGACACTCTTCAAACTCTTCAGTGAAATCGAAAGGGAAGCAGTTCTCCCTAAGTAATTCCTGGAAGCAAATATTACTTTAGTACCAAAACCTAAGAAAGACCCAACTAAAAAAGACAACTACAGACCAATCTCCCCAATGAACATAGATGCAAAAACTCTCAATAAAATATTGGCAATCAGGATGCAGCAAATCATCAAGAAGATTATACACCATGACCAAGTGGGATTCATCCCAGGCATAGCAGGGATGATTCAACATACTTAAATCAGTAAATGTAATCCTCCATATCAATAGAGTCAAAAGTAAGAATCACATGATCATTTCTATAGATTCAGAAAAAGCTTTTGATAAGATCTAACACCCATTCATGATAAGAACCTTACAGAGAATTGGAATAGATGGTCTCTACCTCAATATGATAAAGGCCACCTATGACAAACCAACAGCCAGTGTCATATTAAATGGCCAAAAACTGAAAGTCTTTACCTTAAAATCAGGCACAAGACAAGGATGTCTCTTATCACTACTCTATTCAACATAGCACTGGAAATACTAGCCAGAGCAATTAGACAAGAGAGAAATAAAAGGAGTAAAGATGGGAAAAGAGGAAGTTAAACTATCACTATTTGCAGATGACATGATTCTCTACATGGAAGACCCCCAAAACTCCATGGAAAAACTCCTAGATATGATAAATAAATACAGCAATGTAGCTGGATACATGAGTCAGTACTCAAAAATCAATAACATTCCTATACACTAACAACAAAATCACTGAGAAATAGGAGAAGCCACACCATTCACACTAGCATCCAAAAAAAAAATGAAATACATAGGAATTAATATAATGAAAGAAGTAAAAGAGCTATACAGGGAAAATTATAATACACTGAAAAAAGAAATCAAAGAGGACCTCAGAAAATGGAAAGACATTCCTTGTTCATTGATAGGAAGAATAAATATTGTGAAAATGGCCATTCTTCCAAAATTGTTATAGAGATTCAATGCAATCCCAATGAAAATACCACTAACATACCTCATAGATCTAGAGAAGTCACTCCTAAATTTCATCTGGAACCAGGAGAGACTTAGAATAGCAAAGGCAATTAATTCTAAGCAGCAAAGCCAAGGCAGGAGGAATCACAATCCCTGATTTGAAGTTGTGCTATAGAGCTACTATAATAAAATCAACATAGTATTGGAATAAAAACAGACCTGAAGATCAATGGAACAGACTAGAATATACAGCTACAAACACATTCAACCACCTTATCTTTGATAAAGGGGCCAAACATGTTCACTGGAAGAGCGACAGTCTCTTTAATAAATGGTGCTGGAAAAACTGGCTATCTATATGCTGAAAACTAAAACTAAATACATGCCTATCTCCATGTACTAAACTAAAATCTAAATGGATCAAAGATCTAAATATTAAAAAAGAAACACTAAATCTGTTGGAAAACAAAGTAGGTAAAAATCTTGAAGACACAGGGGTAGGTAAATAATTCATGAACAAGAACCAAACTGAATGCACAATACTTCCCAGAATCAATAACTGGGAACATATCTTATTAAAGAGTTTCTGCATGTCGAAAGAAATCTCCAGCAGAGTGAAAAGAAAACCCACAAACTGGGAAAAAATCTTAGTGAATTGTCCCTCAGACAAAGGACTTCTGTCTAGAACTTATAAAGAATTAAAAAAACTCAGATCCCCGAAATTCAAAGACCCAATCCAAAAATGGGCATCTGAGATAAACACAGTTCTCAGATGAAGAAATACGAATGGCAAATAAATACATGAAAAAAATGTTCATCACCATTGGTCATTAGAGAAATGCAAATTAAAACCACACTGAGATTCCATCTCACTCCAGAAAGAATGGCCAGGATCAACAAAACTACCAACAACAAAGGCTGGAGAGGCTGTGGGGAAAAAGTAACTCTTCTGCACTGCTGATGGGAGTATAGACTGTTGCAACCACTTTGGAGGTCAGTCTGGAGGTTCCTCAAAAAGCTGGGATTGGAGGTCCCATTTGACCCAGCTATTCCACTCCTAGGCATATTCCCAGCAGAACTGAAAACATCATACCACAGTGATATATCTGCACCCATGTTTATAGCGGCACAATTTGTAATAGCCAGCTCTTGGAAACAACCTAAGTGCCCATCAACTGAGGAATGGATAAAAAAATTTGTGGTAGTTTTATACAATGGAGTACTACTCAGCTATAAAGAATGATCACATTGAGATATTTATAAATAAATGGATGCAACTTGAGACCATACTCATAAGCAAAATGGATCAAAGTCACATGTATAAATACCGCATAGTCTCCCTAGTGTGATAAAAGGTAAGAGTACATAAGATTCTATGGTAATCATGGATCCCCATTACATTGCTTTGAAGACTTGTAATGTTTTCATTCATTGATTGGGATGGTTTTATTCTGTTTTATTTGACCTTATTATGTGTGATGGTATGAACAGCTACTTTGAAGAAAACAAGACATTATGGAAGCCATTGCTGATTTAATATCATCTGGCTTTGAAGTCCTACCATGATTTTGTTCTCTTTCCACTGGTTCTATCATGTTGTATCTTACTGGATTTTAATACGTGTAATAATATAAACAAATTTTTTATGGAAAATGAGATATTATAGTAGCCATTGTTCATTTTCTGTTACTTGGTTCAGAATGCCTTGTAATAGTTTCATTCTCTTGAATGCTTTTATTCTATTTTGTTATGTTTGATATTATTGTGTGTGAAGCTATGCTCAACTATTGCAAAGAAAGAGACATTATGGTCGCTACTGTTAATATTCAATTGTCTTGTAGTGAAGGGTTGTGTTGCTTGTATTGTTCTCTTCTCATCTGCATTGTTCTGTCCTCTTTTGTTCTATTCTCTGTAAAATAAAATTTGAAAAAAAAGAAGCCAACAGTGAAGGAGGAAGTAGGAATGAATGAATTCAATAGAAAGGTCAGAGAGAAGCAAGAAATGAAACAGAGTCCAGAAATCGGGTGGAAACAGTAGAAAACAGGAGTTATGCAAGATGGGCGTGAGGCAAGAGAAATGGGGAGAGGAGAAGGAAAGGTGGCAAAGAAAAGCAAAGGGGCAGATTGCTCTGTCTCATCACATAGGTGAGAAGCTGCTCCCGCTTGTGCTTCTCTTTCATCTTTTCTCTTACCTTTCTGCCCCCATGAGTTCTCTTTTCTCTCTAATTTCTTGCTTTCCATCATCAAGTGAAAATTCTTTTTGTGCTGTGAAGTCTCATGATCACCTAAGTGCAGAAAGAGGCTATGGAAGAGAGAAAGAAGAAGAAAAAGGTCAAGTTTAAAAACTGTGCTATAAATTTCTAACAAATTAAAACTTTACAAATAGAACCATAAATAATGCCTACACATACTGCATGGAAACACAGGGAAGACTTGGGGAACTCTTGAACGTCAGGTTAACCTGTCACTCTTTATTTTTCTAAGATCCCATCAAGAGGAAAGTTTATAGTCACTATCTGGGCTTAGATGCATTCGTAAGAATTATGTTTAAGGGAAACAAAAGTGTAATTTATGCCTGAATCTCCTGATAAAATTATAACATTAGAATAAACCAGTATTAATTAAGGCAGTGGTCATCAAACTACAGTCAAATCCAGTGTCCATGATTTTTTTATATCAAGTGAGTAAAGAATGTTTTCTATAGTTTCAAATGACTAAAGAAAAATCAAAAGAATAATATTTTGTAACATATAAAAATAATGAAATTCAAATTTAAGAGTCCACAAAGATATTTTTGGAGGAGAATCACATTCTTCATTTATAAATTATTTGTGGCTCCTTTCATTTTACAGGGGCATAGTTATATTGGGAAGATAACAGATTTCCAGTTCTATGGAAAGCAACACATGAACTTTATGTTCCTTAACAGAAAATGTTTACTAGCCCTTGATGTAGGGCATTGCTTATAGAAAGGGAAAAGACTATTTTTTTCTACATGGATACTAACATTCTGAAAGAAAGGAGGTGCTTTTCTATGAGTTAACCTTTTTCAGTGTCCCTCCTAATTTCTTCACATTTTTTGCTGTATCATATTACTGTCTCCCCAAAATAAATTTTGTATAAATGTGTTCGTCTGACTTTGAGGCTTTAAAGAGAACAGGCAGGCACTAGCTTTAATAATCAGATTATCATCCTGTTGTTATTATCTCTACTTAGTAAAATAAATTTGGTAAACGAAGCATAATAATGGGTACATGCTATTTTTACTCCTCATGTTTGCAATTTTATTTCCACAGGCTGTCCTATAAACAAACCAAAGGAAAACTGCCTTCTTTAGATAAATACCTGAGGAAGAAAGTTCATTCTGAACTATCCAGCTCCTGATCTACATTTTCTTCAGTGGTAAGGTCCTTTCTGAGTATCAAGTAAAGCATATTAAATGAAAATACATGATAGCCTGTAATCCCAGCACTCAGGAGGCTGAGGCAGGAGGATCTCTGTGAGTTCAAGCCCAGTGTGGGCTACAAAATGAGTTCAAAATCAGCCTGAACTGCTTTGAGGAACCTTGTCTCAAAAAGACGTGCGTGTGTGTGTGTGTGTGTGTGTGTGTGTGTGTGTGTATGAGAACCCTCAGAAGACCTTCGGCCCAGCATTTGGAAGAATGTTGATACCCATAGAAGAAGGCATTTCCAGACAAATCAGTTACAGTTTCAACACACAGAGCTTTTAATAGCACTTTCAAAAACAAATATTTTATAACTTTGGAAAAAGATATTGTTAAACTAGGTGGGTTTTGTGCCACTTATGAGTTTGGCAGGTCACAGAAACAATAGATACTTAAACCAAAATTTTTTCAAAATCTTACTGGAATACTTTACCAAAACTCACTTCATTAACTAATCAAGAAACCCTATAATTCTGCACACAGTTTCAATACTATCAATATATAACAATCTTTTTTATTTGAAATGGTAAAGTTCCATTATTATAAATACATTCACAGCCACTTTTGTAAAATTTCCCTTTTTATTACTGAATTCTTCAGGTTTTGTAGGTGACACTACTATCTCTAATCAAAGTATGATATTGATGGTAGAATGAGAGTCAAAGATCATTTTTCTTTCAATCTACTTTTGAGTAATTATTTCATGTTACCAATCCTTTGCAAAACTTACAGAAGTGAAATAGCAGTCTTCTAAGAAAGATCAAAATAATAACTCAGTAGAATCATAAGTGAAGTGACAATGGAGGCTCAGACGCTGTCTTACTGCTCTGAGTGGTAAAGCCAGAAACAAAGGAGAGGAGAGTCACACCCTTCCAGTCCTTCAGCTGTAAACACCACACCACCCTAAGATCATCCTGGTTAAATTTAAGAGGTTGGGCAGACTTCTGACAGCAGAGTGCCAATGAGATGCAACTTGGATGAGTGGTGTCTGACCCTACAAATACTGGAAGCCTGAATTATCAAGGCTCTTTGTTTTCCCTCTCAAGCCTAGATTTTTTTTTTCCTGATTTGCACTGTAGTCCCTTTCTCCTCACACCTTTAAGGCCCTTTTTTTCCTTCACTCTTTTTCTCCCTTCTCCCTTTTCCCTGTTCTTACTAACATCTGGTAACCTTCAGTACACGTAGCTATTTGCTATATACTATGAGTGTACACGTGGCAGTTCTCTGTTGTACCAAGAACCTGGATTATTTTTGTTCCATTCAACTGTAACATAGGCATGAAGTATGATCCTATTGGAAGCTGACTCACCCCAATGAACATCAACCTTCCAGTAGAAGCTTTTGGTAATTGTATAATTTATAAAAGTCGACTCATTATGGCAAAACCACACGGGAAACAGGGAGTACATGAGATATAATATAATAGGGTAATTGAATAAATGGTTTGGTCACACCATTGCAAGAACCATATGCTGAACAGTAAAAAATAATTCAGTTCAGTTTAAAGGTCTTTCAAAACTGCTGGTTGAAGTCTGTGTTTTTTAAAAATTTTTACTTTTGTTTTATTAATGCATGTTTGTAGCACATGCAGTTTACATTCATCCCTGGGAGTAGGTGCTGGTACATAATACAGCTTGTTTCTTTTCCTAGCCCCTTTCCTCACCTCCTTCCTTCTGTCTCTAAATCCTCTTTCTCCATTTTCATTCTTGTTATTATTATTCTTAAGTCATATTTACAACATATAATGTTTAGAAAGCTAGTTGGTAATGTGTGATATGTCACACTGCAAAGGAAAAATATAGCTGTAGAATCTTACTCCATATTATTGTACTATAAGTTTGTGCTTTGATCCATCACAAAGAACACTGCTAATAAAATGTGATGGATGCCATGAACTAAGAGCAAATAGGTAAAGTCAGAAAGAATGTTGCTATAATTTAGAATTCATTGTGGCTTCATTAGTCCTTTATTGACTATCCACACAGGGCCTGGAGTCGAGAGGTGGAAATGACATTTTATTTTATATAAAATGTCATATACAATTTCCTCATGGCTATTAGTGCATCTAGTCTCTTTACAAGCCTTTACTGTAAGGCATGCATCATTCAGATATGCTCAAATTTGACTCACATTATGCTTTAAGTACTGAAAAACAATATGTGCTTCATCAAAAATTATTATTTCTAACAGTTTAGACAATATAGAATGTCCATAATGATATAAAACAATTCTTGAAACTTGATTTGGGAAATAACTATTGATTATCCTTTTATAAGCTGCCACTTATGCCTATCTGCTTTATAATTAGGTAGAGAAATGTAATTACAAGGTATTTTAATTTTATTAAATTTAAATTAAAAAAATTTTTTTTGGTATGATAGATCCAATAAACCTTAAAATGAGTGCTATTGAATGATGGTTCCTCTATCACAGCTTTCCAGTAAGGAGGCACTCCACTCCTGGCAACTCACCTGCAGAACATGGAAATCAAGCTCTGGAGATGAAGAAAGAAGGCAAAACTGTCACCAGGAGCCTTTACTATGACGTGTTCAGGGAAGAACGGACCAAGCAGGGCAATCAGGCTTAGATGGACTGGGGTAAGTAGTTTCAGAAGGCCCTGAGGCAAGGGTCTATTCTTAGAAGTCTGATAGGTAGGCCTGGCGTGATTAGAAAAAAATAGATAATGGCTAAGAGTGTGCAAACCACAAAAAAGTTTGGTGAGGTATGAACTCTAGGTTGGTGAGCTTGCATTTGAAGAGCATACTCGAAGGTGAGATGTTTATTGTCTCTAGAAATTGCCTAAACCCAGCAGGGGCAGTTTCTTCCATAGTGAGACCCTAGGTGTTGAAGTATCAGAATACAGAAAATTCAAACCATAGCTAATGCAAGTTTTCCCCTTTTTTGTTACATAATGTTGAGTACATTTCTTTTCACTATGAACAAATGTCCTGGCTTTGATTTCTATTATTGCTATTAATATTGAAAAAAAATTCAGTATAATTTTCTTTTTATACTGCTTTGCTTCTCCACAGTGTTTTTTTATATCTTCCACAATTCTTATCTCACATCTCCTGATTCAGAATAACAGTCCTTTCTACCCTATTTGTGAATATTTGTCTTCATTTTATTGCTTTAATGCCACTTCTACAGTAAAACTTCATGAATAATTGTCTCCCACTCTTTCTCTACAGGAATATTTTAAATTTTGTCATTCTTCATTTCTATACCTCTCTTCTTTTACCTGTAACATGTCTAGGTCATCTCTAGTCTAAAATCCTTCTTTGTACATAGGATTCACCCATCAAGCAATCATAACTGAATTCTTTTTGTTCATTGCCAAAATTTTAGAAAGTCAGTCTACATTCATGGCCTCTGGGGTCTTGATTTCATTCCTTAACCCCTATTTCTTTCTCTGTATAGTACTGTTACTGTGATTAAATTCAGCAATGTTTTCAAAGTCTCTATCTGCAGAATTTGAAGTTGTTGACATTTTGCTTAAAACTATACAATTTATCTATGTGAAGCCCTTAGGTAACTTCTAGTCTCCTCTCATGGCTTCTGAAGGCTCTCCATTTTGCTTAGAAAGTCTCTTCCAGTCTAAAGTTATATTGCCAGCCATCTGCTAAACATTTGTCGCCGTACTCCTGGTCACAGCCTTGAACTCAGTCTGGCCCAATACAATGCCAACATCCTCTCATTTCAATGTGCTCCTTCTGTCTTCATAGTCTATGAACATCACCATCTTCTAATTGAAGATACTCTAATTAGCTTTGCATCCTTTTTGTCTCTTGTTAGCCATCTGATGTCAGCTGGCAGGTCTTGCCTGCTCTTAGTGAATATTTTCATACTTACTTCTTCTTTGGCAGGCTAATAGTCATCGTTCTCATTTGAACTATTCTTTACTCTTATGTGTTTCTAATTTGTTTCCACATCTTCAGTTTCTCCTTCCCCAGTAGAATCTTTACGGTATATTTCAAACGCCTGGCACACATACAGTCTCACCATGTACAATTGACTCTTTTCCAGCGTCTTGTAAGGGTGCTGTCATCCTGCTTTTCTTTTTCTAGAAAACATTCTTTATGTAAAAGAAATCAACCTTCACTCTCAGTCAACCCCAACTTGCAGACTAGTGATATTGGGAAGACTGTCAGCAAAAACAATAAAGCTGACAATTGTTAATTATATTAAGTCCTTGGCCATTGAAATAATTCCTTTATATTGAATACATCCTTTATTTCCTGTTTCTTCCCATGCCTACTTGTGATAACAACTGATATACAGGGACAGTAACAAACTCTTTAATTTCCAGTTTGACTCCAACTCAGAAAAAAAGCAGACTTGGCCTCCCCTTTTTCATGCTAGTGTTGTAGTTGTGCTGATAGCACTCAAAGGACTGATCAATGAAGAAGCAGACAGAAGTCACTTTGAGAGACAGCACATTAACCCTGAAGAAACTCAAACCATGAACTGAAAAACAGATGAGTTGGAGTCTCCAGGATTTCATCTCCTCCTAACAGAGCCTCTGTTGATAACATTCTTTTCTTAGCTGCAAATCAGATGTCAGAGAAGCAAACACAGGTGCAGCAATAATGGGAGAGTCCCCTCAAATCACACTGCATGGTCTGCAATGACACTGCTGGCATCTTCTCTTTCTTCAACTTGAATGGTATTCTGTTTTATAACCATAGCTCCTTAGTTGCAAAATATAAATCCTTACTTGTTTAAGGACTGGATTACTAGTTTTTGTCCTTGGAAACTTATTAAAAAATCAATCCACATGGCCCCAAGGGAAGGGAATGAAGGAACACTGTGGTATGGCCCCCATTCTTTGGCAACATATAAGTAATAGAAGACAAAAACATGCTTTTGGTTAGACTCTTCTGGGGCCATACTGATGCACCTCACCGATCCAGCTCTATACTGCATTCTGATAAAACTTCAACTCTGCCTACTTGCTATTTGGATGGTCTTTCCTCAAAAATTTCTGAAACTTCACTTTCCACTAGTATTTATAATTCTTAATTACTTGTGTGCCAGCCATGCTCCTTCTAAGCTGACTCTTCCTTTAGTGCACCCTTACTAGGCACACCGATTTTCTCCCTTGAGAAAAGATTTCATGGCCCATGCAATATTCATCCCATACTGCATGCTTGCTTTGGCAGTAAATAAACTAAAATATTTATCCCATACCTATTCTGAGTCAGGGATATTGGCTAGACAACAGATGGGATCAAAACTAGCCTAGTGATATAGCACTTAGGTAAAATTAAAACTTCTATAAGTGTAAGAGAAAAGACACAGAGCTATAAATATATTTAAGAAGGGAACCTGAGCCAGGCATGCAGAGAAAAGAAGCTGGGAGCATGGCAAGGTGACAGCAGCAACTCAGTCCTGCTGTCAAAATCCTCATGATCCTGTTCTTAACCACTGCAGGAAATGTGATTGATCTCCCTCTTACACAATCTACTTCCTGCCCTAAGTTTTATCTGATTTTCCTTTTAGATGTTTAGCAATTTGAGGTCAGAGATGCTGATCTACGTCATTGCAGTTTTTTTTTCTTAAAATCATTCTGTGGTCAGTATAGGTGCTCTTTTACTATTTGGCAAAATAATAGTACCATTTTTTTTCCCACATTGTCTGGGCCACATGTGTTTTGGTGAAATTTTCACAAGATTAATAAAAAGTGATAAGAGAAAAGCAAGATAATACAGTAACTGAAAATACTCAAGCAATCATTGCACTCTTGAGAACTGGGTTAGGCAGCTACAGGTAAAGGAAATAGAAACAACTGCCTACATGTTCATCTACCTGTATAACTGTAACTACATGTATATACGTGTGTATTGCATGATGATGATGAAAAGCACATGCTTCAGACTCAAATGACCTGGTTTCAAATGCCAGCTTGGCTAATTACCCCTTGTGTAACTTTGGAAAACTTACCTTTGAAACAAGCATAATGTATGCTCCAGTGATGGTTGACTGTGTTGTCAACTTGAATAAAAAACACCTAGTACCTTAGTTTAGCATAGTTCTGGTGATTGCATGCTTGGATGATGGACTTACTGAAGAAGGAAAACCTATTGTGGGTGGGGTATCACCAACCATTAAGTTTATAGTATGGGTAGAATAAAAAGAAAAGAAAAAAGAAAAAGGTTTCACTTTTCACTTCTAGAGTTTGTCATTGCTTTCAGACATCTCTAAGCTTCCAGAGCAGACCCTTCAGCTTACTAAAACAGATTGACATGGGACTCTGCAATAAGCTCCAGCCCTTTTAATTTTTGCTGAATTTTTTTCTCCAGCAAGCAGACAGACCTTTTTCATCATTCCACACCTGACTCTGTATATAGCAACTCTAAACTTACCTTGTAAATCCTTTACAGTAACAATAAAAATATTTTTGAAATATAAAAAGAAAAAAATAGGCATAATACTAATGCCACTTACTTCATAGGATTTCTGTGAAAATTAGTTATGCAATACGTGTAAAGGATTTGAAACATCTTCTATATTGGTACATTGTTCTAGAAGCTGCCACCACATCACTCACCTGAAAGACACTGCTTTCTCTTCAAGAGCTCTCTTCCAACTCCAAGATTAGATCTGAGCAATTGTCAGGCTGAGCACCAAAAACATTTGTCAACATTAGGTTCTACCTAGAAAGAGTGACAATACAGTTGGTAATAGGAGCCTCATAATGGGGCAATTAATGGCAGCTTTCAAAATCCATAACCTTAGAACTAGGAGGAGATTGCTGTAAGTATTCAAGAATGAACGTAGACCACTGTGGTGTAATTTCCAGGGCATAAAATGATCCCTTCTTCCACAATATCATCTGAAAAGTTCTTAATAAAATGAGTCAGTCCTTTATCTGAAACTAAGATCTATGGTATGATCACTTAGTTAGTGGTTCTCTTTATACCAAGGTGCATAGACACTTTAGCATTCTTTAATCTGTCTTTCTGAACAAGAAGACTATCTGCTGCTGCCTGCTAGAAAAGGTTGCTTTTCTTCTACAAAACTAGTAGTTGTTTCATATTTTGATTTACTTTCTGTATTCTCCTGTTAAAAATTGTTTCACTTACACCAAGTTCACACATCCATTATTGTAGAGAAGCTTCTAGCAATTCTCCTGATTCCAAGAAATGCAATCTTGTTCTCAGCATCTAAGTGTTGCTTATGAGATATAGTGTTTAATGTCTTATTTGTGTGATGCCTCACAATACCCTAACATTGTGCTCCTGTTCAGACTTTTTCTGAGAGCCTGCTCATTCTTGATTGCTCAGTAGCTGGTTCTAGGACAAAAATCTCCATGGCTTCAACATGACCCTTCACAAATATAGAGCAGATGCATTGAGAAAACTCAAAGTAAAGAAAACACATATAGTTGGCCTCAAAAATTAACTGCATACAGAGATGTTAGGTAAACAGTGTCAGGAGTGTACTCTGACTTTAATAATAATTGCATGCAGTTCCAGAGCAGATACAGCATGTTTGCAAAGCTCAACACTGTAGAATGTACAAGGCCAAGCATGTATTTTGACAACTTCTCTGGTAGATGCTGAGTTCAGCTGTTTATTAGAGCCATAGATATTGATTTTGATTTTCCTATATTTTTAGTGTCATCTTGATTTGGATACATGTTTTCTAGTGGGTTGAAACTGATTAGGATGAATACTAACAAAAGGCATTTAAACAGTGAAATGTATTTTCAGTGACTCTACCTGTGCTTCTGTCAGCAATCTTTCTCCTGTGCCAGTTGCTTGCTTACCAGGCTCCCCATCGCCTCTGCGATGCTCAGGATCTCCTTAGTGTTGTGCCATCCTCCTTGGAAAATGCTTCACATCCCAGCAGAGAGAAACTTACTGTGTCAGTCGGTGTTTTACTAGAGAAACAGACATAACACAAGATGCACAAATGTATGGTAGTCAGCCACATGGTCAGATGAGAAAGTATGCAGAGGGTGTTTCCACACTCGAGATGGAAAGTTTTAATCCAAGGTCTGGAGTTCACTGCAGTGTCCTGTGCAAGTCCATATCAGGAGGCTAATGGTCCAGGATAGAATGTTGAAGAGTCTACGCCACAAGGTTGAAGAGCCTATGCCAGGAGGCTGAAGGATCTGAGGTGGAAGCTGGAGAATCTGCACTAAAACCCAGCAAATGATGTCCAAGCCAAAGGTGAAGACTAGAGATCCTCTGAAGAACAGAAGCAAATCCATCCTTCCTCGGTTCCCCTTTAAGCTATGCAGGCAAAGCGCTGTCCCAAGACAGGTCCTCTGTACCCTATGGTATAGAATTACTGAGCCAATTAAATTAAACTTCTAAATTTCTCAAGTTGGCACAATCAACCATTACCCTTAATAAATGAGTGTGGCTATCTCGGAGCCCTTACTTAGTGATAGCGTATTACTGTTTTTAACATCCATTCTTGGTAAGTTAATGAGTACCTTACTATGCTCCTTTTCCTTCTTTCAAAAAAAAAAAGGCTACCTGTTGATTTACTGAAAATTTCAACTCACCAAACTTCAGTGTAATTTCTTTGAATATTTCCAGATTTGTTCTAGAATAATTAGTGTTCCCTTATTCTGTACTCCAGCAATAGTTTGAACAGATAATCTATGCTACTTATAAGACTTCATTGTTTTATACACTTGGGTGAGGTGGGAAGAGATTTTCTTGAAACTCGGTATATTTGTTCTTATGTTTTCACTACCTAATAAAGAATCTATACCCTGAAAGATCCACCTCTGCCTGCCAGATGGCTTGCTTCCTGCAGGCAGCCAGCATGAGCAGGGACATGCAGCCAGAATTTGCACACCAAAAAATCAATATTGAAAATTGTGATGGTTTTTTATAAATGCTCAATCTGCATTAAAAATTCAATACTTAAAAAAAAAGAATCTGACCCTTACTAGTTTCACAGTAAATACTAACTGAATAAAAAATAACTATTGGAATTTAGACTCCTTTCTGTTCTTCCAAGACATTCAGTCTTTGGAAGGTTAAAGAGAAAACAATTTGGCATCAATTTGCATTCAAGTATGCTTTTGAATTTATCTGTATTTGGCACTAATCTAGGGACAAGAGCTTGCTCAGAATCATAGCAAGTTGTGCTGTACATACTCTACCCATAAGTAATAGAATCCACAACCACAGATCATCGTTGTAAAATTATTTCACTGACTACAGTAATTTTATATTTATTTTAAATTTCTGTTTGCTTTCATGCCCAGAGACTTGAATTTTACATACTTTCCATTCAAGTACTTAAAAAGATACCTGTGACTAAGCAATACATTTTTAAACAAGAATAAAGGGGTGTTTTTACAGTGGAATTATTCATTTGTTGTAAATGGTGGTAATTTGAAATTCCAAATCTGGTAAGTCAATAGGAAAAATATGTGGAGTTGAACAAGGCTTTCTTCAATGCTTTCCTACAAATAACGTCATGTGAGTGATCATTTGCATAACTACATAGTCCAGTCTATGACCAAAGACATTGTACAAGTTAAAGTAACACTTCAAACATAAATGAGAAAAATCCACGTAAAACGAGATAGTCCCATCATTTGTACATATTTGATTACCTCCAGAGTAAGAAAAAACAAAACAAAAATGTATCTCTATCTCTTGTTGTGAAAATTGCCTTACTTCATATCTTAATGTGACATGACAAGGGTGATAATAATATTTTGGTAGTCCTCTACTGTTTTTGGTAGTACTGTACTTATTCTCTGTTGTTCTAGAAAACTATATCAAACAGTCATTTTTATTATTTTTTGTGGATATGATTTAGATTTTTGTTGGAACATAAGATTTAGACTTTTTGGAAGCTAGACATTTGCTGTCAGCCTTGAGAAACAGAGCATGCCAATCATCTTTAAATCATTTACCTGGACAGTTAGGTTTGTATAATATCTAGATATTTCCAGAAACAAAAGCAACACATTAAAATAAACAATAGTTGAGGATTGCTTAAGAAACATACACTTTATTTCAGGCAAAGTCAGAAAAAGAAATCTACCTTACCAACATATGCCAGTTTATCTAAAACCTATTTTTATTTCCTCTCTTTTCTCTTTTGTTCCAGGTATCTTTAAGTAACTGCCTTTTTTGTGTATAGATTGTTAGTTTTCTCATTATCTAATTCTATATGTTTATAATTTCTTGTCTGAAATATTTCTGCTTGAGTTTCTTATATTCCATTCTCCAAGTGTCTTTAATTCCTCATATGCTTCATCCTACCATCTCCAAATTTATCCAGGATTACGCCGTTGATTACTTTAGACAACCGCAATCTTTTCTCCTCCTGACATCTTCATCTCAGATATGATGGCAGAGTGAGTGGTCAAATGAATCCACACTTATATAGAAGTTTGTGCATGTTTAGCTTAACCCTCTGATTCTCAGTTTTCTCATCATTTTAATGTATTTTGTTCACTAACCCTGAGAAAAGCAAAAGTAGAATAAAAATAACTGGTACAAAAGTAGTAACCTTATGACTATTCCTAAGGCCTCCTTTATGTGACCTTCATCCCCTTTGAAAGGCTATGGAAATGCTTCTCTCTTATTATGCTCCAAGAACTCCTCCTCCCTGTAACATACATGCTTCCATCTTTCCCCCATCTAATGTAACCCCCCAGAGTAGCATCAATATTCTCTAAGGAGTCTGACAGTGACCTCTGTGCCAGAATTGCCCACTGCTGCCTTCCAAGACTGTGTAAATATCACTGCCCAAGACTGGAGAGTGTGTTTTAGCAAGGCTACTGGTTGCCAAAGCAAAACTGCAGAACAAATCAACATAAAGATGCCTCCATCTGTAATAGTAATAGTGTAATTATCACTATCACCAACATTGCTGTGGAAGTCAATGTTGTCTCTACTACTACTGTTGCTGCAAGAACCACTAATTTCTCAGTGTTGCTGACAATTTGTCCATCAGTGACCATGGGAATCTTTAAAAAGCAATTTTTTAACCTTCATTAATTTTTTTGTGAAACTTCCTGCTGCACAAACATTGACCCAGAGACCATGCAGTGTACAGCACACATTCCATGAAATCATTTTTGTGTACTCCACACAAATAAAATCATGATTCTTCTCCTAAAAAGAGCTCTTCTTTTTCACAGTTATTTGTTCCATCATAAAGAGTCCTCTCTCATCTGTAGTCTCCTCATTTTCCAGGTGAATAAAGCACACAAAATCCTCAGTCTTATTTTAGGCTCCATAGGTGGCTCTTTCTGCATATAAATATCAAATAAGAGTAATAATCATGTAGTGTTTTGAAGATTAGGTAGGTAGTGCATTTATGATATTTGTGAGGCATTTGGAAAGCCTCTGGGACATAGGGAAAACATCACAAAGGAAGAAGCAAGAGCCGCATTTCTGGTTTCTGAGAAACATCACACCATAGCCCAGATATGCAAAGAACTGCAGAATGTATGAATGAAGCCCAAGAACAAATCTCCAAAAATAAGTTTACTCTAAGCAAAGTGACTATGTGATATCCTAATGAGTACTGAGTCATGTTTGACCCATAGAATTTCCTTACTTGAGAAGGAAGAATAAGAAAGCTGTGAGACCAGAAAGATCCTTGAAAATGGGGTCAGAGCTACCTCATCCATGCTTCTTGAGACAACATGGGAGGTTGCAAATGCAGGAGAAAGAGCTACTGCATTTGGATAAATTACAGTATGCAGTAAGTTTACATTTTCTCTTGCTTAACCATTTAGGAATTTGAAATAGAAATTATATTAGTAGATAAATAATATTTACTGCTCCCATAAGAAATTAGTTACTCTTCAGCTTCCACAAAAGATTGACTTCAGAAGCACCTTCCTCCTGCATGAGCCAGGAGGAGAATCAGAGAGCGGCCCCCCGAGATCCGGCCACAACCATGGTAAAACCCAGGAGCCTGCACAAAGAAGCAATTCGCCCACCCTCTTGGTAAGTGCCTTCCTCCAGTGTGACCCAGGAGGAGACCCAGTAGTGTTTCCTTTGAGCCTACAGGTCTGCAGGCTTGGAATCAAACATCCCAAACCCTTCCTCTCCGCATTAGCAACTGGGGACAGAGGTCTGAGCATCTCCTGGCAGGATGACTGTATGCAATATATAGCAAATATGGGGGGCCTCCTCTATCTTCTCTTTGAAAGCAAAAGTTTTCAGTTTTGTTTCATTATGATTAATTGCTTTACTTTTTTCAATATTTTCTTTTGATTGATTTTATAATGCTCTGCCTTTGGTTTGATTTTGCTGTACCTAATTGACTATACAACTATTGTGAACATAATGAGATATACTAGGGTACCTATTACCGTTATCCTGGTAACCTGCTGTGAAATTCTGTACCAAATTCACTGCACTGTCTCAATTGGCTTTGTTCTATCTTGTTCTGTTGTATTTCTACTACCTTCAAAATAAAAAAAAAATTTTTTTAAAAGATTGATTTCAGATTCCTCCTCACTCCTACTCTAAAACAACTTGTAGATTTTCAAGTTCTTTAAATAATATAACATAGTATTTGATATAATCTTCATGCATCCTGCCTTATATTTTAAACTCTAGATAGTTTATAATCTCTATTACAAATTAAATGCTATGTATAGTTGCTACTGATTAAGAAATAACTGCAAAAAAGGGGGGTGTACATTGTTGAGGACTGTCTTGACAGCGCAGAGCAAGCAGTGACTGATAATAATAAATTACATAAAAATAAATTGAATCAGGAGTATGTCTTAGGCTGAGTGACTTGTGCCGAGACCCATAGTTGGCTTCCAAGACAGGTTAGGCCAAAGTCCAGGACTGAAACTAGAAAACATTCTGTGACATCCAGGTACCGCAAAGCAAAAAAAAAAAATTACAGCTGAAAGCTTTAACTCACCCAAATTCTTTCTAGTTCAATAATCTCAGCAGATAACCAGGTTCATCATTAACCATGATCTATTCCAGTGTGTTTATGCAAAAATGCTTTCTCTTCAAATCCTTGAGTCTTGCATCTCTTAGCAATTTACCCCATCACTTCCTGCAGCCCACCAGTACACCTCCAATCAAGCTGTGCATCTAATAAAGGTGTGCACCTAATAAAGGGACACCCTGAATATGGTCTTAATTTTTCTTTAGGATCTGACCATCATGGTTCCCCTTGTAATGAAAAAAAAATTAGATAGATGATAGATAATAGATAGGTAGATAGATAGATAATAGATAATAGATAGATAATCTTGTCTGTGTTTTATTCGGTCATCCTACCCTTTGGCAGAAGATCAATGGTCCTAGGCCAGGGCCCCAAAGTACATATTCAGAACAAAGGCAAGGATTTTTGTTTTTTTTTCAAAAATTTTTAATCCTCAATTGGTCAAACCTTTGTATGTGGAAGCTGAAAATACATATGAAAGACTAATATATGAAGGTCATAATCCATCCCTGGAGCCTCAGCTCTTCCTGGTGCTATATTACGCCACTACCCTCAATTTGTTGAAATCATGACCGGAGATCAAAGATGGGCAACAAACACATAAGGCCAGTACTTTTTATGCTACCTCACTCTTGCAAGGATATCCTGTTGCTTTCCCTGGAATCTTCACTGCCCTTCTAAAACATTTCTCTTCCCACTACTAATTCTCTGCTCTGCCAAGAACCTTCCCCTTAAGAAATGTATTTAAGCTCTGCAATCTGCCATTATTCTCTTACATGTTTTTATTCACATTCGTTCCACCGGACATACGTCCTGCGAGGAAGTCTTACTGCCGTAGAACTCTAGTCATCATCTTTGTGCTGGCAGTGGCTCTCAGAAATTTTTCACATTAAAATAAATAATATTTTTGTAAAGATGTATTATTCAGCCCCATTCTTCGTAAGATGATTGTCTATATCCAGAATAAGGCCCAAGAACATTTATTTTTCAGAAACACCCCAAGACAAGTATCTCTAATGCTAAGGTTTTCAGATTGTTTTGAGAAGCAGTAATTTACATTCCTTATTATTCTCAAGTCTAAATTACCAGTATCTTAATGAGTCTTTTATCTTCCAGACCCATATTTGCAAGTAGATACCTAACATTTGCATAGCCTATCATGCAATGGAAGCCTGAAAGACAAATACTATTACTTAATTTACCCCATGAACATAATTCTCTTCCTTGTTTATATTTGCTTTTAAGTCAAAATAGTATTTTCAACTCAATTTGCAAATTAGAGATTATCACTTCTACTTATTATTCAATGAATTAGCTATTCTGTTTCATTTTACCTTCAAAATAGCCCTCAAATTTGTCTCTGTTTATACATATATATATTTTTTTTTTCCTGAGAAATCAGTGCTTTACCTGAGTAACTCTGCATCCAGAGTAGCTCTATATCCACTGACACTGTCACTTGTGTGGTTGAAGGTGGGCCATATTTCAGTCATGATAAGCATAAGCAATGCAGTTGGGGTATGAGCATTGCCATAGACATATATACACTTATACTAATATTCTCTAAACAAGGGAAATTCGAAAGCATAATTTAGTTAGCAATATGCACAAGAAAAAAATTGACTTGTTTAACAACTAATTAGTACTTCCCATAAAACATCTTCTGTAGTCTCCTTTAGTGAAGTTGTAGATATTACCTTGATTTTAGTACTACCCATTTCAGGTATGAAGCAGGGTAAGGCCCTTCCCAGCTGCTGGTATACAGTATGGTTAAGATAGCCTGGTTCTGGAATATTACAATTTCAGTGCTGGCTTTGATTCCATAGGGAGTTTTCTCCTGGGAAGATTCCTGGCAAAGACTGAAGTGTTATTTTGAAGGCAGTAGCCATGAAGACACACTTTGTATTCTATAATATTTTCTGGCCAGAACAAATAATGTACTTCCCCAGTTCAGTTCTATTGTGTAGATTTGGAAAGACCTTTTCAAAATCTCAACAATGAGTCTATCATCAGAAACTTAGTATGTATTTCTTCTAATACTTTTTAATAACTCTGTCTGCTGAGGAAGAGTAGCTTCTATTCTTGGCAGTTGAATTCATAGCAATACAACAACTATGTCTCCAAAAGCTTGAAATCTTGGAGATACCTCATTCACATTTTCTCAGTAACATATTGTTTATATTGAATTCCAAGAAAATATTTACCAAAAGGTATGCCATGCTGTGGATCCCCAAAGAGCACAGAAAAAGTATTAATTTTTCTATATGTCTAAGATCCCTTCTCAAACTTTTGACATTCAATTTTGCCTTCATTTCTTAGACTTTAAGAAGAAAGTTAAAGGGTTGAAGAGAAGGGTAACACAAAATTCTTTGTAAATGGAACCAGAAACAGACCTTTCACGGAAACCATTTTGCAAATGTTTTGTATTTAGATTTCTATCAAAATATCATTTCTTATGCAAGATAAAATACTAGAAGAACATGGAATGATTTGCACAATTTATTTTGAAATGCATCAAGGAAATAAAGTGGAATGAAGAATACATAGAAAGATGGACAAATTTTTTAATATGTGATAAAGCAAGTACAGTAAATTATTATTGGGTTAGAATTCAAGTAGGGTGACTATGTAGCTACATAAAATAATTATTAGAGCTTTGCTGAATGCTTACGATTTTCACAATAAGTGGAAGAACATTTGTATTAAAAGTAATGTATTCCATTGTTTTAAAAATATTTCAAATGCTTTGAGCTTAATGTGTTTTACAATTTGGGAGAAGATGGCCATGGTCTGGTCTTTTGCCAGATGCATAGTTTCCAAATAGAAGCAAAATTTTGCTGAACACTTTTGTTTGCCAACTGAGTTGTTTGTACACAGAAGCATTCATGAAACTAAGGCATTACTGTGTACACTAATTGGTTTAATTTATGCTACTAGTTTTGTTTAGATAAATGAAAGAAAATTTTATGCTATTTTTTTTGTTTCTTTTTGTAAAAATCTTTTTGGTATATATGTTGTACTCTCAGTAACTACTTTGAAGATAACAATACACAGTGAAATAACTATTACTGTTCTCTTATTACTTGGTTATAAAATTACTTATGCTTTATCTTTTCATAGAATAAAAAATAAAAATAATGTATTTCATGTATATGCATAGTACATCTTGAGATGAAGTCATAAGTTCTTCACTTCCTTTGGTTTATCTACAACTAATTTAGGATGTGTTCATTTTTCCTTGTTTATTATACATATAAAACACACATACGAAAATATAAACATTTAGTACCAAACAGGTTAATTGCAAATTGTTTTCATCTTATACATATGTCATGAATATTTTTTAAAGTCAATTCACATTAACCTACATTTTTTCAAATGGTTCATAGTATTTTAGAATATTAATTACCTACTGCATTACCTATCTGAACATCTATAATGTTAATGAACATTCTGGAGGTTGTCTTCAGTTCTTGGCTACCAAGAATAACAATGTGATAAATTCTTACATAGATTTTTATATGACTGGCTTGAAACTTGTCTAAGAAATTAATAAACCACATCTCCACATGTGTTTGTGTATCACACAGCGATGTCCTTGGATACTACATCTAGTCTTTGGCACTGTTCCTGTGCTCTGCTTCTCAGATATGATAACCCAAGTAGTTTTGCTCAACCATACACAGCCAACATGATGTTTCTACCCTAAAGTCAAACCAACCATGGACTGAATCCTTTCAGACTGTAAGCCAAAATAAACTCTTCCCTTTAAGTGTATCAGGTATTTTATTCCACTAATGTGACAACTGTCCAATACAAATGTCTTTAAATGGTGATACAGTCACATCTAGTGAATAAGTTATTGGAAGTGGAATAACTAGTCAGAGAGCTATATAGATTTAAATTTTAATTAGTTTTGCCAGATGATTTTCTAACAAGGATGTTTATAGCCCATCCAAGAATGAAAGAAATTCTTTCAGTTAGTACAGTCTCATCAATCCTGGGGGTTATCACTCACAGTATTCTATTAATGGTCTCAATCGGTTTTAGAATTCTTTCTAGAAGAAGCAAGACTGAAGAATGGAAAGACCCACAGGAAAGAAAATTACTTACTAAGGCCATATAGTTTATAAATGACAGAATAGCAAAAGAAATTGTGGGCTTCTAATTATAATACTTATTGCTTTTTTGAAACATAACCTGAAGACACAAGTAAGAGCATTCATGGGTGATCATTTTCATTTTTATTGAAGTGAAAATTTTATCTTTAAATCAAGTTTACTTACTCTTAGTGTCGAAGTTTCCTGATCTATTTCAGTTTTGTGACCATAATGTTAGTAGGATAGTCAAGTGCAGAATATAAATTGTAAAGGATATCTCACTGTTCTTTCAGATAAAGAATGGTAGAACTTTAGTATCCTCTTCTCTTATACTACTTTGAGAAACACATAGTTCAAAAGAGTGATGCCAAACAAGAAAATTGACATAAATATGCACTACCTATCAGAAAAAGATATTTATTTTGCAAATACAAGCAAGTCTCTCCCTGTCCCTGTTAGCATCTTTCTTGCATGTACAATGAATATGTACCTTTCATACATCAAGAAACCTATTCTATGATTTGAAGCAAATATTTTAATGAAGATTATAGATAGAATAGGAGGCAAGCACAGCAGCGAGAGCCAGCAGATCCACCTTAGCCTGTTGGGCACCAGCACTGGAAGGTTCCTTCCTGTGGGCATCCAGCAGAAGCGGGAACATGCAGTGAGGTAAGCTCCATACACCTGTAGACCACTATTGGAGGCCCTTGGTTCCTTTGGGCAGCCATCACCCACTGGGAGAATCAGACAAACACACCCCTGTGTGACTTCCACCATTGCAGGAGTCCCAGTGTAGACACACAAGCTGAAAGAAACAACCTCACCTGCATGCATACCTGGTCATTGGGGAAGCCCCAGTGTAGCCGCACATGTCTGGGGAAGCCCACCCCACACCCTGCTGCCTTCCTATTAATCTGAGGTCAGAGGCCCACAGGGAATGGTCCCATTCCCTACACTGTGGAGGAACCGCCAACATGAGAAGTGCCTGAGATCCCACAACCAGCTTGTTGGGAAGAACCCAGGAGAATGGTAAGAGGAAGGAAGAAAAAGCAATCTCAGACCTCCCATACAGAACAAGTCTGGGAGACATGGAATAAAATGGAAGTCACACACCTGAAATCTCTGAGAGGATAGCAAATGAAGTAAAGAAACAACTTCATGAGACTGTAAAAACAATCAAATCAGAAATAATGTCTCAGGTAAAAGAAGAAATCACAAACATAATGAAAGAATTACTCAGCATATCTAAAGAAGACATAGATGAGAAAGAGGAGCATAAGAAAATGATGGAAACCTTGAATGAACAATATAGGAAGGAATTACAATGCATAAAACAGACTCAAAGAGAAATCCAGGAAATTAACAAGTCAAGTGAGAGCTGGCAAAACAGACTGAAAGAGACTGAAGCTAGACTTTCAAACCTTGAAGATAGCATTGCAGCTAGTGATTGTAAAAGGAAAGATCTCTTAAAAATAACAAGAAATCAGGAAATAACAATTTAAAGCTGCAATATGATGCCAAGAAGCATAATCTAAGAGTGATAGGTATCAGTAAAGAAGCAGGTGTCAACACAAATGAAATTAAAAGGCTATTTAGAGAAATAACAGCAGAAAACTTCCTAAACATGGGAAAAGGATCTAGCGTTCAGATAAATGAGGCATGTAGAATTCCAGTTAGCCAGAACCAAAGTAAATATACCCAGACATACAATAATCAAGATGCCAAAAATTCAGCACAAGAATGGAATATTAAAAGCTGTTAGAGAAAAGAAACAGATCATCTATAAAGGAAAACCAATCAGAATCATGGCAAACTTGTCAATGCAAACTATCAAGTCAAGGAGAGTTTCAAATCCTGAAAGAAAACAACTTTCAGCCAAAATTGATGTACTCTGCAAAACTATCTTTCAAACTGATTGAAAAATAAGATACTTCCATGATAAACAACTGAAGGAATTTATGACCACCAAACCAACTCTACAGAGAGTGCTGAAGGATATTCTAGAGAGGAATAAAGATGACTATAGTTCCAGGAACAGCAGCAGAGGAGGATCACTAAATAAGACAGGCAATTGAATGAACAGGAAATGTGGGAGGGCCAACAGCAGGAGGGTGGCATGGTGGACACAAACCAATGTATGCTGGTTGCAACCAGTAATGTAGATGGCCTCAAATCAGCAATAAAAAGAAACAAAGGGAGAGTGGATCAAGAAACAAGACCCATCAATATACTGTATATGAGAAACACATTTAACTGGAAAGGAAATTTATAGACTAAAAACCGAAGAAGAGAAAACAATTGTTCTATGTAACAGGAGACCAGAAAAAGCAAGGGTAACTTGCCCATCATCTGCAGAACTGATAAGAAAGATATGGTATTTTCATACATATGATAAAAAACTACCCAGCTATAAAGTACAATAATCTCAGGTCTCTTGTAGGTAAATGGATGCAACTGGAGATCATGTTCATGGGTGAAATAGTGCCAGAGTCCAGCTGCGGCAGGGCTCAGGGGTCCCAAAGGTGGTCAGGGAGTCGGCGAGTGAGAGACAGAAGACACTGCACACCAGTATGTGAGTGAATCTGAATCTATTTTATTTTTTAGAAGCTGGAGTATATATTTGCTAACTTTTGGCAGTAACTTAAACCCCAAGCAGGAAGCATCCCAGGCTTAGGGCCAGGCAGGGATAATCTTAAACAATATGTGTTAATTAACTTTTTTCACCTTTGTTAAACT